>JAVJIF010002333.1:0-338120 GCA_038442645.1 Agave tequilana
CCCTCTCCAAGCTTTATTATAAGTTACAAATCGCTCAAACTTTTACTAAATGATCCCTGTTACATCTTTAGGAGCGAGTGTAGGGTTAGCCTTCACATTTGGAAGCACATTTCTAGCAATCCAATTTGCACTTGCAGTATAATTATTTTCTTTGTTGATCCTTATGCATTTATGATTTGATTTCAGTATAGATATCTCCGTTGTACCCCATCATGTAGTCTTTTTACTCTAAGATACCATGTACATCATTTTCTAGTACACTTAATAACCACATTTTTAAGATCATTCTTCTTAAATTTGAAATTGAAGTTCTTCTTTACACTATGTTGCTGCAAATAAAATCTCAAATCTGCTATATTTTTGAGCTCTTTCCAACTTTAATTTCTGAATCATCGTAGTTCATCTCCCAAGCAGAGTCTTGAATAGCTTCTATATGTCATCTATGATATCACCATTATCTTCACATTAACATCACTGCTCCTTGAAGAATGATACTCTTTTTCTGTATAACAATCATCAGCTTGGTCAGAACATGAATCTTCATTCTCAATTTCATAAAACAAATCAATTCTCACATCTTTTAGGTCCTCCTTATTCGCATATTTGTCATCTTTATTTGCAGGAAACTCACCATCATTAGATGACCCAAACAGGCACAAAAACGTATCCTTCCTACTACTTTGGGAGTTGTTGATGCTCTAAGAGGGTTCTCCTTCTATGAGACACATTATTAGCACTTCTCATGTCATTCAACCTTCCAAAGTCAAGAATATTTTAATTTTCTTCACTGTTCTAAACACTTCTCTCAAAGTTTCATTAGATTTAAAAGACTTGTACTCTTTTAGATTGTTCCTGGTAATGAATATGACAATTTAACTTTTCACCTTTTCCTATTGGATAAAATTCACCAATCAGTTCCTCAAGTAGCTTTAGCGTACATTGATCAACCTCAACTCTGATGGTCTCTTCCACATTCATACTTCTTCTTCTTAGTTTTAGAGATTAACTTTCACTATCCACCATATTTAAAGACTATCCGCCATATTTTCTCCATGTTGTGCGTGCAAAAAAGTGAAGCTCAATTAGAAATCAATTAGCGGCATCAATTAAAAAAGAAATAGCAGCAAAAAATTGCAAAAAAAAATAGTACAAAAATGATATTTTTTCCTCCAAATATATGTTTTAAAATACGAGAGAATATAAAAAGAAAAGTTTCTTTAGCTAATTCTAATAAAAATGTTTCAAAGTATTTCAAAAAGTTGAAAGATCCAGAATTTTCACCAAAAATCTCAGCTTTTTCCCATCCCTGAAAAGTTCATGACGAGGATTACCTGATCCAGTAAGAGGTAGTTATCAAAAAATAAATTTCGCCCACACAAAAAAAAAAAAAAAAAAAAATCTGATTTAGAGCTTATTCATTATCCAGAAGAGAACAAGGAAGTCTGATTTTTGTCAAATCAACTGTAGATAAGTATTTTTTCACATCTTCTTCGATCCCTCTAGCAGTCTTCTTCTTCGACCCCTCTAACAGCCGGCGACGATCTAGGGTCTAGAAGAATTGGAGAGAAAAGAAAAGATGAAAAAAAAGAAAGAAAAAAAAAGAATTTGGGGGGTGGGGGGATCAGAGGGAAGTTGATGTGACATATAACAACCCACTCCTTCCCTCCAAAAAAACGGGTTTCGGGTGTTTTACTCGGTTCTGGTTATGATTAACTAGACCGAGTTGAGAATTGGATGGAAATTGATAGCGTGTCCTGGTTTGGAATAGCTTATATGATTTGGAGGATTCCAGTTGCAATTCACACGATTTGAGGTACTCTTTTCAAATAACTCATTTTTTGGGGGACCGATATATAAAAAACCCTAAATTTTAAGATTTAAAGTAGTGAACTAAAGAAAAAAACATTGTTTGGGAACAATTGTTCGGCATAACTAGAGAAATAAGAAAATCTTAAAAAGATAGGACTTTAATAACGTAATTAACATGACAAACTTGTATTCCCAAAGTGTTTTTCTTTAGAAAAGGCAAAATGAATCCTCTTTTTCAACCAAACATGTTCTAAAAAGAGATTGAAATGTCACAGTTCTCCTCTTTTTCAACCAAAACATATTCTAAACACCGCTAATTTGCCTTCATGATCTCTTTCTAGCCTCAAACCTACTAAAAACTGCAGGATAGTGGAACATGCCACCTACATCAAGTCAATTCTCTCTTCATCATTTCACTTCCTTGCTAAACAGAACTTCACTTCCAAAAAAAGGGCAAAATAAATTATATCACCTCGACAAACCTCATTTCTCATGGGAAAGCAAACATACATAAGAAATTTGACCATTTTAAGTATCATGATGCAACAATAATACAAGGTAAAATTGTTGACAACAAACTGAACATTCTATTGAACCTTTTTCCCACTTCAAAATCGTATGTTGCATCAGAAAGCTGAAACTGCAGTTCACACAAAATGAACGGCAACAGCCACCGCCACTTGAGAAAGAAGAAAAAGCAAAAACTCTTCTGCAACAGCAGTTTAACAGCACAATTCAATGACCATCTCTTTGTACCTATGGAGCTGTACATGTATTTACGGCTGGCCAGCAGCTTACTGTAATCACCAAAAACAAGTTGATTAGGCAGCTGCAATCCAAAGAGCCTTCTTCAGACCACAGGCGACAGCAAAGACGACCAAAACCATCACACATTTCTTCGAGGCCAGCACCTCAAATTTATCCTCACCCCATGTCCTCTCATGGACCTCACCACTGACTGGATGAATAAGCTGAGCCAAGAACCAATAAGAGATACAACCATAATGGAAGCTTCCTTAGGCCCACCGATGTAGCCTGCATCATCACGAGGCACATCCACATATGTAGGAGCGTTAACGATGTTGTCAATCTGATCTAGGCCAAGAACCTCATTCAACCGATCAGATAATCTGATCAAGAGCTTCGCTAACCAGGCCACCTCATTGTCTGAGATTGGCCTCCGCATCCAGTCACCTTTGTACTTTACGTCAGCCCACGTGCGATGCCCGACTCCCGGATGCTTGGGGTGAAAACTTCAACATGATCATGTTGTGAATCAAGAGGCTCTTCCACAGAGGTAGGCATGTAGGATGCCCTGGTTGGCTCGCCAAAGAGGACACTCATTTTAGATCTGATAGAATCCAAGTTCTGAAGGTCACCAGATATAGATCTGATCTCATGCTCCGCACGCAAAACAAACAGCTGCAGAAACAATCATATTAAAAGCAAGTTAATAAGAATTTTTCTATAAACCAATGGCCAAAATTTTACTTAAAAAGCACCATTATGTATCACTGTATCAGCGCTTCATCTCACAAAACTAAAAAAATGTGAGTCGGAAGGTTGACTACAACAACAAAGTTGCCTAAACTGGAAAGATCAACAAAGGTTCACAAGGACAACGTGAAGACAGAAGCAATAATTGCACTAATGGGAATTTGCCGATTAAGTTTTCACCGCCGAGAATTCTAGAACAGATTTGGTTGTAAACTGGCGTTGAGAAATCCCTCACAAAATCAAATTATGAAAATGAATGCGGTCTTCATGTCATATTGTTTCTTGTAAACAAGTAAAAAAAGTAATTACCAAGCTTCCTACTTTTGTTGTCTGAAAGAGTCCAACCAGTTCAGGTCAACAGCATGCTCAACTTTTCTGCAGTAAGCACAAGATATAAAGATGAATGCAAATAGATATTTCCACATACCTGCAGTAATTTAGGAGCCCCATCTTCCCCATCACTAAAAAGTCTTAGATCATGGTTCCAGTTCTCATGTAAAAACGACCCATCTACATCACTCTCACATAGACCATCCTCCCAATCCTGACAATAACACAAATAAGCATGAGATAGTAAGCTGGATGTTACTTTAAAAAAAGAAAAAAAGGGGGGCAAAAAAAAAAAAAAGAAAAGAGAGAAAAGAAAAGAAACTGTGGCAAATTGGTTCCAGAAACAAAAATAGCGTGTAATAAGAGCACATAGTACAAATTTAGTGGTAAGCCTTTAACTAGAGAAGAGAGATTGATCAATATTAATTCATAGCCACATTAAAACCAACTAGAATTCCGGAATATGTACCCCCAAGGAAGGATTCATAATAAAAAAAGAAAAAAAGTAAAGACGTGGAGAAAGGAAAAAGAACGAACAAAAAGGAGAAAGAAATCAAACCTTGCAAATAGTTATTACCTGCAGCTGTTCACGAATGGATGGAACATATTTATGTACGTTATCAACATATGATGAAAAAGGCCCAGACTGTTTAGAATGATATGCAACATCAACTTTGCGAAGAAAGTCCATCAGCTCTTTAGACGAAGTTAAGATATTTAGAACCTACGTAAACAAATTGCATGTCAGCCAAGACCATAAGTAGATCATTTATATAGTGTTTTACGTAAAGCAGCTGATTCAAGTACTCTGTATTCCTCAGTATGCAAGTGACAAGTCTTACATCTAACATGTTTGGAAAGTGAACCTCCTAAATAACTTCAGCACAGGCACGAGATATAAAAAGCACGACTATAATCAAAAGGTTACCTGACCAGTTTCAGAAATGACCAAATCATACAATTTTGCAAGTGAAAAGTTCTTAAGCAGCAATAGGATCTTTACACATGCACGTACACAAGTAATGAAAGCCAAGCACTTGCACGAATATGAGATATGGATAAGGTTATCGGTACATGGACACTGCAAATGCTTAAAACCTCTGGACTAAGAATACATAGTGGATACAACAATAATAAAATTACATGTATGTATGAGTTATATGTACAAGCAGGGCTGCTACTCCGTCGCGTCGGGTCGGGCCGGGTCGGGTCCGGGTACCACTGTACATGGACCCTGGCCCAAATCGCCTACTGGTACAACTTTCGGACCTATATTCCTATTATGAAGGGGTCCGGGTCCGGGCCAATTAGATATTAGGTATAGCCACCTGGTTAACATGTAGGGAGGGTATTACTACAAAGACCATATCCCACCTGTCGCAGGTGGGTCCGAATTGGGTCTAGGACCTGTATCCAGTAAAGTTCTCCTAAAGGACTAATAAACATTACCAAAGCAAAACAATCAGTCAATCACAAAAAAGAAACATACATAACAAGCAATAAACACAATAAATTCAAGAATAAAATTGAAATTTCATATACAATGCCTGATTTGCCTAGGTAATGACTGGATCGGCTATGTAAAGAACCCAAATTGATTTCAGCCGACTAATAAGAACTAGAAATCAGGGAAAATAGTGTAATTTGTGGAAAAGAATTGACAAACAACAATTGTAATTGGAAATAGGAAACATGAATGAAGGAGACTACGGAGGCAGCTACAAAGTGATTGAGAAAAAAAAAAGAAGTGGGCTTTATTTTTTATTTCTAGGGTTGGAGTGCTAATTGGTTATGAATAATTGATGCCGGCGATAAACTTGTGTCTTTTAATAAACCAATTTCATTTAGGTAAAAGTTAGACATAATGAAAGCCTATTTACTAATACTAATATTAGATACTTATTTAATTATTTATCTAAGTAGAGGTATTTTAGTTGGTCTGGTCAGGTCTGGGTTCAGATTGGGTAACATAAGCACCACCCTTCCCTGCCCAATGACTGGGTCGGGTTACATGAAAGGTACTCACACCTCACCCGATTTTATGAACGGGTCTAACAGTTACACCCGATATATACCCACTCGGTAAGTGGGTATGGTACGAGTCCACGTTGGAACCAGATTCGAGTCCGAGTCTAGAGACTTGTAACAACCCTAGGCACAACATGGATTTGTCGGCTTATGATGGTGAAAAAGAAAAATATAATAACTTAGGCAAGACAAAGATTTCAAAGTTATATAGATCAACAGTAATGAGACCAATAATAATTCTTTTGCTAGAGAAGTGAACAACTTATATGAATTCATCTACAAGTCAAATGGAATTCTGAATCTATCAGTCATTGTATTAAATTTTAACTTATTAGTATTGGATCACCTCTTAGACAACTTTAACATTCAAGGATACATTATAAATTTTGGATACATTTTTAGACGTACCCAACAAGTATCTATCAAGTAACAAAGTATCTAATGCATATCTAATATGAGTACATCTCTTTATAAAAGTAACCATTCAATATAGATGAAAGTTTCAAATTTGAATAGGCATGGGCGTGCAAGCGCACACACATGGGCGGAACCAAGTGTTGGCTGGGCCGAGCTACAACCGCCCCACTTTTTTCATATATTGCCTAAAACCCCCTTCACTTTTTCATATAATTACCTTAGACCCCTTCTACTTTGGTTTTTTTTTTTGGCAAATTATTCCGGTTCTATCCCTGATTTAGTGGAGAAGATTATTTTACTCTTTTGACAAATTCATATATTGCACAAGCATATGTTATAAAAGATTATAACTCAACCCAAAATTTATTCCTATTTTCCATCCCTGCGTACACACAACATGATGAGTTCTTTACACATGCGCAAGCACTCACAAATAACAATTGCTTCAATTGTATGCATGGACACATGCACATTCGCATATACATGCATGCATATATGTTCATAAACATGTGCATCCATGAGCACACCAATAAATTAATGCATGCCCTGGCACACCCGCACTCGCACAACCAGATCCCCGGCCACACCCACAACCACATGATCACACCCACTTGTGCATTAACTGGAAGTACTGAGTGCTTTGTATCAAAGCTTTTATCAGACTGTTTACAAGTAAGAGTATTCTTGTAATTGATATTATTCCTCACCTATATAAAGAAAAGTCTACCCTAATATAGGGTAAACCTTCTACTCTTAATATTATCAGAGCAATACATGAGATCCCTCCATTACCATTTGTGCCTCCATCATCATCCAATAAACTTTCAACATCACCGCCATCACGAGCATCATCATTTTGACATCTTTTTCTTCAGATCTTAATAAGGAAAGATATAAACAGTACCAAGGTGGTACTGTTCATTGGTACTGTTCACAACAGTTATCTGTTTGTCTGAATGCTATTAATATGACTGGGTACCACCAACGAAATCAAATTCATATTGTTTTGGCCATAATCATGAATAAAAAGCCGATTTTGGTGATTCATGAGTCGATTTCAAGGTTTTTGGGTGTTTCATATACGTTGATTGGGTTTTCTTTGATCTAATCGAATTCTATTTAGACTTGGTAGTTCTAGAGTTTGGAGATTTGTAACACCACATTTGTAATGAGTTTGAGAATCTTTCTAGATCTCATCTTCTACTCAGTTTGAGGATGTCTCAAAACCTCATCTCGTACTGAGTTTGATATCTTTGAAAACCTCTACTTTTACTGGTTCTGAGGATCTCTAAAGCCTTCACTATTACTGAGTTTGAAAATCTCTAAAAACATGATCTTCTATTGAGTTTGAAAACCTCTACAATCCTAACCCTATTCAAGGAGATGAATATTTGATTTTTTGGGTCTCCACACAAGTTTTTGGTTCAATTCAAATTAGACATGCTTTGGTTTGCAACTTGGCATGGACATCAATGATTGAGCAGCTTGACATCAACATTTTTTTTTCAATAGTGCAATATTTATTGTTTCTTAGTTTTTTTGTCTAGGAAAGGTTTGTTTAGAAAATATTTTCTAGTCTTTGTATTAGCTAGTAGGCATAATTGATATCTATGGTCTAGTTTAAGGTGGGGTACTAGGGCATGTAACAAATAAGCGCATTCTTGTAATTTGTTATTATTCCTAAACACCCAACAACTTCAAATTTAGGTAAGAATTAAAATTTTCTTTTGATCCGTAGTATATTTAAGAACGAAAGGAAATTTTAAAATTATCAAGTAGCTTAAGGACATCTAACATGCATAATCTTTAAGGGGACTAAAGGTTAATTTAGCTACATCAAAATTTAAGACCACCTTTTCAGATTAACAGTTTGTTCAGGGACAAAATGAAATACAAAAGAGAGCTAAAGATCATCATTATCCGACTTTAAGGCCACGAAATGGATCAGTTATGGGCCTTATGGCATCTTCCTTAAAGTTAGATCAAATGAAACCAACTCATCAAAAATGACTGTCAACTAAAGTCTGTGTCATCTATCTTTTGCTACCAAACTATTGGCAAGGGAAACCAAAAAGTAGAATAGAAAGGATCTAACCCCAAAACCTCCAATACCAGCTGCCAAGCACATTGACCAACACTTTTTTTATCATAGGTATAGGGATCATGTTGTAAGGAACAACCCCCATGCATCGCTGGACTTATGAAATGAAGGTGAAAAACAATTGCTCAGGATATTAATTGTACATTTATTTAGCACCCAAGCATTCTGCAGATATTCACGACCATTTAGGATCAAGATTATTTGCTTTACTTCTCAAAGATATACACCGACCAGCTTCTAGGTCTACTACTAAAAAGGTGCACATGTTGAGAAAAGCACTACCATGTCCTCTTATACAAGTATAAATATAAAATCTCATACACAGAAAAGTTGACTACCTTTTTAATTGAGCAAGTTACACTCAAATATTAATCTAGACAATCTCCCCTCGGACAAAAAAAATAACTTCTTAATCATTGACCTCCTAACAATGGGTGCCTTTGACAATTACCCTACAACGACTCCCAATTGCAAGATTGCATGGGCCATTTCTCTATTGACAATGTCATAAAGTTAAAGCAGAGGTTATTGCAAGAAAAAGAATAATAATCTTACGATTGGTTAGGGTAAATGAATTGGCTACTAATTTTTTGTCCTTCACTAAGGATAGTATCGTAAACACATAAAAGATAATGCTTATTCACCAAAATAGAAGTGCTCAACCTCTCATTAATTAAAATTTAGTTCAAAATGATAGACTGGTAAAAAAAATCATATTGGAATAAAGTTGAACCTCATTTTCTTCTCTGTCACAATTTGTGATCAATCCAACCACTAGTTTGCCTTCACAGTCTCTTCCTACTCTTGTGGCTATTCCAAGCCGTTCTTCTTTCCTTAGTTTTACTCTTGTGATTGTTTACAGCCCTCCTTTTCGAGAAGAACTGCACAAAAATGGAGCCGCCACCAACGTGAGGCTGATTTTCTCTTCACCATTTCCCTTTCTCACTAAGGAAACCCAAGCTCTATTATTTCCTTAGTTCTACCTTAAAGTTGATTAACTACCAGTCCAACATTAATACACCACTCAATCACAAATAGAGAGTTATCAGACGCTAGGGAGGCACAAATGTGAAGCCATGGTTATCCACTCATGCTTTCCACATCTAAATACAGAGGAAAAAAAATTAAAAGGAAAGAAAAGAAAAGATGGAAGAGGCAAAGAAACCACATGAAGGTTAAGCACATGATATGCTTACGAAAGTTTCAGTTTGTCTTTTGCAGTTAGTTATTTTTGCAAGCACTCAGATATGGAAACACTTGATTATTATATAATTATTCTTCAAATTTATCATAGTTTGTACAAGGTTTAAGAACGCAATTTTGATTTTGGTTTCTGCTATGGGTAATTTCTTAAGGAATTAATTCACGCGCCAAAATAATAGAGGGAGTAAATCAAATCACAGAAAAGCCAATGCAAACACAGAGAATTACGTGAAAACTCAAATGGGAGAAAATCACGGAGAGAGAGAGAGAATCCTCTATGTCAATGGCGATTACAGGTGGGGATTCTCCGATGAGCTCGGGTTTCTGGATTCGATCCCCCTACTTATTTTATTGGAAGGGTTTTCACACACACACAAGTCATGTCTTTGGATAAGGCTAAAGACTCTTGCTTAGTTCGAATACTTAATCCCTTATCTTGGAGGCTGTTAAGTCGACCATCCAGATTTGAATAAGGTAGATAAGACTCCAACTTTATACTGTTGATATGGTTGATCTGTTCCCGAACTATAACTGTCGAGTTTAAATAGAGATTTGACTTATAGATAGAGATCCCCACTGCTGATTCTATCTCTTCCTTCTAACTATATAAGCCGCTCGGAGTTTGAATTGAGTGGATACTCCCGGTCAGAGGTTCTGAAAGTAGCCACGTGTCGCTTGCTTGTTTGGTGCTGGATGAACACGTGGTGTGATCTTGAGGAGGTCAGAAAATGACCACCACAGTTTCATATCCACTCCCAAAAGTTCAGACTGTAAACTTTCAACTTTAGTTCAGTCAAAGTTTGAAACCGCAGTAGTACCAATGTTGGCTATAGGTTTTTGGTATTAGAATCAGCAATATTGGTTGTTTATCGGCCGTTTTGTCTCGTCTCACCGGCATATTATGTTATATCAATATAAGTATTGGGTGATATTCAAACCATTGTTTCAGCTTTAGTTTTATCATGTCAATCACTGTATAAATATATGTATAGATATTATAAAAACTATCCAACTACCATTACTTAAAGAAAAATGTGAGCCATTGTCAAGAACATCATCTAGAACATATTCATTGGACGCTTGTGCAGAACATTATCTAGAAAGCAGAAAGAATTTTATAAGATGAAGTATTGTTATGTCATATGTATGCATGTGTATGTGTACATGTATTAGATTGATTGTATAAAACTTAATAAGGATGCACTTCCCCTTGTTAAAAAACTATTTACTTGCCCTCTTGGGTTCCAAATTTTTTTCGTGTATATCAGTTTGGAATAGTTTTTTCCTTTTCTTTCAGATAAACTTTTTTGGTCTCTATCTCTTTCCTCTTCTTTTCTTAAACGAATATTGTTTGTCTTCTCCTAACCTCTTTCTACTAGCTTCATAGATTGCAAGGGAATTGAAGTTTCACGTCCATGTTGACGACTTCAAGGGACGTATATTATGCTTGAAGAGTTTGAAGAACCTAGACATTGATAACATCATTCCAAAATGCTTGTGTCCCCCAATTTGGAACATCCGAATTGCAAATTGTGAGAGGTTTTGTGTTTTCTGGTAACAACAGGTCATTCTTTCCACAAGCCAATTCATATGTGTTAGAGAGTTGACTCCGAATCCTCAAATACCAATACTTCTACTCTCATTTTACATTAATATAGCATACAGCTGAAGGCATTTAAAAGAGAACTACTAAATTCGCTAGTACTAGGGCCCACAGTTGCAATTTACATAGGAGAAAGTATAACCTGCTCCTAGGGCAAATGATGTGGTCGCTGAATGGACCCATAATGTCTTTCATTCTATAATTTCTGTCGATAGTTGTTGAAGAACATTGTGAGACTGATGGGGAGAAACTTACAAATATTTTTTTGCACCTCATAACGTCTTGGGAAAAAAAAAAGATTTAAGAGGTCACTGTGTTTCTAATGGTTTTTTATGTCTTTGGAAACTTCTTGTATGGTTCTGTTATGGTTGAAATGAGATCCTCATTTCATTCAAGATGATCGTCTTTGTATTAAGTTTTTTTAATGTTTTTGGGATTCAGGAGATCAAAATTGTGATACTTTTTTAATATATTTTAAATATAACCATGACTAATATGTTATGGCAAGAGCTTTTTGGTGGCAAATTACATAAAACTACCACGAACTTTTACCCTTTTTCAAAAAACTATCATGTACTTTCAAAAAAAATGCAATAGTAGTAATGCAATAAACTACTATTCAAAAAATGCAATAAACTACCATGAACTTCTCCTAAAATTTTCATAAACTTAGCATGCCCCAAGCCAACGTTAATAAAATATCACCTAAACATAGGGATTGAAGGTATTAAAGTTATAAAAACATCGTGTGATGTTCACATGACCATTTTCTTAACAATGGATTGTTGTATGGTACTTTCATGAAAATTACAGGGAAAATTAATGGCACTTTATTGCATTTTTGAAAGTACGTGGCAGTTTTTTAGAACGGGTGAAAAATTCATGGTAGTCTTGTGTAATTAGCTGTTTTTTGGTTCCACCCAGTGCCTAATCTAGGGAGAAGGCGTTCTAAGTAGATGTTAAACTCATCAATGCTACTGTACAGCAATGTCAATGCAGCGATATAATGAGACTTAAGACCGATCTTTGTGGTAAAATTGCCGAAAGTTTCTCAGGGAAAAGCAGCTACGATATGAAATGGCAACCTACTTGAGAAAGTAAAAGCGACACATCTTTCTACTGTTGCTATGTTCGAGCTACACCGGCACCTCGAAAAGTTAAAGGGGGAAAAAGTTCATAACAACAAACCCTTGAAAAAAAAATTCTTCACCCAGCTCTTATTACCAATTCTTCTCTAGCCTGCATTGATACTTTCAGGCAGTTGATAATAGAAGCAAACATACAGTCAGGAGATATATGGACTCGCAAATCTGCCATTTACTTTCCAGACACAAGGTTGAGTAATGTGTTAATGCCTCTAACATAAACATGACGGATTAAACTCAATTAGACTTTCAATTGATATCGATTTAATGATGGCAAGTTCAATGAAATTCCTTATATTTTGTAGACCAACATGAACTAACAAGATTTTAATTATTATTTGCAGTCTTACCCAGGAAAAAATTAAAATTGATCGGAATAGAACAAAAACTTGAAGCAAATAGGTGAAATAACAATAAAGTAAGAACAATTTTAAATTGAAATATGAGCAAACATGTATCCCAAGTATGCAAGACATACCTTCAATACAATTTGAACCACAGTCTCCACATTTGTATGCAGAAACTTGTGTGCAAATCCAGAAAATGCACAACTAATGAGCTGTAGAACAAATAATTGCATGCCACATAGCTTTCCCATACAGGTGTGTAGACAGCTTCCTCTCTGCATCCCTCTTTCCTGCTATCATTGTTCTTCATTTCAGAAGATACACTCACCTTCTTCAAAGTGTCTGAGTTCTGAAGAATTTGTGCCTCAAACTCCACAAAATCTTCTGGGCTAGTCTTCCATGGTGTCATGTAGGTCACCCACAAAGAAATAACTTGAGCAGCATTCTTGATAGAAGCCCCCATGGGACAAAACAAAAAAGTCCTCAAGATAAATCTATACAAAGGCCTCTGCATTATCAAGTTCCATGACCCAACAGGATTATCAAAAGCAACCATCGCACTCCTTGGCCTCTCAAAATTAACCAAACCCGAAACCTTCTTCACAAAATTTTCACTCACCATACTGTCATTCCCTTCAGCAGCGGCAATCAAGCTACAGTTCAAGTACTTCACCAGCAACTTCAACACCTCGCCCAATCCAGGAGTCGGAGGAGTCTCACCAAGACCCGCCCGAAAAGGAAATGACACACCAACGACCGACAAACATTCACAGGCAAAGGCGAGAAATCATTATCCACCATCCAGAAATGAACCAAAGCATAAACCAAGAACTCAGCCCGCACAAACGCTGAGGTATCGCAACTTGATGAATAGTGAAGCAGCGAACTCCTATATGGCTGACACGTCTCCAACCCATATTTTGGCACGAAAGCCTGCAAGTAAGCATAAAGCAGCCTGAGATACAGATCACACTCCCTCTTCTGTCCCGACCGCCGATTCGCACCCACAATCGACGGCAGCGACGACGTCCATTGCTCCAATCGAGACCTTCGGCTCTTCCTCATGTTTCCGCTCTCCGCATTCTCGTTGTTCCCTTTGCAAACGGGGTAGTACGCGAACCAAAACATGTAATACTCGAAGACGTTAAGCTGAATCTGGTTGCCTTTAACCCTAGATTTGAAGAGGGGGCAGAGATCGGCGAGGGAGGGAGCAAATTTGTCACTTTGGAGCACGAACCTGATCCATTCGGGGAGGCGCTCGGCGGGAAAGACGTACTTGACGAGGGAGTGGCGGTCGACGGAGGCGATGGAGGAGATCAGGATTCCGGCGGGGGAGAGGAGGGCGAATAGCTTGGCGGCTAGGTCGGGGTCGCCGGCGGCGAGGTCGATCCAGGAGGAGGAGTCGAAGCCAAAGAGGCGGCAGATGAGGGAGGGAGGGCGATGGAGAAGAAGGAGCGGCTCTGGTCGGAGGCGTGCTTGCGGAGGAAGGCGTCGACGGCGGCGCACGCGGCGGCGATCTGGGGAGGAGAGGCGGCGGAGAGGATGGAGGCGGAGAGGTCCTGGGCGCGGTTGTGGGCGTCCATGGATCGAGGGATCATCGTTGTTGGTTAGGGTTTCTTTAGGGTTTTTGAGGAGGCGGTTGCTTCTAGGGCAAGGAATTGAAGGAAAAAGGGGGAATCTTGGTAATATTGTTTGAAGTTTTGAAATGAGGGAGAGGGATCAGAATGGAAGGGCGCTCTTGTTTAATTGGGGAGCTGAAGCTGAGTAGGTGGTCCCCTCTCGGTCTCGGGGAGGATCTACGGCGTCAGTGCACGTTACTGTGTTAGTGACCGTTTCGTTTCGTTTCGTTTGGGTCGGTTTCTCGTGACTCTGATTTGTTGAATATTGAACGTTAACCCCTGGTGCACGCAAATAAATAAACACTATGATCCCGTCACTGGTCGGTACAAAATCAACCGACAATGATGACAACAGTGAACGAGAAAGTGAGAGGGAAGGACAGAGTAGGGGTGGCAGACGGGTTGCGACCCGTCAGATAGGGGTCGTCAACAGGACGAATCGGGTTGATTCGTCCGTCAGGCCAACGAATCCACGACGAGACGGGTTGGACCCGTCTCGTCACGGGTTATACGGGACGGGTTGAAAACCCGGGTAACGAATCGGGTCTCCTGACCCGATTCGTTACCGGATTCGCCGAGACGGGTTGGACCCGTCTCGGCAATTTTTAATTTTTTTTTAATTCGATAATTCTTAAATTTTAAAATTTAAAGTTAAAAAGAAATTAAGAAAAAATAGTAAAAAAAGAGGAAAAAATTTTAAAAATTTTCTAAAATTATAAAAAAAAATTAGAATTGATATTCACTAATTATAAGTTTTTTGTAAGGCAAATTATTTTATTAATATGAAAAAATCATATACCAATCTGCTCATCACAAGTTTTTTTTGTAAGGCAAATTATTTTTCACCCCCAACGGCTCTTTTTTGAGCCATTTAGGGTTTAAAAAAAATTAAATTCTAATCCAGGGGCGCAGAGTAATTTTCCTCTCTAACGGTATTATAAAAATATTGGACTAAAAAAAATAAAAAAAGAAGGGGGGTCGGGGAAATTTTCCCCGACCCGATTCGTCCCGTGTAAACGGGACGGGTCAACCCGTTCTGACCCGCCCCTAAACGGGGCGGGTGCGGGTTGACCCGTGACCCGCACTGTGCGACTCCAACGAGTCGCACAGTGCGGGGCGGGGCGGGTCGACGCGCCCCATTGGCCACCCCTACCGCCAGACCTGACCTGACCCGACCCGACCCGAAGTTAGCGGGTCTGGGTTTGGGCTAATTGGGTTTGGGTCGTAATCGGGTCGACCCGTCTGACCGATTATTAAATTGGTCGGGTCGACCCGAACCCGTCAGACCCGCTTGACCCGCCAGACCCAATTATTCTCTCTCCTCCTTGGCGTCCTTCCCTTGATCTCCTCCTCTGCCGCCCCCGCTTCCTCCCCTTCGCCTAAATCAAATTGTCAAAAAAATATGTGTAAGACCAGTTTTGAATCCGTGGCCTCTAGTGTGTGGAGTTTAGTGTGATGACTAACTATACCGCCCAACAATTTGGTAATAAAGTGTAAAGAAATTGTATTTAAAATTTAATAATCGGGTCAAATGGGTCAGGTCGGGTCGACCCGACTAAGAATGGGTCGGGTCTGGGTCTAAATTTTTGACCTGTATAATAATCGGATCGGGTCGACCCGACCCGATTATTATATGGGTCAAGCAGTCATCGGCTCGGGTCGACCCGACCCAATTGCCACCCCTAGGACAGAGAGGGCACGGGGAAACGAGGGTGGGGGTAGGGGGGATAGTGAGGATAGATGGACGGATAAAATTTGTGAAGGAGTCACAAGAGAAAACTCATTTCAGTCGGTTTTGATAAATAATAGAATAGCATCAGTGAAAATCGAATGAGTTTTACCGTCAAACGGCGAAGAAGAAGGAAGAAGCAGGACCGGGGGAGGAGGGAAGAGGAGGCTGGAGAAGAGAGAGGAGCAAGGGGAGAAGGAGAAGGCAGAAGGGGAGAGTGGAGGACGGATGCATTGTCGTTGCTCTCTCTCGCACGCGGAAGAAGATAAACAGACGGATACAGTTT
Source organism: Agave tequilana (assembly GCA_038442645.1). Classification (NCBI taxonomy): domain Eukaryota; kingdom Viridiplantae; phylum Streptophyta; class Magnoliopsida; order Asparagales; family Asparagaceae; genus Agave; species Agave tequilana. The sequence goes on from JAVJIF010002333.1 coordinate 16,115, forward strand.
CTTCATGAGTCACGAGAGAAAATCGCGCTTCGCCCGATTTTAATTATGAATTAATTATCGCAGCAAGTTGATTAGAGGATTTCGTATCTACTCCGATTTTGTATTTGGATTTGGCCCAGTCCTCAATTCATTTTCTAGACATCTTCGCTTTTGAATGTGCAGGATCGACAGCGTCGACATCTATATTCTCGAACTCATCAACAGACTCCCACATGGCCAATCATCTAACTTAAAAAAAAGTAATTAAGAAAGCTAAAGATCTGATTATGAATATGGGTCTGGGTTTAAAAGATAGGAAGATATGGAGTCCTCTGCATATCTTTCAGCGGAAATCAAGCCATCTCTGTCCTTAATGAATATGGGCCATGGAAGGCCTGAAATTCAAGGCGGGATGTAACACCCCGTTGTCGGTATACGCACGTATTCTGATTTTTCGATCGTATTTTTCAATTTGCTTCCCATAATTGTTTTTGTTATGATTATCTATATGATTGTTTTGCTTTGGATCTAGATTTATGGACTCTGAGTCAGCCCTAGTCTAAACCTCGGACCCGATCTGAGTGTATTATTCGATTTGATCTTTTCGATAGTCAGATTTGACCGATTTCAGTTTCAAACATCGTTTTCTAATATTTTAGATATTTTATGATTTTATGAAATTTTTCCGAATTAATTTATAAAATCTTCAAAATCGGTGTCGACCGTATCACTAGTCGATTCCAGGATTTTTAATTTACATTTGGGGTTGAATTTCTGGATTCCGCTTTCATTTTGAAAATGTGATTTTATTTGTGAAAACTGATTTCATATTATTCCTCTGGATGATATTTCTACTTCCGAATACTTTTTGGAGATTTTTCTAGAACAGTCAATATTTTCCGTCATTATTAAAAATATTTTTATTTTAGGAAATATTTTCCTTCTTCCGTTCTTTCTTTTCTTTTTCTTTTCTTTTCCCCAACCCGTCTCCATCACCTGCCGAACCCACTCCCCCCAATTTAATACCCATCACACCCCCTCCCATCTCTCCCTTTCACTCATTCTCCTTCTCTTTCTCTTTTCTTTTTTTTTCCTTTCTTTTTCTTTCTCCCTTTCTCCTCCTCTCCCTCTTCTTCTCCACTGGGCGATGCCGCCGCCGCCGCCTACCTCTGGCACTGCCCACCTTCGGTGACCCATGGCCGATGGCGGGCCCCTACTCCGGCGACCACCTCTTCCCCAAGCAATCTCAATAACTCCTTCTCCAAAAACTCCACCATCTTCTTCTTCTTCAATTTATTCCATCACCATCATCTTCTCTGCTCCAACTCCACTACCGCAACCCAACACTTCCTCCTTCATCATCAATTTCATCACCCCAATCTTCAAAATCCACTAGCAAATTCAACTCCTTCTTTTCTTCTTCTTTTTTCTTCTTTTTCCTTTCCCTCCTCTGTCTCTCTCTCTCTCTCTCTCCTGTCTCTCACACTCTCTCTCTCTGTGTCACTCTCTACTATCTCTCTCCCTCTTTCTCTACTGTCTCTCTCCCTCCGTTTCTTTCTCTATCATATTCTCTCTCTATGATTCTCTCTCTAGCCTTTCTCTCTAGCTCTTTCATTCTCTCTTTAGCCTCTCTCTAGATTTTTCTCTCTTTAGCTCTATTTCTCTCTCTCCCTCTCTCCTCTCTCTTATTCTCTCTCTAATATATATATATATATATATATATATATATATATATATATATTAATATACTACGGCGTGTGCGCGAGTTTCTAAAGTTCCAGATTTCACGATTTTTCTGAAGATTTAGGCGAGTATCCTCGCCTCGTTTTGGGTTTTCCCGCTTTGTCGGGTCGACTGTGTATTTATTTTTGTATTCAGATTGTATTCATATTTTGTATTGGGCTATACCCTTATATTTGTATGTGTCTGAGTGCCCAGTATTGTGCATATATATGTCTGTGACGAATGGTTATACTAAGTAGTTTATTTCTTGTCCATATACCATACATGTGATGTGTTTTATTCTGCCTTTATAGCATGCGTGCCTGACCTTTCATGGTTGTTTAGCATCTGAGCTCTCTACTCAGCTTTCGGGCTTAAAACTCTCTGAGTTTCTCAGCTTCGTCGGAAGCATAGCTAAGCCGTATGGCTGTGAGCCGAGCTTAATTGAGTAGCCTCGTCAGGCGCGGCTTACTATATTTTCGCTTTGCTTAAACTCCCTGGGTTTTACTTGCTACACTGTGTGTCTGCGAGCCGAGCTTAATTGCATAGGCCTCTTCAGGCACGGCTTAGCTACACCCCCGTATTGCTCAGCCTCTGGACTTAACCTCTCTGAAGTTTTAAAAGTTTTGCGGACTTTCTATACGCTACGTCTGGTAGGCGGACCTAACGTCAACACTAAACTGCTAACTCTGTTCGAGCGAAGTTGCCCCGTGAGCACGACTGTTCTGTGAGCGGTAGTATGACATTTTATGCGCATGCTACGACACGAGCGTTTAGCTGTGCTGCGAGCGGTAGCCACGCTGAGTGTGATAACATTTAATGTTATACATTAGCTGCACTCCAGCTTATCTAGCTCCGCTTGATTGTTCGCTTGTCAGTTCATTTGCTTTCTAGCCATATTCGCATGTGTATTGTTGGTACTAGCATCTCCTGTAGGTACATACTCAGCCTTAAGGCTTAACCTCTCTGAGATTTATTAACGGCTAGTCCCGTTTTTAGCATCGCTGATAGGTATGTTTAGCCCCCATCGCTTTTTCACTGACTCGCTTAGGTGGGATATTACCGGATTTTCTACTCGCATCTTTAAGCCGAGTCGTCTCAATAACTCCGCCAAGCGCTTTAGTGACTAAACACACTGTTAATTATCCGTGCCTTCAGCTTGCTTAGCTCTGCTTGATTGTGCCCAGCTATTACTCTATCGCTTGCCATGTACATACTTGATATGTTAACACTTGGCATGCTTATACTTGATGTGTTATATTTACCATGCTGTTTCTTGTCACCTGCCTTATATCACCCTCTTGTCATGCTATCATCTGACATCTGGCATGACATACCTGACTCTTATAGTTATCACGATAACGGGAATGATAACCTGAAATCTTGATTACATTTTGTTATATTCCTGTACAAATTGTACTCCTGATACTCCTGGCACGTTCCTACTCATTCCCGTAATATGATAATTATCTAATAAATTATAAAAAGGGACAATTTACATCGAGTCGGGGGAAACTTACGAATATCAATATATGTCCATGTTTACAGTAGTATTAGGTATATTGTGCAACTAAATCTTCCTGTTTGACCTAAGGACCTCCAGGTGACCGAGGGGAGCGCTGGCTCCCTCCTTCTTAGTACCATCTTAAAAAGGGCATCCTATAAGACCCTCCTGATCGCCTCGCGGTAGGTTCCGTCCTCCAGCAACGGAACATCCTGGGCTATGGTCCTGGGAATGTACGGGACCCACTGTAAACATTGTTCGTTGATATCCTCATTGGTTTTCAATAACAATCTTACTTACTCAGATGTGGATATATGTATGCTGGGGCGCTAGTCTACAAATCTAGACATTTGGATAGAACGAGTAATAATAATAAAAGATGCCAAGATAATAATTTCTTGTGTTGCTTTGCAAACTGGGTTATATCATTGATTTTTGTTGGCCCAAAGGCCCATCACTCTAGTTTTGATGATGATTAACTCATGTAGTTATAGTACTAATGATCTTGTATTTACTTAGTCTCAGATATTTGATCAACATCTTATTAGGTGTTTAGCTTCAACAAAGGATGTGAAGTCAAATTTTGGAGCTAGCACGTGTTGATTCAAGAGCTCGCGCATCAAGATCGCATCAAGTACTCAAGAGGAGTCTAACTCATTGGATTAAGGTTTGGACCAAGTCAAGAAGGAGAAGAAGATTTTCAAGAAGACTTGTGTCATAATTGTAAGTGTCAAGATTTATTTTTAGATAAAATATAAATGATAGATTAGTTGGTGGATTGCTCAAGTACTCATATATACACACACAAAATTTATATGTGTTTTAAAAAAATACCATTTTGATGTTTAAGCTTCAAAATATACATGTGTTTTATCAAAACTTATTTTAGAGCTTATTGTCAAAAATATAGATATTTCATCATATATGTGTAGTGGATCATATCCATACACACTAAGCTTCAAAAGTGTTTAAAATATCATGTTTTTGTATTTGGAGAAGTTTTAGAAAAATCGATTTTGAAAAGTACAGATTTTCGTTTAAGCCAAAATTTCTATATTACAAAAATAGTTCAAAATGATTGTAATATGTTTTGATTTTGAATCAAACATGTTTGTATATCAAAGTATATTAATGAACTTATTTTTGTGGAATTCATGAGAATTTATGGAATTTTATTAAAGGTAAAAAGACTAAGTTTTAATCCCTGAAATATGTTGGCCTAGGCCTTCTGCCGGTCGACCGGACGGTCGACCGAGACAAAAGTCGGTCGACCGGTCCGGTCGACCGATGTGCACATACGTGCACGACCTGTTTAGCTGGAGGGCCGGTTGACCGAGCCGGTCGACCGCCAGAGAGCTCTGCTCTCTTGATCTGGCCCCGGTCGACCGAACGGTCGACCGGCAGAGAGCTTCTGCTCTCTGTATCCGGCTTCAATCGACCGGGCGGTCGACTGGTGGCATAACAGTCGAAAATCCGACCATTGGCCAGTCGACCGGGCGGTCGACCGATCAGGATTTCCTGCTAAGTTGACCACCAATGGCAATATTTTGGGAGCCTATAAATTGGGGTTCCCTTGGACTGTTTTCCATAATATTTGAAGTGGGTTTTCAAGGTAGTTTTTCCTATCTTTCTAAGTGTTTATCTCCACTTGTTTTAGAGCAAATACTTCCATATCAAAAAGAGAGTTTTTCAAGAGTGTTTTTTAAAAGAGTTTTCGTCAATTTTTCACCACAAATTCATCCTTATTTTTCTCACACACACTTAAGCTTTCCATTGCCATGTCTATCCTATAGGAGAGTTGTTATGAGAGTGTTTCTAGGTGATCAAAGTGTTGAGATCACCAAAGTGTTTCATCTTGTATTTGAGGAGGCGAACTTGCGAGTTCGTATTGTTTCGAGTTCTTGTGGGAGCTTGGTACAGAGGTGCGGTCTCGGCAAGCTAGTGTGCTTGTGTGTGTAGTTCTTGCGGGAATAAGAGAGGGACTAATGAGTCCAAAAGTTCTAGTGTGAACTCCTTGTAGGTGTTGTGTCACCGAGTGATCTGGTGGGATCAATTCTAGTGAAAATCCTTCATAGTGTTGAAGGCGGGGACGTAGAGCAAGGGTGCTCGAACCTCGAAACAAATCTCCCGTGTTTGTGATTGTTCTCTCTATCTCTTACTTGTGTTTATATCTTGCATGCTTATATTGCTTTCAACTTATATGCTTAATATATACTTGTGCTTAAATCGATATATGCTTAGGATTATTTGCTCACACTTGTATTCAAGTAAGAGAGTCATAGCGGCACCTCAACTCTTCTCTAGAAGAATCTTGAAAAGATAATCTAGAGCCCGTCACCGAAAATTCGGCTACACTCTTAAATTATACCTTGTGTGTTTAGTTTAATAGTTTTTAAGCATAAATAATTTTAATTCCGCATTAATTCATCATTAGATTAGCTAGTCAACTATTCACCCCCTCTAGGTGATTTCAATTGGTATCAGAGCTTGGTGCTCTTGATTTGGGTCTAACAACCTAAAGTTAAAAATCCTCATTTTAGCTAATCACAATATTTGTACACACACATGGATTTCATGACACCTCCCATGTTTGATATTCTTAACATCCAAATTTGAAAGGTTAAGATATCAATGTACCTCAAAGCCCCAGGTATTCATATTTATTTTGCCACCATTAAATATTCATATTGTTTAAATGGCAAACATCTTAAGGCTAATGCAAAAACCCTTCATGCTTTAAAGTCAACCCTAATTGATGAATACTTATCTGGTTTCTAACTTTGATTCGGCTTTTATAGTATGGAACACTTTAGTCTCCCTTGGCGAACAAAAGCAATACTATGCAGGGAGTGACTCAGATGATGGAAGTGATGCTTCCAACATGTACTACATGGTCCAAGTGGATAACCCCCTTGAGGTAAAATCCGAATCCGAGCTTGATGAGGATGTTGACATGTCATATGATGATCTTTCTTTATTTTGTCAACAACTTCTTAAAAAATATGATTTGCTCAAAAAGGATAATAAAAGATTGAAAAAGAAATATGATTCCATTTTAGAAGAAAAAGATTCTTTTCAAAATAAATTGGAAAACATTTCTGAAGAAAATGAATCTTTAAAAAAGGAGAATATTTTCTTGTTTTCTAAATTAAATGATCTTTGTGAAGGAAATAATTCTTTGAAAAATAAAATTAATTTGGTGGAAAAGAAAAAGAAATTGTTTTAGAAGAAAATAACTCTTTGAAAAGAAAATTTGTTTCAAAAGAAAAAGGAAATAATTCTAAAAAGAAAAAGATTGTTGATTCTCATACTTGTCATGCTCTTCATGCTATTATTGATAAAAATTAGATTCAATTTTTGAAAAATAGAATAAATTGTTTGAGCTCAACTTTGAGTAATTGTGCATTTAATCATAATAAATTGGAAACCTTGTTTCAAAAGAAACAAGCTCCATATGTTCATGTACATCACCTACGACATATATATGCACACTTTTCACATCATGATCACACTCATTCTCATGTGCATGCTAGAGTATACAAGTGTACACATTGCGGCCGAAAAGGCCGTTAACAAAGTTTTATTTTAATAAGATAAATCATATAAATTTTGCTAATAAAAATGTTTGGGTTCCAAATAATGCTAACCCCCGTGGACCCAAAAGAAAATGGGTATTAAAATCCCCACCACTTATGTTTGATGTAGGTGTAGGGTCTCACACGACGTGAGAGGTGTGGTACCTTGGTGGTGAATGCATAAGCTTGATGGACACTATAATTGATGCGTCACTATTAAGGAAGTTTGGTGGGAGGACCACCATGTTTTGAAGACTTAGAGAATAGTGCATTTGATTTGGTAATTATCTCTAAACTCCTTTTTATTTACATGCTTTTACATTAATAATTTTTGGCATATTTTTATGATCATGTTTTGGTTTGTACTTCATGAAGAGAACACTTGTTTAGATGTAATTTTATTAAAACTTGTGCATATACTTGTACAAGTAGTGAGCTACACTTGATTATTAGATGTTTGTGCTTCATTGCCCATTTGTACTCATTACATGCACATGTATAACCTAATTTTGATGATCATTTCATTTACACTTGTTTCCCTATCTTTATGCATGTTTTTGCTTCATATATATGTAACTTCTCTAAAACTAATAAATATACATGCATACCCTTGAGTCACTTGCCTTCATATAAATTACATTATGGACTCTTTTGTGTTTAGGATATGTATGTATATTGTTAGTTTTGATAAAATATACATATACCTTGGGGTTTATTTTTAAAATAAATTTTTATGATTTTCATATTTGGTTGATAAAAAGAATTTCATATGTATTTTGAGTTTTATTGATTATTTCATGAATATGCTATTCACATAACCTTTATACACTCACATCATTTTTGTTTACTCATGATTTTATTTCGTGAGCACATATTTTATAGATTTCGAGTGTCAATTTTTGTGTAATTGGTATATTTCATGAGGTATACATGATTTAGTTTCATGTTTGAAGGATCTTTAACTAATTTTTTAAAAATTACTTTATACTAATTATTTATTCTTCATTTGGTAGTGTTTTCAATCTACAAATATTTTCAAATCTATTTGAAAACTTCTACCCTTTAAGAGCGGTTGAATGGGCGACCATGCCTTGTATGCCTAATTGAAATCTATTTAAACATGTGCATGAATAGGGTGGATAGTTATGAGTAATACACATGATCTTCATGATATTTCACTTTTGTATACTCATACATGTTTTATATATATATATATATATATATATATATATGTGCTTTAAATTTTAATAATATCAATTTCAGTTGGTATTTTCATTTTTATACATATATATGTTTTGTTTGTGCTTGATTTACAATACCCTTACATATTTAAAAGCACAAATTATGTTTATGCTAAGTAAGACTAATTTTTAAATGTTAATTGGTATCTTAATGAGCTTATGTATTATTTTTTATTGGTATTTCAATTGATATCAAAATATACTTCATATTTTATCTTTTGGTATCAAAATTTTATAATGTTTCGATTTCAATTTTTTGATGTCAATGTTTCAATTGATTTCAATTGGTATCAAAAAATCTACTTTTGGTATCTTAAAATTTTATTTATTTACAAATGGTATCTCAAAATTTGATTTATTTTTCAAAATTTGTTTTAAAGTGATTTCAAAATTTCTTGATATGTATTGCCTATATGTAAGGGGAGCTTAATATCTTTTCTATATATACATTCATGTTGAGTATATCTTATATTGAGGAGCTTGACATCTCTTATTTATGTGATACACGTGTGTAGGGAGAGCTTAACATCTCCGCTTATGCATTATATATTATGCTTTATGTGATTTAGGATTTTGTCATCCCTTCTTCATATAATGCATGTATGCAGGGGGAGCTAACTTCTCGTCTCTCTTCTTCATGAATGTATATCGAATATATCTTTATTGTTTGATTTGTTTTCACCCCTTTGTTGATGATTTGACAAAAAGGAGGAGAGGTATTTTGAGAGTTTATATATGCATGTTTATTTTTATATTTATACGAAAAGGGAGAGAAGGATTTTGAGAATTTATACATGTTTATCTCCTTATTTATGCATATATGTTTGATTCTATTTATGCACTTCATTACATATCTATTTGTTTATTGTTATGCATGAGTTAAGGGGGAGCTTCTATGAAGCTTAACTTTAATCCATGCATATATAACTCCATGAGTTTTGTCATCATCAAAAAGGGGGAGATTGTTGGCCCAAAGGCCTATCATTCTAGTTTTGATGATCATTAACTCATGTAGTTGTACTACTAATGATCTTGTATTTATTTAGTCTCAGATATTTGATCAAAATCTTAGGTTTAGCTTTAACAAAGGATGTGAAGTCAAATTTTAGAGCTAGCATGTGTTGATTCAAGAGCTCGCGCATCAAGATCGCATCAAGTACTCAAGTGGAGTCTAGCTCATTGGATTAAGGTTTGGACCAAGTTAAGAAGGAGAAGAAGATTTTCAAGAAGACTTGTGTCATAGTTGTAAGTGTCAAGATTTGTTTTTAGATAAAATGTAAAGGATAGATTAGTTGGTAGATTGCTCAAGTACTCATACACACACACAAAATTTATATGTGTTTTAAAAAAAATACCGTTTTGATTTTTAAGCTTCAAAATATACATGTATTTTATCAAAACTTATTTTAGAGCTTATTTTTAAAAACATAGATATTTCATCATATATGTGTAGTGGATCATATCCATACATACTAAGCTTCAAAAGTGTTTAAAATATCATATTTTTGTATTTGGAGAAGTTTTAGAAAAATCGATTTTGAAAAGTACAGATTTTCGTTTAAGCCAAAATTTCTATATTACAAAAATAGTTCAAAATGTTTGTAATATGTTTTGATTTTGAATCAAACATGTTTATATATCAAAGTATATTAATGAACTTATTTTTGTGAAATTTATGAGAATTTATGAGATTTTATTGAAGATAAAAAGACCAAGTTGTAATCCCTGAAATATGTTGGACCAGGCCTTCTGCCGGCCGACCAGACGGTCGACCGAGACAGAAGTCGGTTGATCGGTCCGGTCGACCGATGTGCACAGACGTGCACGACCTGTTTGGCTGGAGGGCCGATCGACCGCTAGAGAGCTCTGCTCTCTGGATCCGGCCCCGGTCGACCGGGCGGTCGACCGGTAGAGAGCTTCTGCTCTCTGTATCCAGGCCTCGGTCGACCAGGAGGTCGACCGGTGGCACAACGGTCAAAAATCTGACCGTTGGCTGGTCGACCGGGCGGTCGACTGACTGCAGGATTTCCTACTGAGTTGGCCACCAACGGCCATATTTTGGGAGCCTATAAATTGGGGTTCCCTTGAACTGTTTTCCATAAGATTTGAAGTGAGTTTTCAAACTAGTTTTTCCTACCTTTCTAAGTGTTTATCTCCTCCTGTTTTAGAGCATTTACTTCCATATCAAAAGGAGAGTTTTTCAAGAGTGTTTTGTAAAAGAGATTTCTTGAGTTTTTCACCACAAATTCATCCTTATTTTTCTCACACATACTTGAGCTTTTCATTGTCATATCTATCTTATAGGAGAGTTGTTGTGAGAGTGTTTCTAGGTGATCAAAGTATTGAGATCATCAAAGTGTTTCATCTTGTATTTGAGGAGGCGAACTTGTGGGTTCGTGTTATTTCGAGTTCTTGTGAGAGCTCGGTGTAGAGGTGCGGCCTCGGCAAGCTAGTATGCTTGCGTGTGTAGTTCTTACAGGAACAAGAGAGGGACTAGTGAGTCCAAGAGTTCTAGTGTGAACTCCTTATAGGTGTTGCAGCACCGAGTGATCCGGTTGGATCGATTCTAGTGGAAATCCTTCATAGTGTTGAAGGCGGGAACGTAGAGTAAGGATGCTCGAACCTCGAAATAAAGCTCTCGTGTTTGCGATTGATCTCTCTATCTCTCACTTGTGTTTATATCTTGCATGCTTATATTGCTTTCATCTTTATATGCTTGATATATACTTGTGCTTAAATCGATATATGCTTGGGATTGTTTGCTCACAGTTATATTCAACCAAGAGAGCCATAGCGGAACCTCAACTCTTATCTAGAAGAATCTTGAGGAGATAGTCCAGAGCCCGTCACTAGGAATTTGACTACACTCTTAGGTTATACCTTGTGTGTTTAGCTTAATAATTTTTAGTTTACATAAATAGTTTTAATTCCGCATTAATTCATTATTAGATTAGCTAGTCAACTATTCACCCCCTCTAGGTGATTTCAGTTTTGCCACAATTGCTTTTATTGCGTTTTTACTTTAGATTTTTGATTTTATTAATCATTATTATATTTCTAATTTACCACCTGTGTACTACTCCATTGGTCTCTTACTTGATACTACTCATATTCTACTATACTTATCGTCTTGACTTGATCACTTATGGTTTTATGCTAATTCCTGTTTACCACTCATTGCTTGTTGTCTTGTTCATGTCTGGTTTGCCTATGCTCACGATACGATTTTTAATGCATGTCTTTTAACTTGGCTTTATCAATACACGTGTGCCTGTCCATGCACGCCATTTGGCATTCACATCACCACTCATTGGGGAGTTTTGATTCCCTTGTATCTTTATATCCAGATTTCAGAGCTTGGAGCTTATAGATTCTCCTGAATGCTGATCAGAGATGCGCAGCTGAAGCGTGGATTATCTGCACACCATCTAAAACCCTATCCTTACAGGCCCCCTGCTTGTCTCTCGAGTTTTCTTTTTGTAACTCGTGAGCGCCATTTGTACTGTTCATACTTGTATATCTCTTTGTATTCTCGCGTCTGCACCTATCGATGATGTAATATTCTTGTAATATTATGTCACATCTGGTGATAACTTTATAATTGTACTCATATGTTGAATATATAATGCCCCACGTATTTTCGTACTCTAATCCTTTCATGTACTGATGCTTAACATATATACATAAAGGAATTTCTGACCTGCGTATGTACGTTGCAGTAACGTCTTCGTACCCGCGGGATAGGGGCTTTACAGTGTGGTATCAGAGTCTAGGCTCTCCCATCTTCAGTACGTCCAGATGACAAATTAATGGTAAAGAAATTTGCAACTGGAATACATGAGTCTTGGTTATACAATCTAACTACAAGTGCAGGCTATCTATTTCTTCTTGCTCGTTCTTCCTTTGATTCCTGATTCCCTTCCATTTTTCACTATTTCGGTTTTCATAGTTTTTATACCAACTTAAGATATGGATAGACTGGAGATGTGGCGGCAGAGGGCAGAATAAAACTATTATATGATTTCTTTGACCGACTCTATTAAGCTCAGGTATTCTCAGAATTGATCTACGATCGAGTTATCTTTCAAAAGTCAGTATTCAGGTTTCTCTACAGTTATTTTATATTATTGGCTATATCTTTTAGAGTGATCGACACTCAGTATTCGGAATTCTTAATTATTGGTCTTCTTTATTATGCTCAACATTATCAGGGTTTTCTTTATCTTCGGTATCATGATCTATTCCCAGAGAATAGTAAGCATACAACACATCGGGAATTCTATTACAGACTTTTTAAGCACAACTTCATGCCTCGCAGATAAAGAAGTGATACCAAGTTAGTATTGTTTGGCATCGTTCAAAGATTTATACGGCAGGAAGTGCATAAGATATCTATATTCCGATTATTGTTTAGTTGACTTGAGAGCACTATATGCAGTGATTCATATTTTAATTGGTATAATTCCTATCCCTGTCCCTTTTGTGTTCATTTTACCCCTTATCAAAATTGCGAGGACGCATTTTTTATAAGGTGGATGGATGGAACACTCCGCTCCCAGAATATATACTTAGTTGCGAATTCTAATTTTTAATCGTATTTTTTGATTTGCTTCCCATAATTATTTTTGTTTATGATTATTTATATGATTGTTTTACTTTGGATCTGGATTCGTGGATTCAGAGTCATCTTTAGTCTGAACTAGGGACCCGATCCGAGTGTATTGCTCAATTTGATATTTTCGGTAGTCAGATTTGATCTATTTCAGTTTCAAACACCGTTTTCAAATATTTTACATTTTTCATGATTTTTTAGAATATTTATGAATTAATTTATAAAATCTTCAAAATCAATGTCGACCGTATCACTGGTCGATTCCAGGATTTTTAATTTATAACTGGGGTTAAATTTCTGCATTCAACTTTCATATTACTTCTTAAAATCACATATTTCTACTTTAGTGTATTTTTGAGATTTTTCTGAATTTATCAAAACTGATCGGATTTGATGTCGACCGGTATCGCCGGAAGATTCTATATTTTTTAATTTACAAACGGAGTTGAATTCCTAAAATCCACTTTCAATTATTTCTTAAAATCACATTTTCTATCTTAATGTATTTTTGGTGAATTTTTGAATTTATCAGAACTCAGCCAGATTTCGTGTCAGCCAATATCGCAGGTAGATTTTAGGATTTTTATTTTCGAAATAGGATTTTATTTCTTAAAACTGATTTCATATAATTTGTCAGGATGATGTTATCTGCCTCTAGGTATTTTTGGGAATTTTTCTGGAGTAGTCGATATTTCCTGTCATTATTAAAATATTATTATTTTAGGGAATCTTTTCCTTCCTTCCTTCTTTCTTTTCTTCTCTTTTCCCCTAACCGTCTTCATCACCTACCGAGCCCACTCCCCCCAATTTAATATCCATCAGACCCCTCCCGTCTCTCCCTTTCACTCATTCTCTTTCTCTTTTCCTCTTCTTTTTCCTTTTTCCTTTTCTTTTTCTTTCTCCCTTTCTCCTTCTCTTCCTCTTCTTCTCCACTCCGGCGCCGCCCACCTTCGGTGACCCATGGCCGATGGCGGCCCCCACTCCGGCAGCCACCTCTTCCCCAAGCAATTCCAATAACTCTTTCTCCTCCAACAATTCCACCATCTCCTCCTCCTTCAATTTATTCCACCACCACCATCTTCTCTACTCCAACTCCACCCCCACAACCCCAACACTTCCTCCGTCCTCCTTTACCACCAATTTCATCACCCAATCTTCAAAATCCACCACTAGGTTTAACTCCTTCTTTTTCTTTTTCTTCTATTCTTCTTTTTCCTTTCCCCTCCTCTCTCTCTCTCATGCTATCTCTCTCTTCATTGTTCCTCTCTCTCTCATGTCTCTCTCTACTGTCTCTCTCCCTCTGTTTCTCTCTCTACTGCCTCTCTATCCCTCCGTTTCTCTCTCTAGTCTTTCTCTCTAGCTCTCTCTAGCCTTTCTCTTTCTAACTCTCCTTTCTCTATATAGCCTTTCTCTCTAGCTCTTTCTTTCTCTTTCTAGATTTTTCTCTCAGCTCTCTTTCTCCCTCTAGAGCTTTCTCTCTCCTCTCTCCTCTCTCATTTATTCTCTTTCTCTCTGTAATAATATTTTTATATATTTTAATATATTATGGCGCGTGCGTGAGTTTCTAAAGTTCAGAATTTCATGACTTTTTTTGAAAATTTAGTAGAGTGTCCTCGCCTCGTTTTGGGATTCTCCGCTTCGTCGGGTTAACTGTGTGTTTATTTCTGTATTAGTGTGGGAGAAAAATTCGTGTAAAGTCTCCTTGAATCAATTGAAAAATTACAACAAACTTATACTCCGACTACAAGGGAGGGAGGATATTGAGTCTTGAATCTTCCCTTTGTTTAATGCTGGGTTCTTCAGGTGGCGATGGAAAGTGAGTCTTGTTTTCCGTTGACCGGGTGAATGTCAAGAACTTTTGGGGATCTTCTCTTTGGATGGCGGACGGAGTAACTGATTGGTAGTGAAAAGTGCATATTTATCATTACATTTACTATCACATTTTCATATTTATTCCTATAATTCTGCACATTTACTAATATTTTATTATTTATTGTGTGCAGGCCTTGAGTAATAAAAAATAAAGAATAAAGCCCAAAAGAAGCCCAAAAAGCCCATGTCCAAGCCCAATGCGAAAGTTGCAATTACCAAGTGCCAAAGTTGCAAATACCATATGTAAAAGTTGCAATTACTAAAAGAAGAGGAAAGGGATGGACTTCTACTAAACCCTAGTTGCTTGCAAGACAAGGCTAAAGATAAAAGGAGAAGAGTGTAAAGATAAAAATTCAAAAAAATTCGGATTCAGACTGTACACATTTTAGTATTCAGATCATAACGTTTGCTACAGATATGCAAATCCCATGATTTAAGATGCTCCAGAAAGAAGACTTGAAGACCTACAACTCTTATGTTGATCAAACCTTCCAATTCAATCCGCAGATAAGACATATTCAGTGATTAACATGATAACAAGTTGCAGGACAGAGTTGTACTGGGACTCTACTTCTTCCAGCTCCTATAAATACCCCTGCAGAGCAACAGAGAAGGGCACACAGAAAATACAGAGCTAAAAGGTAGGGTTTTTAGGCTAACTTGTAATTTAGGTTAGGTTTTATTTTCGTTTTCTTTTGTAATTTTTGTAACTGAGAGGAGAGGATGCTTTCATGGAGGAAGGAGTTCATGCTTGTACTGAGGTGACAGCGGTGTAAGTCTTACTTTTCCTCCATTGTTAATTGAATCGACTCGAGATTTGTTTTTGTTCTTTTTATTTTATTCTTGTTTTATTGTGTCTCTATTTTTGTTCTTCTATTTTTGTTTTATGTCATTGTTTCTTTCTCTGATGACTTGCAAACCGTGAGATCTGATTGCTTCGAGACTGCCTGGCCAAAGAAGAGCACTTGATGGCCTATGAAGATGAACAATCCTTCTTTAGATTGTCTTTTCTTTTCATAGTGTAGGTAGCGAAGGTGGACGATCCTATACGCCATACTTGCACGCCTTCCAAGACAGGGTAAGTCGTCGCGAATAGATCAAAGGTAAGCAAGGTAGAAGAGGTTTGTACGTGGTATAGTTTCTTTCTTTTTATTTCTTTAGTTTAGATCTTACACTACCATATTCTCAATTTCTTTTCTTCACTTCCATTGTAAATATCACTTCTTCTTCTCCATCTTCTTTCTTTCTAACATTAAAATAATAAAAACTTTAGAGATAACTTATTGACAAAGCTTCCATCGCTAGTCCCTTCCTGAGGATCACGACCCGCATAGCCACTGCTACCGCGGATTAGAATTGAGAACCTTGCACAACTACTTCTAAATCTAACATCTTTATTTTTGTTGCACAGGTAAATCTCAATCAAAATTTTGGCGCCGTTGCCGGGGAGGGACGGTAAGTTTTTCTCTAAAAAAAAATTATTAACTAATTCGTTTATTCTTTTCTGTTTGCAGGTTTGGAGAACAAAAAAACAACAGTAGAAGTGGACATATAGCAACTCTGTGCCTCTGCCCTATAAGGCAGAGCAGCAGAGCCTACTCATCTGCCGCGCAAACGCGGCAATAGCCGCGGATCCGCGGCAATAGTAGTGAACTACTGACGTATCTTTCTGCAGGTTGCTAAAAAGTGCAAGATTTGTTTTCTGCTATGTTAAAATTTGTTTTGTGATAAACTTGTATACTGCTAATTAATTCAACAGTAAATATTTGTTGTAAAAGATAAAAATTGATTAGACGTTTGCATCCTAGGCACGTGTCTTTTCAATTCCTTTATTTTTCTGTTGAAGAGTGCTGGAGTAAGGTACGTTCGCATTGCATGTAGAATAGGACTCATCTCTTGGTTGATTTTCAAGCTTTGAGTGAATCTTATTTACATATTTTGTACACTTGCACAAATTTATTCTAAGGGCATAACCCATTACCAAGATAAGGTGGGGATTTCATCACCCTTCCTTGGCACAAAAATCATATTCCATGCACTCACTAATCCAAGCCTAACTAAAAATTAGTAGACGTTGGCCCTAGGGACATCTCGGACTCAATTAGGAAATTATCCTAAGGGGGAACAATGTTGGAAGTTGACTCCTGCCAAATCAGTGTCTAGGAAGGGGATTGAGGGTCGAAAGCCCGAAGATTGGTGGTTATTTAATTAAGGAACGTCTTTGACGGAAAATCTCCCACCAATCTTGACCTGACCTGGCTGATTAACTTGTGGTCAAAGTCTACACCCTACCTCCTGTGGACAGTCTAACCAGTTAAGAGTCGTCTAGGTCATAGGTCTACCCTAACTTAGGTTAATTTTTTTTTGTTTGCTCATTTGTTTGTTTTCTTTTTCTTTATTTGTGTTTGTGTGATATGGCCTATAACAACAATTTTTTCAACTTTAATGAGAATCCATATTACACACCAACCTCTTATTCGGATATTACCAACCCAGCATATCATAACTCTAACCAACCTAGTGTGCCAGATTGGTCTTATCCGAATCATTACATGCCCCAGCCCCAATACTATGAACAAGATTGGAATAATCATCACTACTCTTTACAGAGTCAATGGGAATTCAACACCCCTGAGCCATATGGTAAACCACCTGTTCAACCATTATTTTCGTACACGTCTTTTCCCACATCACCAATGTTTCAATCCTCCAATGATCCATTCAATGGGTTAGAAGAAAAAGTGGATCGGTTGCAAGAGATAATGAATGATCAAATTTCTAGACTTTCAAACATTCTTGAACTTACCAACCAAGTTGATAGGAACCAAGAATCATCCTATCTAGAAGACCTTGATCAAAATTCAATTTCATCACATCAATATGAACTGGACCAATCTCAATCCTTGGACAAATTGGCTAGTTTTAATTTCAATGAGATTGAATTTGATTGTGAATGTGAACCCGATCCCCAACTTTGCGATTCAGTTTCCATCTTCGAATCTATGTTGACTCCAGTATCCTTACCCAATTTGGACCAACTTTCTGAGCCAACATTTATTCCTGTGCCCATAGATCATGAAATTGAATCACCCATTTTTGAAGATCATCATAGTGAACTTGACCAATTTCATACTTTTGAAAGTCCCCTTGACAAATGGCAAGTTCTAATTTTTATGAGATTGAAACTAATGAGATATGTGACCTAGATTCCCAAATCTATGATCAAGTTCAAATTCCCGAATCATTATTGACTCCTGTTTTGTTACTCGACTTAGGTAATATTTTAGAGTCAGTTTTGATTCTCACACCTATCATTCCTGAACTTGAATCACCAACATTGAGTCACATTCAATTGTGGGAAAATGATTGTGGAATTGAGTTTCAATTTCTTGACTTGGACCCAATTCTTGAACCTAGCCCGACTCCTGAACCCTTACTTGATTTTAGTTTCTTTCCTGAGTCGGTATTAGTTCCTGAACCGATCATTCTTGAGTCCAAGTCAACCATTCTATCAAGTCACATTCTTTTGATTGACATAGGTATAGACCATGACTCTGTGATGATTTTCCAGGACTGGTCATGTAAAGGAAGTAAGTTTCACGAGAGGATCTTCCATGATCCTATTCATTCTGGGACTGTAAATATGTAAATAAAAAAGAGATCAATAAAGGTAGGTCCCGTGAACTACCACATTATCTTGATTGGGCCGCATTTCGTGGACCAATTAGATCACCACCGGAACCACCACCTTTAGGTAACTTCTGCCTTCCCTTGTTCTTTTTCATGCATATATGCATTCATTCATACATTGAGGACAATGCATGAGATAAGTGTGGGGGTGGGCTTTACTAACATACTAACATAGTTTGAAACTAACCAAAATTTGCTAAAAAAAAAATTTAAAAAAAAATTATAAAAAGGACAATATTTTGACTTATCTTTTGAAAGAAATCTAAGTTAATCTTAAGAATTAGGAAAATTATGATTAGGATTTCTAAAAACTTGGTCAAAATAAATAAATTGTTTAAATTTTAGGTATAGGAGGAGAAATTGAATAATTAGTTAGTCTTGATTTTTACCTTAATGAAATTTGCATACCTAATGCGATTCTAAGACGAAGACCTTTGTGCCTCATATATATATAAAAAAAGAAAAAAGAAAATCACTAATTAAGCTGATACATGTGCCTCAAGAAGCATAAGTATTCATGCCTAAAGGCGAGTAAATAAAATAAAGTCCTTAGTTTTGGGGCCTAGTTCACTCGAATTTGAGTCCGCGGAGTGTTTTCTCACTTGGTGCCCTAAAGCCAACCGGTTTGAGAGTCATCGACTTTAAGTTCGCTACATGGGTGGATTAGAAAGCCTAAGAGAACTAAGAAATATTATATGTATTAACACATCTAATAGTCAACTAGTTAGGTATGAGGGCCTCAAGAAGCCTTGATGCTTACACGAAAGAAAATTAGATGAGTTATACATATTTAAAAAAAGAAAAAATATATATATATATATAAAGAGGCATGAGAGTCCAAGTTAAGGAATTCCTAGTAAAAATTCATAAGGATGCATATGATTTTTGGTAACGAAAAAGACTATACAAAAATTCAATTTTGACCCTTACTTAAAATGGATAACAATTTACTATATAAAGACTAAGTTTAAGAATGAATAAAAATGAGGATCCTAAAAACTTATAGATTACATAGTCTTTTCAAAAGTATTTCAAATATTTTTCCTTTTTAAGGATTTTGTGGGTGTAATCCGCTGAAAACCCTCACGAGACAACACTCGTCCTCTAGGGTAACCTAGGGTTTAACGGCTTGTTGCACATGCTAAGTGCAACCGTGATTCCTACGAAAGTGAGTTAGCTGGTTTAGTTGTTCTTTTTCTTTTTGATTTTTACTCGAGGACGAGTAAAAAGATAAGTGTGGGGGTGTGATTGGTAGTGAAAAGTGCATATTTTTCATTACATTTACTATCACATTTTCATATTTATTCCTATAATTCTGCACATTTACTAATATTTTATTATTTATTGTGTGCAGGCCTTGAGTAATAAAAAAATAAAGAATAAAGCCCAAAAGAAGCCCAAAAAGCCCATGTCCAAGCCCAATGCAAAAGTTGCAATTACCAAGTGCCAAAGTTGCAAATACCATATGTAAAATTTGCAATTACTAAAAGAAGAGGAAAGGGATGGACTTCTACTAAACCCTAGTTGCTTGCAAGACAAGACTAAAGATAAAAGGAGAAGAGTGCAAAGATAAAAATTCAAAAAAATTCGGATTCAGACTGTACACATTTTAGTATTCAGATCATAACTTTTGCTACAGATATGCAAATCTGATGATTTAAGATGCACCAGAAAGAAGACTTGAAGACCTACAACTCTTATGTTGATCAAACCTTCCAATTCAATCCGCAGATAAGATATATTCGGTGATCAACATGATAACAAGTTGCAGGACAGAGTTGTACTGGGACTCTACTTCTTCCAGCTCCTATAAATACCCCTGCAGAGCAACAGAGAAGGGCACACAGAAAATACAGAGCTAAAAGGTAGGGTTTTTAGGCTAACTTGTAATTTAGGTTAGGTTTTATTTTCGTTTTCTTTTGTAATTTTTGTAACTGAGAGGAGAGGATGCTTTCATGGAGGAAGGAGTTCATGCTTGTACTGAGGTGACAGCGGTGTAAGTCTTACTTTTCCTCCATTGTTAATTGAATCGACTCGAGGTTTGTTTTTGTTCTTTTTATTTTATTCTTGTTTTATTGTGTCTCTATTTTTGTTCTTCTATTTTTGTTTTATGTCATTGTTTCTTTCTCTGATGACTTGCAAACCGTGAGATCTGATTGCTTCGAGACTGCCTAGCCAAAGAAGGGCACTTGATGGCCTATGGAGATGAACAATCCTTCTTTAGATTGTCTTTTCTTTTCATAGTGTAGGTAGCGAAGGTGGACGATCCTATACGCCATACTTGCACGCCTTCCAAGACAGGGTAAGTCGTCGCGAACAGATCAAAGGTAAGCAAGGTAGAAGAGGTTTGTACGTGTTATAGTTTCTTTCTTTTTATTTCTTTAGTTTAGATCTCACACTACCATATTCTCAATTTCTTTTCTTCACTTCCATTGTAAATATCACTTCTTCTTCTCCATCTTCTTTCTTTCTAACATTAAAATAATAAAAACTTTAGAGATAACTTATTGACAAAGCTTCCATCGCTAGTCCCTCCCTGAGGATCACGACCCGCATAGCCACTGCTACCGCGATTATAATTGAGAACCTTGCACAACTACTTCTAAATCTAACATCTTTATTTTTGATGCACAGGTAAATCTCAATCAGTAACACAGCTCTGTCGACCAGAAATCTCAAAGAGATTATAGGCAAAGATTAACTTGTACGCAGCAAGTTACTTGAAGAGTTGAATTCTCTTTCCTTCTCTGTGGGAACTTAAGTCAAGATCTAATTGATCGACCCTTTCTCCATAGCAATGGGGCTATTTATAAAGGTTTCAGGGGTGAACGTGCCCCCTAAATACACTCCACAATGGGGGTTAACTTCCTCATTATGTGGGTGGTGATTGACCCCATAATGAGGGAAGTTATAACTGAGATGCGGGTTTCGACCCTCGCGCCTTGGTGCTGCAGTGTGGCTGAGACGCAGATTTTGATCCTCGTGTCTTGGTGCTGCGATGCTAGCTGAGACGCTGCTGAGACGCGGGTTTAGATCCTCGCGTCTTGGCGCTACGATGTTGGCTGAGACGCGGGTTTCGATCCTCGCGTCTTGGTGCTGCAGTGCTGGCTGAGGCGCTGCTGAGACGCGGGTTTAGATCCTCGCGTCTTGGCGCTTGGAACTCTGCTTTTTGGTGACTTGTCTTTTAGTGATCTTTAGACAGCCTACAGAACCCCCTCCAAAGTTTTCGATATTCCGCAGTTAGCTGGGACGGATTTCGAAATACTTTGGACTCTAGCTGAATTCACCCTTATGATTGGACTGACAATGCTCCGGGTTTGATCTTGTTTGGAGTATGGCCTTCGTGAGTGTACTGTGAAACTCTTTGAAGCCGCCAAAATTGATCGTGTTGAGTGTCTAGATACACAGTTTAAACCTCCCCGATACTTTAAGTTTATCGTTGGTGTACTTTAAATCAGGGGTGGGCAGTCGTCTGTTTGTGCCAGTGTATTGTTGAACTGAATTGCAGAAGTAAGGACTGAACGCCAGTTCTGTGGACGCAGGGGTACCACTGTTTTAAAGATGAGCCTTCTTTAGGGGTGCATCTTTTGGGTTGAAAACGCGACTGTTACTCCATGAGGTAGACGCGACTTTGGCCGGGTTGAAAAGATGTGATCTTGGGAGGGACGCGTCTTTTAGAATGAAAACGCGGCTTTCCGGACGCAACTCTGACCGTGTTGAGAAGGGACGCGTCTTTAGAGATGAAGACGCGACTGTTGGATGCGAATCCGTGCCATGAGTATGTTGCCACGTGTCCTGTAGAATTGAGGGGACATCTTCTTTTTGGCGTGTGAACTTCACGCTGCATTGAATGCGCTGTCCACGCGTCATGCGGTGATTAGGCGTCGAGCCAAGCGCCGCGTATCTTTGCGAATCACTGTGCCTATAAAAGGCAACAGTCCTTCAAGAGTCATCATTAGACTCTCCTTCTTCTTCGTTTGCGTCTGTTAGGGTTTGAGAAAGAAGCTTTCTTTCTTCTCCTCGTTTCCTTCATCGAACATCGAATCCTCGATCATAATGGCACCAAAGGCTAAACATACTGCTTCGTCTTCAAAGGCCATCATTCCTGAAACCAAAATGGGCGGTTCCTCCATGCAGGAAGCCCCTATTTCAGGTATAAAAAGCCATCGGACTTGATTTCCGCCATTAAAAGGGGTTTACAGAGTTCTTTTAACTCTGAAATTCCTTTTGAATGTGAACCGCCAACGCGGGCTCAAACCCGGGTTTAATCGTCAGGCGCAGTTTTTGAGTCGATCAACAGGGCGTAGGTTTGATGACCTCTGCTTCTTTTATCTGCTCGAATCTGCGTCTGCTTGTTGAACACAGGGCCCCCAACGAACCTTGCGTTTTGGATTCAACACTTAGAATATTTCTAAGTGTGAAAGATTCAGACGCAGATTTCTTATGACTCTTGCGTCTTGTGAAATCAGATGCTGGTCCTCATGAACCTTGCGTCTGAGTCCAATACTTAGAAATTTTTCATAAGTCTTGGATTTTTAAAACGCGGGCTCCATACTAGCCTTGCGATCATTGGACCTGGACGCAGATTTTGATGATCTCCGCGTCTGGGTTTATTTCTGCGTTTGAAGCTTTCAGCAATAACCGCGTCTGTCACTTAGTTTTTCCGTTGAAGTATCCTGAGTTTCTAATCTTCTTATTTTTGCTTCTCGCAAGTAGGCTTAATCATCCTTTCGCATATTCGCTGGGCCCTTGGGAGAATATATCGGCCAGCGAACTTGTTCAACGTCGACCATTGGAGAAGAAGTCATGGCCCCTGTCTGCGGGAGACGAGGATTTGACATCCGCCGAGACCTCATTGGACACGACGCACCAGTCATGCTTCTGACATTGCGTGGTCACAGTGGGTATGGCAGTAGATATAGTGGTGGATATGGTCTTGGATTCTCCCTTCACCTACCCCAGAAGTGGCATCGATGAAAGCTCCATGCTCATTGGATGACTTTCTGGTGGTTAAGGTGTTCATCAATGAAGGATCATAGCCCACTTCGGTTGGTCAGGTGGAATCAGAAGGTTCTGCTGCCTTTCGACCTCAAGAAACACCATTGTTCTTGGTCAAAAATGGACTCTTTCGATGTTCACGCCATGCATGGTGACGTAATCAGCCTCCAAACGTCATCACAGTGCTCAACCCATCTTTGGCACCCTTCCGAACATCTTGTACTTGGAATGGTGAGAAGCTTCAAGGAGTGAGTGCAACCATTGAGAGAGAGAGGGACTTCTTTGTACTCCTTTATTGTAACACTCAATCTTATTGTATAAGAGAGCGTTTTGTATCACTTTCATATGTTGGATATAAATAAAAGTGACATTTTTTTTCTTCTATTGTCTTGAACTCCCTTTTTTTTTTAAGTCAGACGAATAGAAGCAAAGAATCTTTGACTTGTCAAAACTATGATGATAATCTTAACGAGTCAAAGTTTGTAGAGAGAGATCCTATTTCAGGGACTCAATAATACTGTTAGAGGTGTGATATTAACTTGATAAGGGATAAGATAATTTTTGTAGACCTGCCACTCTATAAAGGAAAGTGACTGGTGGAACTTGTACCCCCAGGGATGATGAGCTTTTATCAGAGGTTAGGGATTAACTTGATTAAGATCAACTGGGGATCTAATGAAAAGTTTTTACCGTTAGAGGTGTGATATTAACTTAACGGGTTGAATGTAGTCTTGTCAGAAGTGTGATGTTAACTTGATAAGAATGTGAGTCAGAGGTGTGATATTAACTTGACTCAAAAGCATTTCAGTTTTATTTGAGAAAACTGAAAGTATCACTGCCATAGGTGTGATGTTTAACTTAGCAGCGAGGGCAATGCTAGAGGTGTAATTTTGAACTTGGCATTGATCATCTCGATTTTGACAAGGAAGTCCGAGGGAAAGTCATGGCCTTAAATGTATTGTTAAACTTAGCAATGACTCGGACGCTAGAGGTATAGTATTAAACTTAGCATCGTTCATTTCAGCTTCGATGTGGAAGTCTGAGGGAAAAATGGCTGTCAGAGGTTTAACATTGAACTTGGCAGCAACTTGATTACCGTTAGAAGTGTAATGTTAACTTAACAGTAATTTGTCAGAGGTGTGGTATTAACTTGACAAAAATTGGTTTGCGATACAAGCAATTTGAGGACCCGTCGTTCTATTGATAAGAATTGACAAGTGAAGTTTGAAATGCCAGAGGTATAGTGTTAACCTGACAAATTTGAAGGTTTGCTACTCCATATAGGGTTAACAAGTAAGGTTCGTACTTGATAGGGAGTATTGAAAATTTTCATTACCAGAGATATAGTGTTAACATAGCAATAATGATACTTTGTAGACTTACCATTCTGTGTATGAGAAGTGGTAAGGGATTTTTGAGGAGAGAGTGGAACTACATCCACTTAGGATTTTTAGCAAACCCTCAGCTATCAACGAATTTGATATGCCTTTACCAACTACCGTTTGAGTTGGGCTAGCCATGCTATTCCCCTCAGCATGATGAGTTGTCGAGGACTTATGTTGGGCTTAGAAGCCAACATTTTCCTCAGTCCTTAGCCGTCGGAGGCGTCGAACGTTAATGAAAATTAGAACCCAAGTTTCGCCTTTCATTTCTTTATCAATATTCACATCATGCATCATGGTTCTATCAATGCGCTATTAGCTTGTCACTGATCTATCGTGATGTAACATAATGAAGGAAAGAAGCTTTTCTTGGATCTGGAGTTTTGATCAGAGGTGTACTTTTAACTTGATCGGCGGAGGAGGACCATTAAGGATAGTACTTCTTCAGGAATCTGCCATTGATCGGCATCATGAGTGTATCGCCATTTGAGGTTATGAGGCGATATGATCCATTTGAGTAGACTGACTCTACTACAAATGGTCCTTCCCATTTGGGCTGGAATTTCCCTTTTGTCTTATGTGTCATCACCATAGGTCTTCTGACGGCTAAGACAAGATCGCCTTTCTCGAAAGTTCGCATTTTAACTTTCTTATTGAAGGCTCTGGTAATCCGGGCTTGGTAGAGCTCCATTTGTTATTGGGCCTGCAGACGTTTATCATCCAAGGCCTCCAATTCTTGGAGTCGCTGTCGATGCTTCTCCTCCTTCGTCATCTCTGTTGTCAAGGCAACACGTAGAGATGGGATTTGGATTTCTAGTGGAAGCACAGCTTCACACCCATATACCAAAGAAAATGGCGTGGCTTTAGTTGGGGTTCGAACAGTTGTTCGATAGGCCCATAAGCATTCACCTAGCTTGTCGTCCCAATCACGCTGATTTTTCGAGACGAATTTCTTGAGAAGTTTGCCGATGGTTTTGTTGAAAGCTTCTGTGAGACCATTAACGGCGGGATAGTATGCCGTTGAGGACACACTCTGGATTCTGAACTTAGCGCAGAACCTTTGGAAAGCCTGACTGACGAACTGGGGTCCATTGTCATGGACAATTCGCCGAGGTATCCCAAAACGGTAAATGACATGATGTTTAACGAATTTGATCACGTCAGATGACTTCACCTCCTTCAAAGGAATGGCCTCAGCTCATTTGGAGAAATAATAGGTTATGGCCAAAATAAACCGATGTCCCTTTGATGATGGTGGGCTGATAGGGCCGACTATATCCATCCCCCACATCTCAAACGGCCAGGTAGAGGTCGTGGAGTGAAGGTATTCTGGTGCTTGATGGATGAAATCACCATGCACTTGATAGGCGTGACATCTTTTGGCATAAGCGATGGCGTCAGCAATCATCTTAGGCCAATAATATCCCAACCTTTGGAGTCGATATGCAAGTTTTGGGCCAGGTTGATGGGCTCCACACATACCGTCATGGGCTTCTTTCAATACCTTCTGTGCCTCTTTTGGTGAAAGGCAGCGGAGCAAGATCCCGTCATGCGATCAACGATACAATGTTCGCGTAATCGCATTATAGTAGAATTTGGGGGGCTTTCCTTCGAATGGCAGCCGTTTCTTTGGTGTCCTCAGGAAGGATGCCATACAAGACATAATCAATATAAGGGAATCGCCAGTCTCTAGGCTCTGGACCGGCTGACTACTCGAGAACTTCTTTGCCTTGACAATCTCCCGTTGGCTCCTGGTAATCCTCGAGAGCAATTATCGGACAATACAGGTCGTGGCTGTGGACAAATATTCTCTCCACTGTTCCGGCTGGAAGAGCCAAAGAGGCAGCGAGAGACGCCAGTGCATCTGCATGCGCATTTTGCTTGCGTGGTACATGATCAATGTAAAAGTTTGTGAACCTCTCGGCCATGTGGACAGTTGCGTTGTAATAGGGTACTAGGTCTTCATGTCTAACTTCGTACTCCCCGCGAACTTGACTGACGATGAGTTTAGAGTCACCATATGCCTCGAGATTTTTAAGACCGACCTCCTCGGCGAGTTGCATCCCAATCAAGAGGGCATTGTACTCCGCTACATTGTTGGAACAAGGCTCAGTTAACGAGACAGCTCGAGGAATCACATAGTCTTGTGGGGAGACGAGTACTACTCCTACTCCTGCCACTATATGTCATTTTGGGCTTGTTCTCGATGCACCGTCAAAGAAAAGTTGCCACACTTGCCTTTCAAAGGATGTCTGAGTCTGGCGGCTTCAGCGACCTCGTCTGGGAGATCCTCGTAAAGTTTGGTTGCCTTCGGATCTGGATGCTCAGCCAGGAAATCTGCCACAGCTTGTCCCTTCACAGGTTTTTGTGGTAAAAAATGCATTTCATATTGGGATAGCAATATAGCCCATTTTGCCAGCCGGCCGTTCAATGATGAAGGCTTTGTCATTAGTAACCTCAAGGGGTTGACTTTTGATATGACATTTATAGTTTGGCCTACCAAATAGTGTCGCATTTTCTGAATAACAAACACCAATGCCAAACATTCCTTCTTGATCGGGTTGTACCGATGTTCGGCTCCGATCATTATTCTACTCAAATAGTAGATTACTTGCTCTCGTCCTTGATCATCATTCTGAGCTAGTAAAGCTCCTAAAGAATGATCCATCACTCGGACGTATATCAGGAAAGGTTTTCCGGATACCGGAGCTGCAAGGACTGGTGGTCGTGTGAGGTATTGTTTAATTTCCTCAATTGCTTGTTGGCAAGCGTTGTCCCAAATGAACGAAACACCCTTCTTCATTAGTTTGGTGAAGGGTTGGCATCTTCCGAAGAGATTTGAGATAAACCTGCGGATGTACGCCAATCGTCCTTGCAATCCCCTGAGCTCTTTGAGGTTTCTCGGAGGTTGCATCTCCTGGATAGCACGAACCTTTTCCGGATCTAAATGAATTCCCGTGGAGGTTACGACAAATCCGAGGAATTTGCCACTGGCCACCCCCAGGAAGGACTTGGTGGGGTTCATCTTCAATTGATGGGCCCGCATGTTGTTGAAGACAACCTTTAAATCAGTTAAATGATCATCTTTAGCGCGGCTTTTTATTGCGATGTCGTCAACATAACATTCCACCGTTTTGCGCATGTGTTCGTGAAAAATGGCATTCATGGCCCTTTGATATGTCGCCCCTGCATTCTTCAGTCCGAAGGGCATGACGGTGTAGCACTATACATCCAGTGGTGTCCTGAAAGAGGTATGTCTTTCGTCATCAGGATACATTTTGATTTGATTATATCGTGAAAATCCATCCATGAAGGATATTCGCTCGAATCCACACGTATTGTCAATCATGACATCTGTGATTGGCAGTGGGAATTCATCCTTAGGACAAGCCTCGTTTAGATCGCGAAAATCAATGCAGATCCAGATCTTTCCGTTCTTTTAGTAACGGGGACGATGTTGGCTACCCAATCATGATGTTGTTCTTCCCTAATGAAGCCAGAGTCTATAAGCTTTCTGACTTCTGATTGAATTGCCTCCATTATTACTGGACGGAACCGTCGCTGTTGTTGCTTGACGGGCTTTACGTCCGCGTTAATGTTGAGGCGGTGCATAGCCACTCGAGGATCGAGTCCAGGCATGTCTTCATAATTCCAGGCGAAGACGTCTATATATTCTTGCACAAGAGATATTAGATCCTTTTTCTCAGAAGGTGATAGGCCTTCGCTTATGAAGATGGGCTTAGGATTAGCCTCATCTCCTAGATTGATCTGGACAACCTTATCTTTTGTTGGTGGCTCGCGTTGTCCAAAGCGAGTATCCCAAAGATTGTTTAAGTGTTGGATCCAAGGATCTGTATCGGATTGGATTACCTCTTCACCTTTATCTTCTAGGTGGCTTGTTGAAACCATGTTCACTGAAAGTTCTCTGAAGATGTTGCCGACACTAGCATCTGATTTCCACGAGGACGTGCCCGATGAGCAATCATGGCCCAATGACTCTCCAGAGTCAGAGGCTGATGGGATCAGAGTTGATACATAGCCCAACCCCCTGCGAGTCTGATGATAATAATCATGGGTTTTCCCTTTCGGCATAAAGGATCGAAGTAGCATTCTCCTTCCTTTGCCGAAATTCAGCCCTGGTCCGCTTCTTAGATCATACCCCATGCTTCCCATCATTCTGAGTGCCTTTGGCTCATAATGACCGAACTGAGGGGATTCCTCCTCGCCTTCTGATTCTCCACAGGTCATCGGTTCGGATTCAACTCGTCCGAAAAGAATTGGTCTTTGGCCTTTCCGTCTCGCTGGAACCATGAATATGGATTCTTGCGCATTACCAGTCTCTCGGTATGTTTCGAAGGACGATTTCACTGGTACATGCAATGATGTCAAAGCATCCATTGCCGACCAGAGATCATCATCCACCTCGGTACTAGTGTCTGACGGCACTGAATCAGAAGCAAATACAGAGAAATACGCCAACTCTAATTCTTCATTAATATACCATCCGCTTACATCATCGGTGGTATTATCAACATCGAGCTTATTAATGCCCGTTACAAGTGGATCTAGTTCCCACAAGCGCTCTTCTTTTTCCGGTTCGGTGTCGGCTTCATTACCAGAGTCGGGCTCCTCTGGTTGCGGGATTTCATCTGATTCCACAGAGTCCTGATACAGGAGAGAATCTGTGAAATAATTCTCAACTCCCTTGAACGGATGCCTTTCGGCAATCAATGTTCGCACCTTTCCACTCCCGTCAATGTATTTCATGACTTGGTGGAAAGTAGAGGGAACGATAGAATTACGATGAATCCATGGTTGTCCCAGCAGCAGATTGTAGGAAGTGTCGGCATCAATGACGTAGCATGTCACCTCTGACCTTAGGTCCCCGATCTGGCATTTGAGCTTGATCTTCCCCATTGGACGGGTTCCATTGGCATTGAACCCATAAATGGTAGTCTGGGTGGCACTCAATCGGTGGGTAGGAATCCCCAGATGCTGCATGACCCGGCGAGGCATAATGCTCAATGCGGACCCGGGATCTACCTGAATGCGGTTCACCTCAGATGATCCAATGTACCCTGTGAAGTATAGGGGTCGATCATGTTTCCCTTTGACCTGCATATCATCTGCTGTGAAGGTGATGCAGGGAACATTTTGGAAGGTATGGAGGCAATCCTCTACATCTTCCTCCTTTGGTCCGATTGGCACCTGAGTCATGAAAACCTCAGCATTAGCGAGGGCCTCTTGTAGAGCTTCTCGGGTTGACTTCGATAGCCTGAGGAGCTCATAAAGGGTAATTCGGGCCGGGATATTGGCCAGTTGAGTCAGGACATCGAAGCGGTAAGGTGCTGCGGATCCTTCCGCGATGTCTTTCGAGAGGACTCTGGAGAACCGAAGCTTTTTCTGTTTTTTCACGGGTTGTTTTGTGGAAGGCTTGGCTGGCTCTGCAGCGGGTTTTGGAGGAGTTACCGCCATGTCATCATATTTTTTCAAATATGACCGCCCTGAACGGGTTTCTGCCACAAGTTGGTTGGGTTCTGTGGCCAGGGCTATTGTTTCCTCTTCCGAATCAGTCAACGAGGGAACATCAGTCTCTGCTTCCCGAGAAGAGGCACATACCACATTACAGGATGAAGCTTTAGCTTTGCATTTGGACTTCCTGCTGGTCACAGTGGTCCATTGCTGGCCATCCACAAGGTCGGGATGAACCCACATGACTTCTCCCTGAGGTGTGGGAACAGGTACCAGGCCTTTCTCTTGCTACTGGTGAGGGTCTGTGTTGACCATTCTCAGCTCTCCTTTTGGGACAGGGACTACTCCAGAGGGTGTTGGAGGTTGTCTTCCAAACTGGAGAAATGACGTCATATTGGCCGTCACCTTCTTCTGCTCTGGACGGAGTTTTAATACCTCCGCGTCAATCAGAGCCTGAAGGATGTCCTTGAAGACATAACAGCTCTTGGTGGGGTGTCCTAACATCCTGTGATACAAGCAGTAGTTGAGATTATCGGTTTTACCGACTTCTTCAGGGCGCCTAGCTTCAGGAAGCTTCAGTCTGTTGCTCTTGTTGAGTAATTTGAAGAGCGAGTCGACATGTTCATCCTTGAAGGAATACTGCTTGCTGGCGTGTGGTTGGATTGAAGAGCCACTTCCCTTAACGGTTGAGGTTTGACAGGGGATTTGGTCTCTGTTGCCAAGTTATCCTTCCTTTTTGTTTGGAGGGATGTGTCTGGCGCGCGCCTCGTCGATCTCTCAGGTCTGGGTTTGTTTTCTTCTGCCCTGACCCGGGCAACAATTTCTTCAGCCTGTTCATCTTGTTGGATCAACTGCTTCCAGGTGCGGCTTTCGGCAACTCCTATTTGGGCGAGGAGCGAGGTTTGTAGATTATGGAGGCATGTTTCCACCAGGGTGACCTGGGTCATATCGCTTGGACATCGGAGTGCCACATTCCGAAATCTTTCTATGAAAGACTTGACGGATTCTCTTTTTCGCTGTTTGGTGGCCAAAAGATTGACATGGTGACCTCCGAGTCATCTTCAAAGAAGTACGTTAGAAAGAGCTTCTCCAAATCGCCCCAATTCTTAATGGAGCCTTTCGGGAGATTCATGAACCATTCAAAGGCAAGCCCTTTCAGGGTGCCAATGAACAAACGTGCCAGGATGGCATTGTTATCTACCACATTCCCTGTTTGGGATTTAAAGTAGTAGATATGTTGGTTCGGTGAACCTTTCCCATCGAATGCTTGGAGGGTCGGAGCCTTGAACTTGGGAGGGTATGGAACCAGGTCCCACTCGGTCGGATATGGTCGGACCACCCCTGCTTCTTGCAAGCCTTTTCGGTTAGTAAGGGCCTCCAGACGTTGCTCCAATTGATTCATTCTTCTAGAATGACCTTTTCTTGGTCTCGATCATCTTTTCCTTGCGACGAGGATTTAGACGAACCAGAAGTAGGCTGCTCTTTCTCCTCTATACGTACAGAAGATGAGCTTTCTCCCTCTTTTCGTTTGCCTTTAGACTTTTTAGAGGAGGCTTTGTCGGTTGACTTCCTCTTGTCTTCAAGCAACTGTGCGAGCATCTGCTTGAGGGAGTCGATAGATTCTTGCTGAACACGAATCAACTCGAATTGTTCCCTTTGGACCTGGGCTTGCTGCTCCAAGCGCCTGGCGGTCTCCTCAGGAGTGCTGGTCATGTATATAAAGGACTCTCTCTCTCTCTATAGAAGAGTTTGAAGCCTGTGACTCTGCAATAGCGGAATGCGAGTCATTCACCTCAATGCCCCGGGCTAGAGCATTGTAGTCAATTGGGGGATTGCCCCGGTCCGGATGCGAGTGTGTCGGTACACTCCTTCCGATTCTGCGTCAGATTCATCATCGAAGCTGATCGCCGGTTGCTTTCCCCTGCTCCTGCTTGCCATGTTTGCAGTGAGCTCGGGATACTCAGTATCAGAGAAGACCCTCCTTCTATGGGAACGACTTCTTTTAGCTGATCGGGGAATCAGAGTCAGCTGTCTGACTAGAGACTGCTGGTTTGCACCTAAGCTGCAACGGCACTCAGAGAGCATTGTGATAAGCCGTTCGCAGCAACATGATGAAGTGATTCGATTAGCACTTCTCTTCCTTGTCAAATAATCCCTTAGATCCGTGGGAGGAGGATCAAAGAGATTAGCCTCGCAATGTCGAGAGCGGAAGGCATCCTTGCTTTGTACAGCTGGGACGTCGGGTTCAGAGACGCGGGGTGCATGAACGCAGCTCTTGCTTCGCGGCTTCTGAATGTGAGCTTGGCGTCTCTGCTGATGAGAGACGCAGCTCTCACGTTGCTGATAATTGCGTCTGGGCAGAGACACTTGAAATTTACAGGGCTGCTGGGCCCCATGTTTAGAAGCGCGTGCCTCTTGTACTTGACAAGGTACGCGGGCTTCGCCTTGGCGTCTGGGGAGTTGGGCTTCCGAGGAGCCTGTCTGGTGAACCTCGCGTTTGGGCTGCCAAACGCGGACTTCATGTCTCGGATGCGGTACGCTGGTCTGAACCTTGCGTCCTACC
Source organism: Agave tequilana (assembly GCA_038442645.1). Classification (NCBI taxonomy): domain Eukaryota; kingdom Viridiplantae; phylum Streptophyta; class Magnoliopsida; order Asparagales; family Asparagaceae; genus Agave; species Agave tequilana. Next base: position 48,725 of record JAVJIF010002333.1, read on the forward strand.
TCTGTTGGACAATCGGTCGTTCCAACTTGTAGTTGACGCGCACGCCTCCTCTGCCGTCGTTCAGCGTTCTGGTTACGTCGTGGAGGTTGAGGAGAACCCCCGACAATCTGGTGCTGAGAAAGAGGATGGACTGGTTGAACACCAGAAAAGTTGACCACGCGGGTCTCCTGAGAGACGTTGGCGCGGGTGTTACGCGTGGCACGATTAGCCACGACATTCTTCACAGCAGCCGCGTCTGAGGGAATCTCAGAGCAAATTTTGGGGCAAATCCCCGTAGAGACCCTACGGTAGGCACGAGCCTTTGGGCTCTTGGAGCCGGAGGAAAGGAACTCTTCATACTTTGCTTGATCGAATTCCACGACAAGTGATTCGACCGTTTTTCCCATGTAAATGACGTCGCCTTGCGCCACCACCTGCTCATCAGTAGAGAAAGTAGTCCCCAGCGGAGTCGCCATCTCTTGTTTTGTGGGAGAAAAATTCGTGTAAAGTCTCCTTGAATCAATTGAAAAATTACAACAAACTTATACTCCGACTACAAGGGAGGGAGGATATTGAGTCTTGAATCTTCCCTTTGTTTAATGCTGGGTTCTTCAGGTGGCGATGGAAAGTGAGTCTTATTTTTCGTTGACCGGGTGAACGTCAAGAACTTTTGGGGATCTTCTCTTTGGATGGCGGACGGAGTAACACAGCTCTGTCGACCAGAAATCTCAAAGAGATTATAGGCAAAGATTAACTTGTACGCAACAAGTTACTTGAAGAGTTGAATTCTCTTTCCTTCTTTGTGGGAATTCTTAAGTCAAGATCTAATTGACCGACCCTTTCTCCATAACAACGGGGCTATTTATAAAGGTTTCAGGGGTGAACGTGCCCCCTAAAAACACTCCACAATGGGGGTTAACTTCCTCATTATGTGGGTGGTGATTGACCCCATAATGAGGGAAGTTATAACTGAGACGCGGGTTTCGACCCTCGCGCCTTGGTGCTGCAGTACGGCTGAGACGCAGATTTTGATCCTCGCGTCTTGGTACTGCGATGCTGGCTGAGAAGCTGCTGAGACGCGGGTTTAGATCCTAACGTCTTGGCGCTGCGATGCTGGCTGAGACGTTGCTGAGACGCGGGTTTAGATCCTCGCGTCTTGGCGCTGCGATGCTGGCTGAGACGCGGGTTTCGATCCTCGCGTCTTGGTGCTGCAGTGCTGGCTGAGGCGCTGCTGAGACGCGGGTTTAGATCCTCACGTCTTGGCGCTTGGAACTCTGCTTTTTGGTGACTTGTCTTTTAGTGATTTTTAGACAGCCTACAATTAGGATTGTATTCATATTTTGTATTGGGCTATGCCCTTGTATCTATATGTGGCCGAGTGCTCAGTATTGTGCATGTATATGCCTGTGACGAATGATTGTACTAGATAGTTTATTTTCTGTCCATATACCATACCTATGATGTGTTTTATTCTACCTTTATACCATGCGTGCCTGACCCTTCGTGGTCGTTTAGTCTCCAGGCTCTTTACTCAACCTTCGGGCTTAAAACTCTCTGCGTTTCTCAGCTTCACCGGAAACATAGCTAAGCCGTGTGGCTACGAGCCGAACTTAGTTGCGTAGCCTCATCAGGCGCGGCTTACTGTATTTCCACTTTGCTTAAATTCCTGAGTTTTACTATCCACACCGTGTATCTACAAGCCGAGCTTAATTGCATAAGCCTCTTCAAGCACAGTTTAGCTACACCCCCGTATTGCTCAGTCTTTGGGATTAACCTCTCTGAGATTTTAAAAGTTCTCTGCACTTTCTATATGCTACGCCTGGTAGGTGGACCTAGCATCAACACTAAACTGCTAGCTCCATTCGAGCGCAGTTGTCATGTGAGCACGGTTGTGCCATGAGAGGTAGTATGGCATTTTATGCGCATGTTGCGACACGATCGTTTAGCTGTGCTGTGAACGGTAGCCATGCAGAGCATGATAGCATTTAGTATTGTACATTAGCTGTGCTCCAGCTTGCCTAGCTCTGCTTGATTGTTCGCCTGTCAGTTACCTTGCTTGTTAGCCATATTCGCATGTGTATTGTTGGTACTAACATCTCATGCAGTTACATACTCAACCTCCAGGCTTAACCTCTCTGAGGTTTATTAACGGCTAGTTCTGTTTTTAGCATCGCCTGATAGGCATGTTTAGCGCCCAGTGCTTTATCACTAGATTCACCTAGGCGGGATACTGCCGGATTTTCTACTCACATCTTAAGCCGAGTCGTCCCGGTAACTCCGCCAAGCATTTTAGTGACTAAACACTGTTCGCTGTCCGTGCCTCCAGCATGCTTAGCTCCGTTTGATTGTGCAGCTATTACTCTATCGCTTGCCATGTATACGCTTGACATGCTAACACTTGACATGCTTATATTTGATGTGTTATTGCTTACCATGCTGTCTCTTGTCACATGCTTGATATCATTCTGTTATGCTATCACCTTACATCCGGTATGACATACCTGACTCTTATAGTTATCACGATAACGGGAATGATGACCTGACATCTTGATTACATCTTGTTGTATTCCAGTACAAATCGTACTCCTAATACTTCTGACATGTTCCTGCTCATTCCCATAATCTGATAATTATCTAATAAACTATAAAAGGGGACAATTTATATCGGGTTGGGGAAAACTTACGAATATCAATATATGTCTGTGTTTACAGTGGTATTAGGTATATTGTGTAACTAAATATTTCGGTTCGGCCTGAGGGCCTCCAGGTGACCGAGGGGAGCGTTGGCTCCCCCTTCTTGGTACCATCTTGAAAAGAGTATCCTATAAGACTCTCCTGATCGCCTCGCGGTAGGTTCCGTCCTCAAGTAATGAAACATCCTGGGCCGTGATCCCGGGTATACACGAGACTCACTGTAAACATTGTTCATTAATATCCCCGTTGATTTTTAATAATAACCTTGCTTTACTCAGGTGTAGATATATGTGTGCTGGGACGCTCGTTTACATATCTAAACATCTGGGTAGGACGAGTAATAATAATAATAATAAAAGATGCCAAGATAATAATTTATTGTGTTGCTTTGCAAACTTGGTTATATCACTGGTTTTGCCACAATTGCTTTCATCAGGTTTTTACTTCGGATTTTCAGTTTTATTAATCATAATTATATTTTCAGTTTACCACCCGTGTATTACTCCATTAGTCTCTTGCTTGATACTACTCATATTCCACTGTACTTATCCTCTTGACTTGATCACTTATGATTTTATACTGATTCCTGGTTATCACTCATTATTTGATGTCTTGTTCATGTCTGGCGTGCTTATGCTCACAATACAGTTTTCAATGCATGTCTTTTAACTTGAATTTATACATACACGTGTGTCTGTCCATGCACGCCATTTGGCATTCGCATCACCACTCGTTGGGGAGTTCTGACTTCCCTGGATCCTCATGTCTAGATCGCAGAGTTTGAAGCTTATGGATTATCCCAGATGCTGACCAGAGATGCGCAGCTGAAACGTGGATCATTGGCAGACCGTCGGAAGCCCTATCCTTCAAGCCCCCTACTCATCTCTCGAGTTTTCCTCCTGTAACTCGTGAACGCTATTATACTATTCATACGTGTATATCTCTTTATATTCTCGCATCTACGTCAATTAGCGATGTAATATTCTTGTAATATTATGTCATATCTGGTGATAACTTTGCAATTGTACTTTTATATTGGAACGTATAATGCACCACATATTTTCGAACTCTGATTCTTGCCTGTGTTGATGCTTAACGTATATACGTGAGGGTATTTCTAACCTGCATGTATACGTCACAGTAACATCCCCGTACCCGCAGGATCGGGATATTACATGGGAGAGCCTCTGGTCTTGAAGAAATTCAAGGTGGGAGAGCCTTTGGTCTTGAGAAATTCAAGGTGGGAGAGCCTTTGGTCTTGAAGAAATTCAATATAATGGCTGATATTGAAGAATGAATGATAGTAGATCTCAAGGAAAATTAAATTCATAGAGATAAATGAAAAACACCTAGAGGGGGGGGGGGTGAATAGGTGTTATTGCTAATTTAGAACTAATTGCAAAACTAAGTGCGCTAAATGCGGAAGCTAATGCAAATTATGCACAAACTAATACAATACAACAAGTGTAGCCGAATTCCCCTTGCGAGGCTCTGGACTAACTCCCCTTGATTCCCCTTGAAATGGGTTGAGGCGCTATGTGAAGCTCTTGTTGGATGAGTATAAGTTGGGCACACACACACAAGCAATCCAAGCAATGTGCACACACAATCAAGCCAAGCAATCAAGGATATAGCAATATGGATTATGCAAGGCATAACACAAGCAAATAAATATGATATGACAAGATGAATTATGCTCAACACAAGCAAATATGATATGAATGAAGTATGATGCTTTGCACAAATGTAAAGAGAGAGAGTTTAGAGACAAGTGGATCAAACGCAAACACAAAGATATGTTTCGAGATTCGAGCACCCTTACTCTACATCCCCGCCTACACCACCGTGTAGGATTTCCAATCCACTATACCGTCCACCGAGGACTCCCACCGAGGGAACCTTCACCGAGAAGGATTTGTACAACAATGGAGTACCTAACTCCTCTCTCAAACAAACACCTCCTCACACAAGAGGGGTAGGCCCTTAGCCAAACAACCACAACAACCAACACCTCTACCGAAGAGGGTTTACAATCAACCTCCACCTCTCTCTAGAGGGAGCAAACCAATCACCCGATCACCTCTACCTAAGAGGGATACAACAAGAATAAGGGTGTTTACAACAAGTGGTTCCAAAAACCACAAACTCAATCTCTCTTTTCTTTTCTCTTTTCTTTTTCACAAAAACAAGATCCTAAATAGATTAGGATAGTATGATAGCTCAAGTGTGGAAAACTAGGTGTTTTTGGAAACAAGCAACAAAGAAAAACTAATTGGGAAGTCTCTAGTAAAAGATAGAAAATGCAAGATCAAATCAAAATCCCAAAATCTAGTTTTCTTTGATTTTCCAAAAACTCAAAATAATGAAGATGAGAAGTTTTAAAGCCCACAAACTCTTTTTAAAAACTCTTTTAAACACCTCAGAAAATCAGAATTTTTTTCTCTTCAAAAACTTGGCCAAAATCCCCAAAGAGATGGGGTTTATATAGGCCCATCAGAAAACTAGCCGTTAGGCTGAGCTGGCAGCCTGATAGGCTGCCGGTCGACCGGTCCGGTCGACCGCAACAGCGGTCAGAAATAAGACCGTTGGGCAACAGCGGTCGACCGGCCCGGTCGACCGAAACAAACCGAGAGCAGAACTCTTCTGCAGCGGTCGACCGCCCGGTCGACCCAAACAAACAGAGAGCAGAGCTCTCAGACCCGGTCGACCGGCTCGGTCGACCGTCCCAGTGACTCCAAACGTGCATAGATCTGTGCACGTCCGGTCGACCGGCCCGGTCGACCGGGTCGACTAATAACCTGGTTTAGTCGACTGGTTGAGTCCTGGACCTGAAAACTGGGTTAAAAATATTGTAAAATATTTTTCTAAAAATCTTTTAATACTTCTAAAAATTCACAAAACTTGTTTTATCATTTTATATTGAAACATAAACAAGTGATAAAAATTTCAAGACATATATCAACATATCAATTCATTTTTGTGTCTTGCCAATTTTATCAAAAACCAAAACTTGTATTTTTATCAAACTTGGTTTTTCAACACATGAATAGGGATATCAAAATAAGTTTGTTTAGCAAGTTAAACCATGTATGTATATCTAGAACATATCTAATATACATAGAAATAAGTAAACTTGTTTTGATCTACTATTCATGAAAACCAAAAACCAAATCATGAAACGTGTGTGTATTGTGCACTTGAGCATATCAACTATACTAAGCTTTACAAATGGATCTAAAACACACAATCTAAACTAGGATACCTAAGTCTTCTTGATGATGTTCCATCTTCAAGTAGACTTGCTCCAAAACTCCATCCATGGGCTAGGCAATGTGTGATCTTGAAGCTTTGGCCCTGGAATCATTATGAATAGCTTCTAAACTCCTTGTTGAAGCTAATCACCAACTAATATCTTGGTTAATGATCTGAAACTTAAACAACACAAGATTATTAGTAAACATAACTACATGAGTTAATCATCATCAAAACTAGAGTGGAAGGCCTTTGGGCCAACAATAAAGTATCCTAAAAAGATATTGAAGAACTGAAGTAATTGTTGGAGAGAGAGTTTTACTAGTAAACGATAAAAGAAGGCAGAGAGAGGGAAGGAGGCCATAGAATTTCAAGTCTGTGGACTGTTATTTATATTAGTCCTTCTAAGGTTTGAAAATATGATATGATACAATCTAACTATAAATCTAATTTAATGGTCCATAAAAGACTCATACTTCTAGTTTAACACAATCACATAATAAAGTAATATTTACAACACTCCCCCTTGAGTATGTAAAACTCAAAAAGTAGTCACATTAGAATCTCAAAATTGCATATGTTGGTGATGAAGTTGGATCCTATGGATCATGAGCAGAATGTATATCTATGGGAGTAATGTATCAAAAGGATGCTACACCAAAATCTTGCCCGAAAAAACTCAATGGGACAAAAATCGATGTTGAAGGAAAAAAGATGTACGCATACATACTTAGTATCTTCAGAATATAGTATGATAACAAAATGCAAGGTATGACCATCAACAAAGGTGCCTCGTTAAAACCTTGCCAGGTAAAAACCAGTGGGAAAAAAATTTCTAATTAAAGAAAAAAGCACAATAAGGTCACGTGAGTACGCTTCTGGATACTCACCTTGAGTTTAACATAATTCCCTATAAGAACTATATATACGGTAATTCAGATAATTTGCAATCCAATATCTCGAACATGCTTCTGAAATGTAGACTTCAAAAGTGGCTTGGTGAAGAGATCTGCTAGATTGTCCTAGCATTGAACATGCTTGACTTCAATCTTCTGATGCTCTTACTGCTGGTGTGAGGAAAAAAAACTTAGGCGTAATATACTTGGTATTGTCTCCTTTAATATACCCTTTCTTCATCTGGTCAATGCAGGGAATATTATCTTTATGGATAGCTATTGGGGCATCATTGATAGAAGATAATCCATTAGTATTTTGGATATGCTCAATAATGACCCCTCAACCAAACACATTCATGACTGGCCTCGTGAAGGGTAATGAGTTCAGCATGATTCGAAGAAGTGGCAACTAAGGTCTGTTTCATAGATCTCCAAGATATCAGCGTATTTCCTATGGTAAAGACATGTCCAGTTTGGGAATGTGCTTTTGTGTGGATCAAACATATAACCAGCATCAACATAACCTACAAGACAAGCATCATTCCGAAGCTTATAGGGGTTTAAAACCATTCTGAGATACATATGGATATAATAAGCCCATATCCGAAGTACTTTTAAGGTAACGAAATATGTCGTTGATGTCATTCCAGTGGCGACACATTGGCGCAGAGTTATATCTAACTAATAAGTTCACAACAAATGATGATCTAGTGCATCAAGCCGAGTATAATAAAGCGTCAATTGCCCTCAGATATGAAACTTCGGGCTCTAATATCTCTTCCTCATCCTCCTTTGGATGGATGGGTCTCGTGCAACATCTAGAGTACAGACGATCATCGGTGTGCTCGAAGGCTTCACTTTATCCACATTAAAGCGTCGCAATACCTTCTGTGTTTTATTAGATTGGTGGACCAAAAGACCATATACACAATGCTCGATCTCCATGCATAGACAGAATCGAGTTTTCCCAAGGTCCTTCATCTCAATTTTCGACTTCAGTTGCGATGCAATTTTCTTCATCTCAAAGCTCCGCTCATGGAGAATGATGCGCGTAGTTGCACTATCAATCAGACAACTAACTTCTCCACTTGTCATACCTAATTATCAATTAATTGAATCAGTCACATTTATAAAAGAAACTTTATTCAATTAATTAATATTCAAAAATAATAAGAAATCCATTTTCAAAAGCTTATATATAGGCTATCGAAAGCGCTCGATAGGACAAAAATACAAATGTATCGAAAGTAGACAGTTCTTTGCACACCTGACGAAAGTCAGGGTTCAAGCTATCAAAACAATTGTGGACAGGACCAAAAATACAAATGTCCAGCTGTCGAAAGTCAGAGTTTGTGTAGAACTGAAATTCTAGATAACACTATCAAAAGCCAGAGCTGTCGAAAGTTAGTCAGCTGTGAAACCCATTTGAACTTTCTAGATGAAGCTATTGACAGTTCTTTAGTTAAGAGAATGTGTTTGCTTTAGGCAAAAGGGGTGCTTCATCAAGAGACTTTTGTTCTTTTCAGCGAGCAATATAACGGTATCTGTTCAGAGAATAAGATGAACTTTCGCTCTCTATATTGCTGCTACAAGAGCATATTAGAAGCATGGAAGGTTGAGAAAATCTTCTCCAGGAGATCAGTCTCAGTCAAATCTTCCTCACAAGATTTAGGGAGAGTCCCGAAAATAGAGATTTTGTCAATCATTTCTTACTTCAGTCAAGTATATCATCTTCTAGTGATCTAAACGCTCCTAAAAAGCGACACCAAGCTTCTTGTTTCTTCTAGAGACCTCTAAACTAGTGAAATCCAGCTTATTGAAGTTCGACATTCTCAATAAGAATGTAACAAGTTGTGTCCATTAGTGCTTTGGATAAGAGAGCATCAACAAGCATTTAAATAAGAACTACAAGTTCTATGATATGGTTTGGTTAATGTATTAATCATGTAGACTTCTGGTTATATCATGATTGATGTGTGTTAGGGAAAATACGGTTCCATATTGGCATACTCGAAACTTCCGGTTCAAGAGTAATATGAAATTCCAATTCATTGTATTTGCTTTCTAATGATTGGTGTGTTTTAGGGAAGCTATGGGTTCTATATTGGCATACTCGAAACTTTTAGTAATATGAACTTTCAATTCATTGTATCTGCTTTTTAATGATTGATGTGTTTTAGGAAAGCTACGGGTTTCAATTGGCATACTCAAACATCCAGTTTATTGTATATGCATTCTCAAACACAATATGGCAATACACATATATAACAAATGAAAATAATCATACAAGTGTGCTAATTGTTGGAGGAGAGATGATATTAAAGGAGATGCCATGCCAAGCAGCTGTAGAAGAGTGCCAAGTGCCGTCGAAGATCGCCAAGGAAGTCGACGATGAGAGGCAAAGGGACAGCGGCAGGAAATAGCAGCAGCAGCAGAAGACAGGAGGGTCGGTCGACCGGCCCGGTCGACCGACGTGCACAACATGCACAGAGGTTGGAGCGGTCGACCGGCCCGGTCGACCGAAGTGCTCTGACTGCAGGACCAAACTCTCGGGTTTTCTGGGTCGACCGGCCGGTCGACCGGAACAGACTGACTGTAATCAACCCAACTCTCGGGTTTTCTGGGTCGACCGCCGGGTCGACCGGAAGAAGGGTCGGTCGACCGTCCCTGTCGACCGACAGTCGGGTTTTGGGTGAAATCTGCTGATCCGCTGATGTGGGGTATTTAAGCCTAAAGTGATTCTAGGGTTAGGATCTCTACGAAAAAGTATTAGCCCTAAGTTCTCTTGCATTCAAAGAGACTTAGAGCCATTGTAATCATCTTCCTAATAGAAATCTCTCCGTTGATTGCCCCGAGGACGTAGGCATTCAGGCCGAACCTCGTTAAATCTCGTCTTTGTGATTTGTGTGTTCTTCGTGTGATTGTTTTGGGTTTGTTCTTGTGCTGGAGGTCTTGGATTCTCTATTGTTTGGTTGTTGTGATTGGATTACGCGCACAACAAGTGGTATCAGAGCTTCCGGGTTGCACTTGGGATTTCTGAGGATTCGAAGGGCTCGAGATCTAATTCGGTGGAGATCGTGTGTCGATCTCAGATCAGAGGTAACTGGGTTCGTGGAGATCGTGTGTCGATCTCAGAAGGACTCAAGGAGGGCTCGTTGAATCGGTGGTGAAGTAGATCCGGGGAGAAACTCGATTTAGGATTTCAAGGGACAGGTAAAAAATCCGTTTTTTATTTGTGTTGGGATCTATTTCAAGTTGGTGATTACTTCCGCATAGATAGAGAATCAGGGAAAAATCTCAATGGCAGAAGAAATAGTTTCAGCTAAGACAATGAACTCTCACCCAAGGATTGAAGTTGTTAAGTTTAATGGGACTAACAATTTCGGCATGTGGAGATGTGAGGTTATGAATGCGTTGAATGCATCAAACCTCGAAGACACTCTCCTATTGGAGAGGAAGAAAAACACTACCACTGATGAAGAGTGGGCGAAGATGAACAGATCGGCATGTGGCTTGATACGTTCATGCTTGTCACAAGACATAAAATACCTTGTGCAACATGAGACGTCAGCGAAGAAACTGTGGGAAACCCTTGAAAAGAAGTACCTGAAGAAGAGTGTAGAGTCCAGGTTGCAGCTTAAGAGTAAGCTGTATCAGTTCAGGATGAAGAAGGGGAGCACAGTCAATGAGCACATCAACCGATATATGAAGCTTCTTACAGATCTGCTGAATTTGGATGTCAAGCTAGAAGAGGAAGATAAGGCGGTCATCTTTCTGAATTCACTTCCTGCAGAGGAGTACGAGACATTCACACTGACCTTCATTAATGGAAGGCAGAGCTTGGATTATGATGAGGTGTCGTCTTCATTGATGAGTTATGAAATAAGGAAGAATGAAAGACATCCTTCTCAGACAAGTTCATCGGCAGAGGCATTGGAAGTAAGAGGTAGAGGTTCATCAAGGAAGGGAAAGAAGATTAGAGGAAGATCAAAGTCCAGGCCGGGCTTCAGGGATCTCAAGAGAAATCAGTGCGCATTCTGCAAAGAGATTGGGCACTGGAAAGTAGACTGTCCAAAGTTCAAGGGAAAGAAGAAAGAATCAAAATCTGAAGCAAATCTAGCAAAAGTGGTAAAAACTGCAAACAGCAAATCACAGGCAGATGGAATAGATTCGGATTCTTCAGTGTTCTCGTTTTCAGTTACCACTCCCGTCATAGGCTACTCGGGGGAGAACGAGTGGATCTTGGACACAGGTGCAACATATCATGTATGTCCTCATCGAGACTGGTTTACCAGTTTCGAGAAGTTGGAAGGGTGTTCGGTCGTCATGGGCTATGATCATCCATGCATCATGGAGGGTGTTGGCACTATTCCAATCAGGATGTTTGATGGGATGGTGAGGGAGCTGAAAGAGGTGAGATATGTACCTTAGCTGAAGAGGAACTTGATCTCTGTAGGAGCTTTGGAATCATTGGGTCTTGGAGTGTCTATTAAGGAGGGAGTTCTTAAAATGACAAAGGGCTCGATGGTGGTGTTGAAGGCCGATCGCCGGAACAACTTGTATTACTTGAAAGGTAGTATAGTGACAGGGCAGGTGGCAGCTTCTACCAGTCAGAAGGAAGATTCAACCCGGCTGTGGCACATGAGGCTGGGACATGCAGGGGAGAAATCAATGCAAACTCTTGTGAAGAAAGGGTTGCTGAAGGGTGCTGAGACCTGCAAGTTGGATCTATGTGAACATTGCATCATCGGCAAGAAGACCAAGGTGAAGTTTGGCACAGCTTCACACTGCACGGAGGGTATTCTTGACTATGTTCACACGGATGTATGGGGACCTACCAAGACTGCATCGATTGGAGGTAACCACTATTTTGTGTCGTTCATCGATGACTATCTAGGCGCTGTTGGGTGTACACTATGCGACACAAAGATGAAGTCCTAGAGCTGTTTGTGAAGTGAAAGGCTAATCTGGAGAGAAGCACGGGAAGGAAGGTCAAGGTCCTCCGTTCTGACAATGGAGGAGAGTACAAATCGGATCCTTTCCTACAGCTATGCCTTGATGAGGGCATAGAGAGGCACTTTACAGTACGGGAGACTCCACAACAAAATGGGGTGGCTGAAAGGATGAACCGGACTTTGCTAGAGAAGGTTCGGTGTATGTTATCCAATGCAGGACTGCCAAAGAAGTTTTGGGCTGAAGCTTTGGGGTATGCATGCCATCTTGTGAACAGGTTGCCGTCGTCTGCAATAGGGGGGAGACTCCTCTTGAAGCTTGGTCAGGAAGAACTGCTGAGGACTATGATATACTAAGGGTTTTCGGATGTCCAGCCTACTACCATGTCAAAGAAGACAAGTTGGACCCAAGAGCAAAGAAAGGGGTGTTCGTTGGCTTCAAGCGAGGAACTAAGGGGTTCAAGATTTGGGACCAAAAGGACAACAAGTTCATAATCAGCAGGGATGTCACATTCGATGAGGCTTCTCTGATGAAGCCTACGGTCTCTAAGCAGGTGGAGACCAGCAAGACCAAGGAGCTATTGCAGCAGGTGGAGAGTGATGCAGATCCACCATCTCTAGAGGATTCAGTATCAGTTCGGATCATTCCTGAGGTGACTGTAACGCCCCGATCCCGGCGATACGGGGACGTCACTGCGACGTATATACGTAGGTCAAAACTACCCTCCCGTATATACGCTAAGCATCAGTACAGACAAGAATCAGAGTACGGAAGTAAGTGGTGCATTATACATTCCAACACATATATACAATTACAGAATTATCACCAGAGTGATTACAATATTTCATGAATATCATATCACTAACATGCGCAAATGCGAGAATACAAAAGATATACATATGTGAATGGTACAAAAGGGAGCTCACATACAGGTACACAAGGAAAAATACAAGAGTAAATAGAAAAAGGGCACTCACGAGTTTGCTAAGAGGAAACTCGAGAGGCATACAGGGGCCTGGAAGGATGTGGCCCTGGACGGTCGGCTGGAGATCCACGCTACCGCTGCGCCACTCTGATCAGTAACGGGGAGAATCCACACGCTCCGGGCTCCATAACCTGGACATGAGAATCCAGGGGAGTCAGTGAAACTCCCCAGGCGAGTAGGAATATGGATGCCAGGTGGCGAGTCAGGAGGAGCACAGGTGTCAAGTACAGAAGACAGGAGGGTTAGAACACAAATGAAGTATATAAGAAATGATATCAAGTAGGAAATACTCAGGGGGCAGATAGGTTAGGGCAGGCATGAACAGGTATGGCATAATAATCATAAAACAGGAAATCCGAATAAAACCAATACAACAAATATGGTAAGGCACATCACAGATTCATAGCCGTTTAAGTTGCAGGCTTTAGTATGCGTCCCATTCCACATACCTCTACTTACAACTTAAAGAGCCGATTATTATAACACTTTATTATTACTCGTCCTACCCTGATATCTAGCTATGTGAACTAGCGTCCCAACGCACATAGATCCATATCCGAGTAAAACAAGGTTGTTATTGGAAACTAGCGGGGGTATCAACGAACTATGTTTACAGTGGGTCCCGTGCATACCCGGGACCACGGTCCAGGGTGTTCCGTTGCATGGTGACGGAACCAGCCGCAAGGCCTAACAGGAGGGACTTATGAATGCCCTTATCATGATGGTACCAGTAATGAGGGAGCCAGCTCTCCCCTCGGTCCCCTGGAGGCCCACAGGTCAGACCGGAACATGTAGTTGCACAACATTCCTAAAAGCCACTGTAAACACGAACACATATTGATATCCGCATGTTTCCCCCGACCCAATACAAGTTGGTACTTTTTAAGGTTCAATAGTTTAATTATCACTTTACGGGAAAACAGGAGATGGACATGATCAGGAATCAGGAGCACATAAGTACTATATAGTCAGGTCACTGCATATAAAGCAGGAATACAAGTCACTGATCATGATACAGGATAATAAAGTAAGGTTCCCGTAAAGGTGATAATCACAAGTCAAGTTATCATGCTGGGTGTAAAGTGATAGCATGATAGGATGGTGACATTTAGCAATCAATCAAACAAGTCAAGAAATAGATATTAGGTCAGTGGTAAGTCGTGGTCATAATAATAGGGTCTTGCCAAATAGTGGCATGACAGGTAGTCAGGTGATACCATACTAGAGGTCAGGTGATACCACGCCAGATGTAAGGTGATATACATGTGTTAAAAGGAAGCATGAAACTAACAAGTCTGACATGGCAAGTAGAAACATAGAAGCAACTTAGTGTTCAACGACCACGAAGGGTCTGCCACGCATGGTATACAACAAAGGAGTAAGAATATCATAAGCATGGTACAAGCACAAGATGAAGCTATCATAATACAAGCAATGTAGTGAAATACATGAATATGGAAATAAGAAGCGAAATACTTATCGACCGATGAAACGGGAAACTCAAATAGAGGCGAGACTACTCGCCTACAAGAAAGTAGCGAGTGAGAATACTCGCCTAAACTCCAAAATACCGAAAGAGCCGTAATCCACGGAAGCTTGGGATGCGCCACAAAACCTGATATAAATATGTAGAGAGAAGAGGAGAGAGAAAAAGAGAAGGTAAGATGATGTTTGTCAAATGACAAGTCAAGTAATACCCATACATGATATAAGTCTAGAGGGTAAGGTTCATATTCAAGAAAGGAATCAACTATGACAGACAGGCAAAGTTAGTCGACTAGGATGGAAGAGTAGTCGACTAATAGCGGAGTTAGTCGACTAACAGTAGGGTCTGGTCGACTAAAACTGTGAAACAGAGAGTTGGGTTTGGTTTCAGGGAATAGTTAGTCGACTGGAGTAAAATAGGTAGTCGACTAACAGATACTCTAAGTCGACTAATAGTATGGTCAAGTCGACTAGAACTGAGATACAGAGAGTTAAGGTTTCTGGTCCAGGAAGGGTTAGTCGACTAGGGTCAAGGGTATAGTCGACTAAGGGTCTCTAGTCGACTAGGAACTAAGGTAAGTCGACTAATACTGTGTTTCCAGAAAGGTTACGTTTCAGCTAGGGTTTTCTAGTCGACTAATCTATAGGTCTAGTCGACTAATCGACTGGAAACAGCATACAGAACAGATTTTCTAGGGTTTGGGTTTGATGGCTAAATAATCATGGATTGAAGACATAATTGAACATGATATGAATACACATGTATACTAAGAATTGACTAAGTCTAGATGAGTAAGATCACTCACCAAAAAGAGTGATTGGTCTCCATGAGGTGAGGGAGTGATGGTGGTGGTGATTGAAGTTGATGATGAAGAAGAAGATGGAGTCCTTTGGTGTTGTTGATGCCCTTGAGGTTGCTTCCATGGTGATGAAGGAGGAAGAAGATGAAGCTAAAGTGTTGGAGTAGTTGTTGAGGTGGTGGAGATGAAGAGGAATTGGAGATGGTGAAGGCTAGGGCTTTGGCTCTTGATGAAGAGAATGAAAAAAAGAAATGAAATGTAAAGGAAGGATATATATAGTATTGGGATTTTGTGAAGGGGGAGCAATTTTGATAGAAGAGAGGGGCTTAATTGCAAAAAGGGGAGGTGAGGTGAGTGTCCCTCTCTTGGCCACTTGGCCGGCCATGGGATGAGGGAGAGAGAGAAATGCATTTAATGGGGGTAGGTGAGAGTTGGTGGAATAAGAAAAAGGAATTTAGAATTTGGAAAATAGGAAAAGTGTGTGGTGGAAGTTAAAGGAAAGGAAAGAAAGAAAATAGGAAATGGGAAAGAAAATGGAAAAGGGAAGGAATACTCTTGGAATGGAAAATGAAAATAATGGAAGTGGCGGATTCCCGGGATTCAGTTGCGGATGCGGAAATCTTCCGGGAAAATACCGGAATCGTCCGAAATTCAAGTATCTCGGAACGACCCGAAATAATTACCAAAAATCAAGAATATAATACTAAGTATCATAGTGAAATCCGTTTTAAGAAATACTTTATAGTTTTAAAGCTAAAAATCTTGGAATCAATAATTTACCGACTCCGTTGGAATTTTCATAAAATCCAAAAATCCTCAAAAAAAGAATGTAGGTAGAAAATATGATTCTAAGGAATAATGTCTAAAGAATCATTTAGAAATTCCAAACCGTTTAAGAATTAAAAATCCAGGAATCGGTCAGCGGCACTGGCCGACACCGGTTTTGAAGACTTTCATTTTAATTCCAGAAAAATCTAGAAAATCATAGAAAATATATAATATTGGAAAATGATATTTAAAACTAAAATCGGTCAATTCTAATTATCAGAAAGACTAAATCGAATAATACATTAGGATTAGGTCCTCGGTTCAGACTGGGGCTGACTCCGAGTCCAC
Organism: Agave tequilana; assembly: GCA_038442645.1. NCBI lineage: Eukaryota > Viridiplantae > Streptophyta > Magnoliopsida > Asparagales > Asparagaceae > Agave > Agave tequilana. Next base: position 64,885 of record JAVJIF010002333.1, read on the forward strand.
GAATCCAAATCCAAGACAAAACAACCACATAAGGAATTCATAATACAGAATAATTACAGGAAGTAAATCGAAAAAATACGATCGAAAAATCTGAATACGCAACTAAGTACGTATTCCGGGAACGGGGTATTACAGTGACACAGGGTGGAGATCAAGTAGCTGAAGAAAATGCTGAAAATGTTGAAGAGGATCAGGAGCAGGTCATGGGTACTGTTCCAGATTCTACTGCAGTTGGAAGACCACGGAGGAATACTAGGAGACCGGGTTGGCTCACTACTGATATGGTCGTCGCGTATGCACTTCCAGTTGTTGAAGAGGCTATTCCATCTACCTTCAGGGAAGCTGAGATCAGTTCGGAAGCAGAGATGTGGAAAGAAGCCATGAATGAAGAGATGCAATCTCTTTACAAGAACAACACATGGAAACTTACTAAGTTTCCCAAGGGGAAGAAGGCCATAGGGTGCAAGTGGGTATTTGCTAAGAAGCAAGGATCTCTCCAAGAAGATGCAGTGCGCTTGTAACGCCCCGATCCTGCGGGTACGGAGACGTTACTGCAACGTATATACGCAAGTCAGAAATACCTTCACGTATATACGCTAAGCATCAGTACAGGCAAGAATCAGAGTGCGGAAGCACGTGGTGCATTATACATTTCAACACATGAGTACAGTTACAAAGTTATCACCGGATGTGATCCAATATTACATGAATATTACATCACCAATATGGCGCAAATGCGAGAATACAAGGAAATGCACAAGTATGAATAGTACAAAAGCAGGCTCAGAGTCATAACAGGAAAACTCTAGAGCCGCACAAGAGGGCCTGGAAGGATAGAGCTCTGGATGATCTGCTGGAGATCCACGCTACCGCTGCGCCACTCTGATCAGCAACTGGGAGAATCCTTAAGCTCAAAGCTCTGTCATGCTCCAAGCTTCAAAACCTGGACATGAGGATCCAGAGGAGTCAGAACTCCCCGGCGAGTGGTGATGCAAAAGCCAGGTGGCGAGTCAGGATAAGCACATGTGTAACGGTAATTCTGGATCAAAAACATGAAGCAGGCAGGAACAAGTAGATATACAGCAATTGATGGCAAGTAGAGAAGACTTATAGTATAATCAGATAAGAACAGGAAACAGGCGGAATAGAATACAAGTAGAAGGCAGAATATGAACAGGTATAGCATAATAATCATAAAATAGGAAATCCGAAGTAAAATCCAATACAAGCAAAAATGGTAAGAGCAAGCAAAACCGATCGTACAAGTTTAGGTCACGGCTCCATGAGACTAGTACATCGAAGGAATAATCCAAACAAGGAAACCCTCATCTATATACCTTTATCTCATGTTGTCGTAATCCAAGCGCATACGACGGATCCACAGTTGGCGTCTTTTATTATTATTATTACTTGTCTTACCCTGATGTCTAGCTATGTGAACTAGCGTCCCAGCACACATAGATCCACATCCGAGAAAGCAAGGTTGTTATTGGAAACCAGCGGGGGTATCAACGAATTATGTTTACAGTGGGTCCCGTACATACCCGGGACCACGGCCCAGGATTGTTCCGTTGCTTGGTGGACGGAACCAGCCGCAAGGCTAACAGGAGGGTCTTATGTATGCCCTTATCATGATGGTACCAGGAAGGAGGGAGCCAGCACTCCCCTCGGTCGCCTGGAGGCCCACAGGTCAGACCGGAAATTTAGTTGCACAACATACCTAATACCACTGTAAACACGAACACATATTGATAGCCGCAAGTTTCCCCCGACCCGATGCAAGTTGTCTCATTTTACGGTTTATTAGATGATTATCAGATTCCGGGAATGAGTAAGAACAAGTCAGGAATATCAGGAATACATGTATATTAGGAGTACTGGTTCGTAATATAATGTATCACATATGTATCAGGAGTACAGTTTGTACTATCAAGATGTCGGGTCATCATTCCCGTTATCGTGATAAGCATGAGAGTCAGGTATATCATGCCGGGTGTCAAGTGATAGCATGACAGGAGGATGATATTTGGCAAGTGACCAATCATGTCAAGAGATTGATATTAGTCCGGTGGCAAGTCATGTCATAGCAGATTACAAGTCATGTTATAATCAGAAGCCAGTGCCAAGTAGCAAGTCGGGTGTCAGGTGATGGTACAACAGTTGTCAAGTAATATAAACAGGTGATAGGCATTAGCATGCAGATGGTAAGTATCAAGCAAAAGCATGTCAAATATTAACATATCAAGTTTGTCAAGTAATAGAATAATAGTTGAACACAGTCAAAGAAGGCGTTAGTTCCAAACAGCATAAGTCATGAATAATACAAGTCGACCGATGAAATAGGAAAGTCAAAGGGGAAAGCGAGAACACTCGCATAACCAATAAAATAGTAAGGCAAGAGGATAGCGAGATCACTCGCCTAAATCTTAGTGAAATCTCTGATATCCGGAATCCAGGAAATCGACGCGTCAGTGCGTTAGAGAGAAAGTAAGGGAGAAGTCCAGGGAGAGAGAAGTATATGGAATTGGAGTGTGCACAGGGAAACGCGGGTTTGAGCATGGGATGCGAGGGTCGCAGACGCGGGAATCGCATCGCGGGAAATACCAGACGCAGGAAATAGCAGACGCGGAAGTCACAAACGCGGGAGTCGCGTCGCGAAGGTGCCACAAACGCGGGGTTCGAGACCCGTGTTCAAATCAGGACGCGAGGAGAACGCGGACGCGAGTATAAACTCTGGGTCACGACAAAATGAATAGAACACAGACGCGGGCATGGGATCCGCGTTAGGAAACAAACAGAGAGAAGGGAAGGTGATATTCGTTAAGTGACAAGTCTTGTAATAACAATATATGATGCAAGTCCCGAGGATAAGGTCCATATAGAAAGAAGTGTTTAACCACGGCAAACAGTCAAGATTAGTCGACTAGGGAGATATAGTAGTCGACTAATGAAAGAGTTAGTCGACTATAGATAAGGGACAAGTCGACTAATAGGACTGCGTTATGGGAGAGCTGCGTTTCAGGAAGAAAGTTAGTCGACTAGGGGCAAATGCCAAGTCGACTAGCAAGGTTGCGTTTTCAGGAAGGGCGCGTCTTCAGAAAGAGGTTAGTCGACTAAGGGAAACATGTAGTCGACTAACAGAGTCGCGTCCCAAGAAATAAGGCTGCGTTTCAAAGGGGTTAGTCGACTTACAGTTGGGTCAAGTCGACTAATCAAGTGCAACAGAGAACAGAGTTAGCTTTTTGAGAGTTGTGGTTGTTGATATAAAAACACAAGTATATAAACGAGTTATCCAAGTCTTTGGCGAGTAAAATTACTCGCCTACAGGTTCCTTGCTGCGTCCGACGAAGGGAAGTTCGGCCCCAATCCAAAAGGAGGGTACCGGCCCTAAGTCTTGCCAGCGGAGAAGAACGCGGCCCCAATCCAAAAGGAGTGGCCGGTCTTCACAAGGTGATGGAGAGAGGTTGAAGGTGCAAGTCTAGTTCACTTTGCAAAAAATGGGATTTTGCAAACGGTGCCACGGGGAGCGACAAGTTGGCTAGAATGAAAGAGCTCGCCGAGGAGGTGAAGATGGTATACTTGGTGGTGGCTACGGTGGTGTATATGATGGTGGAGAGGGTGGTGAAACTTTGGAGCTTAATGGGTTCATGGTGGAGAAATGAGGAAGAAGAAGATGGTGGAGGTGGTGTTGTGGTGGTTGTTGTTGTTAGAATGAAGAAGGAGATGGAGGGGAGAATGATGGTGGAATTTGGGGTGAAAATGGTGGAGAAATGATGGAGAAATGGGTGGCCATGGGAGTAAGGGCTGCCATTTTCGTTCTCAACAAGCTTGCTGGAAGCAAGGGAGGAGGAGAAGAATAAATGAATGCAAGAGAGAGAAGGAAAGTGGGGTATATATAAAGGTAAATGAAAACATTATAATAATGTTGCACTTTTCAAATCAAAAGGACACACAAGAAGGACTTGCGTTTCCCTCTCCAAAACGCAGCCCATAGACCTGCGTTTAGGCCTAAATGAGCCAAACGCGGAATTTAAAGCCGCGTCCGGGGAGGATGCAAAAGGCTGCGTTTCAACAAAAGGACAAAAGTCATGATGACTTGATTGGGATTGATTGGCAGTGCATTAAATGCAGCATGGAGAGGATCTCCGCATTAAATGCAAAATCCCAGGAGTGAAGCTCGCGTTTGGCGAGAAGAGAGAAAAAGTGGGAAAATATCTGGACACTATTCCGGTATCTGGGAAAACACCGAAAACTCTGGAAAAGTCCCAAAAATAAAGTAACTTGAAAAGCTTCCCAAAAATTCTCAAAAATAATAAATATTATAAAATGATTTTTTGGTGAAATCGATTTTCAGGAATTCAATCTCATTTTCAAAATAAAAATCATAAGGTCAACCGTCAATACCACTCTACACCGGGTCGGCCAGATTTTGATAAAATTTGAAAAATCCCAGAAAATGTCTGAAAGAAGAAATTATAATTCTAAGAAGTAATATGAAAGCGGAATCTAGAAATTTGATTCCAATTGTAAATTAAAATTCCTGGAATCAATCAGTGATACTGGCCGACACCCAATCCAGTGAAATTTTGATAAATTTAGAAAATTCTCAGAAAAAGTGTTTAGATAGAAAAGGTGATTTTAAGAAGTTACTGGAAAGCCGTTTCTTAAAATTCAACTCCGTTTGTAAATTAAAAATCCGAGAATCGGTCAGTGGTACTGGTCGACACCGGTTTTGAAGATTTTCAACTTAATTCAGGAAAATTCCAGAAAATCATAGAAAATCCAAAATATTGGAAAACAGTATTTAAAACTGAAATCGGTCAATTTGGAATAACAAAAAGATCAAATTGAGAAATCTACTAGGATCGAGTCCCCGGTTCAGACTAGGGCTGACTCCGAGTTCACAAATCCGAATCCAAGGCAATACGATCATATGAATAATTCATAATACAAAACAAATATAGGAAGTAAATCAAAAATACGATCAGAAAATACGAATACGCAACTAAGTACGTATTCCGGGAACGGGGTGTTACACTCCATCCACCTTACAAAAAATTGCGTCCTCGCAATTTCGATAAGGGGTGAAATGAACACAAAAAGATAGGAATGAGGATTATGCCAATCAAGATATGGATAACTATGAGCTGTCCTCCCAGACTGAACGGCTAACTCAAGAGAGAGGCATCCGCCCTTCTGCCGTGTATACATCCTCTGACGGTGCCATACTGATCTGATGTCTGCTCATAAGGGAACGCTGTCAGAACTTCAAAAGACTACCCCATTCTGAATGATTTAAGGTGAGCTGGCTTGGTAAGATAATCAATAACACTTCGATCAGACTGTGAGCCAAAAATGATGAAATCCTTAGTGTTGGAGTCCATAATATAATATAAAACCATGCATGGTAAGATGTCATCCTTTTGCAGTAGAATCACTGACGGGCTGCATACTGGGCTTTGCTAACTCTGAAAGACGTAGCCAAGAATATAAAATAACTGTGAAGAATTCGGAATACTGACTTATGAATGATAAACCGACTGCAGATGAAACAGGAAGAAGATATCTGAGCCCTGCAAGATTTGTGGAATGGATCATTGACAAGGGCCATGGCGATAGCTCAGATATAGTGATGGAACTCTGTTCAGCAGATCCATGAAAGCACGCTAGAAGAAATCCGAGCAATGGCTAGAGTGCCAAGCACTGAAGGGACTAGCCACGGATGAAACCAAGCCTAGATGAGGTTATCGCGTAACACAGTTCAGGTGTTAAACATTAGGGTGCGGCGAGGCTAACGCTCTGCGAGACTCGCATATGGCGAAGCTCACGCGACGAAGCCAGCGCGTAACACAACGCTAAATGCTAAGCACCAGGGTGCAGCGAAACTCACACCTGGTTAGGTTCACGGATGACTAGAACACGACCCTCGCTTAGCGAGGCTAGCAGAGCCCAGGTTCTGCCAAGTCAATAAGGATTACCAGAAGTTCGTGGCTCTGAGAACATGATCAAGAAATTATAATAACCGAAACATGTCCCGAATGTTGTCTTCTAAGTAATAATCTGACTGTAAATCAGCTCTAAGAATATCCGAGTTCCACGAACATAGTTGAAGAAATCATGACCGCTATTGGAGGAATAGGAATGAAAAATATCATAACTTTGTCTGCCAGAAGTCCTGATTCTGAATTACTGTTATATACTGATACTTCAATGTAATGATACAGTCTACCTGATTATATAAGCGATGACTACTCCACTTGACGTACCGGTCTCCTAGGATGTATCCATAAATACAAGAATATAATGCGAGGCCGAAGATCTGCCCAGTATAAGACAATGTGATATACCAGAGTCGAGGAATGCTGTAACGCCCCGATCCCGAGGGAACGGAGACATTACTGCGACGTATATACGCAGGTCATAAGTACTCTTACGTATATACGCTAAGCATCAGTACAGGCAAGAATCACAGTACCACAATACGTAGTATTTATACACATGCCAACTTAAGGAGTACAATTTACAAAGTTCTCACAGAGTGTGATATACTATTACATGTATCGTATATCACAGCCAGGTACAAAAATAAAATTTACAATATGAATACAAGATGCTCACGAGCTGAAGGAAAGTCCCGCAAGCTGGAAGGAAGAGTCGGGTACAAAAGGAACCAAGATTAGTCAGCCTGCTCTGAGAAGAAAACTTGATCTTCGGTGGAGGGCTCTACTTCAATCCAAGCTTCAGAACCTGAACATACAAATTCAAGGGAGTCAGAACCTCCCAAACAAATGTCCAAGTTACAGCCAAGTGGCATAAGAGTATGAGAGTTGATATAGTATTCTGAATAAGAAGCATGTAAAGGAGACACAATGATATAACTGACAAACTCGAATGAATTGTTATTAGCACTTTTAAATGCTTAATCTTATTACTCATCTTACTTATATGTCTAGGTATGTGCCATAGCGTCCTACTTCACATACATCCACATCTGAGTAAGTTGAGACTGTTATTGGAAACCAGCGGGGGTATCAACGAACAATATTTACAGTGGGTCCCGTACATGCCCGGGACCACGACCCATGACGTTCCATCGCTGGTGTATGGAACCGGCCGCAAGGCCTACAGGAGGGTCTTATGGATGCCCTTATCATGATGGTACCAGGAAGGAGGGAGCCAGCATTCCCCTCGGTCCCCTGGAGGCCCACAGGTCAGACCGGAAGTTTTAGTTGCACAACATGCCTAATACCACTGTAAACACGAACATGTATTGATAGCCATGAGTTTCCCCCGACCCGATGCAAGTTGTTCCTTTTTATGATTTATTATGTATTTATCAGATTCCGAGAATGAGCAGGAACAAGTCAGGAATACAGTTGTACTATCATGTATCAAGTAGAAATCAAGATGTCAGGTCATCATTCCCGTTATCGTGATAAACATAAGAGTCAAGTGAATCATGCCGGGTGTCAAGTGATATCATGACAAGAGGGTGATATTCGTTAAGTGACAAGTCATGAAATAACAAGGGGCCATTATCTGGTAGTAGTATGTCGGGTGGTAACATATCGGTTAACAAGTGATACAACCAAGTGGAGCTGAGTATGCTGGAGGCACAGGTAGCGAACAGAGTTTAGACACTAATACGCTTGGCGAGGTTACCGGGACGACTCGTTTTTAGAATACGAGTGGAAGGTCCGGTAGCAACTTGCCTGGACGGATTTAGTGAACAAAGCGCTGAGCGCTAAGTATGCTAACCAGATGGAGCTGAGAAACCTGACGGTCCCAATCACCCTCTTTCGAGATAGTGAGAGACCGGAGGCTGAACTGAGGAACCTGACGGTCCCAATCACCTCTCTTTCAAGATAGTGAGAGACCGGAGGTTGAACTAAGAAACCTGACGGTCCTAATCACCTCTCTTTCAAGATAGTGAGAGACCGGAGGTTGAACTGCCGCACGAGTTGTTCTATCCTATTACAAGCATTACAGTATATCAGACATGATCATAGATTACAACACACACACCCGTACAACCACACTGTACTGATACAAAATACAACATAACAATGATTAATTACAAGTCCATTTTCTGGCGAGGAAAGTCACTCGCCTAAAATGCCAATTTTGAAGTTTTAACGAGTCCGATTCCCCGGGAGAGGAAAACCACGAAGCGATCAAAGGAAAGGGGCTTGGCCCTTGGATGGTCGCCGGCCCTAGGGTGGTGCGCCGCCCCTTGGTGGTGGCCTAGGGAGTGGCCGGCCCCAAGGAGAAGGAGGAGGAGAGGGAAGGGAAGGTGATTTTGTTGGTAGTGGTGTCATTATAATCGTCACCGGAATGATTACCGGAATAATCGTAAACGATTACCGGAATAATCACCGGAGATGATACCGACGAAGAAGAGCTCGGCCCCAATCCAAAGGAGTGGCCGGCCCTTGAGGAGATGATGGCGCGTGGGTTTTGTGGAGAGGTTTGTGGTGGTGGTAGTTTTGGAGAAGGTAAAGGAGAAGGTGGAGGCTTTGGTGGAGTTGTTGAAGTTGTGGTGGTTTAAATGGAGATGGAGGAGGAAGAAGATGAAGGTAGAGAGTTAGAGAAGTTGTAGTGGTTGTTGTTGGTGGTGGAGATGAAGGAGGAGTTTGGTGGTGGTTAAAGGGTTGGTGAAGAGAAAAATGAAGTGAAATGAAGAAGGAAAGGTTTATATGAATTGGATTTTGTAAAGGTGATGTAAAAATGTTTAGGGAAGGGGGTTTTTTGTAAAAATGGAGGGGAGAGGTGTCTCTTGGCCGGCCATGGTGATGGGAGAGGTGTTTGAGTGGTTTGGAATATTTTGGAGAAGATATTTTTGGTGGAGAAGATATTTTGGAGAAGATATTTTTGGTGAAAGATTGGAGAAGTTTGGAGAATTTGGTGGAAGGAAAGAAAAAGGAAAAAGGAAAAGAAAATGAAAGGAAGATATTTTCTTGAAAGAAAAAGTGAAAACAATTAGAGTGGCGGATTCCCGGGATTCGGTTGCGAATGCGGAAAACTTTCGGAAAAATACCGAAATCGTCCCGAAATCAAGTATCTCGGAACGACCCGCAAAAATTCTCAAAAATCAAGAATATTATGCTAAGACTCATGGTGAAATTCGTTTTAAGAAATTCTTTATAGGTTTTGAATTAAAAATCTTAGAATCGGCCGCCAGTATCGATCGATGCCAGAACTGGCAAAAATCCGATAAATTCTGAAAATTCCCAAAAAATGAATTAAGGTAGTAAATATTATTCTAAGTAGATATATGAAAGCGGTTTCTCAAAATTTGATCCCAGTTGTAAATTAAAAATCTAGGAATAAACCAGCGGTACGATTAATCCCGATTTTAGGGTGTTTATAAAAATAATTCAGAAAAAATCTGAAAAATTATGAAAAATCTAAAATATTTGGAAACAGTGTTTAAAACTAAAATTGACCCAATCTAATTGTCAGAGAGATCAAATTACGCAGTACCTTCCATTGTAAGAGAAAATAATAAATAATAATAAAAAAATCAGGATACGCATCTGAGTACGTATTCTGAGGATGGGATGTTACAATCCATCCACCTTACAAAAAATTTCGTCCTCGAAATTTCAGGAAGGGGGATATGACGGTAAGGAAGAATAGGAAGGAGGAATTTTACCAACTAATATGTGAATAGTTGAGGGTAACGCTCACGAATAACATCCTCTCTTTCCCATGTGGCCTCCCCTGGAACATGTCTATTCCAAGAAACCAATACTAGTGGTATTGTCTTATTCTTTAGAGTCTTGATACTTTTGTCCAGAATGGCCATCGGTTGCTCTCTATAAGATAAATCTGGTTGTAGTTCCAGTTCTGAGTGATTTAGAATATGGCTCTCATCTTTGACATACTTCCGTAGCTGTGATATGTGAAAGACATTATGAATTCCTTCTAATGACGGCGGTAATGCCAATCGGTAAGCTACTTCTCCCACGCGATCCAAAATCTCGAAAGGGCCGATATATCTTGGACTAAGTTTCCCGCGCGTACCGAATCGGATTACCCCTTTTGTTGGTGATATCTTTAAAAATACATGATCACCTGTTCTGAATTCTAATGGTCTCCTGTTAGTGTCAGCCCAACTTTTCTGTCGGCTCTGTGCTGCCGGAGGTGATCTCTAATAATTCTGACTTTGTCTGTTGTCTGAATGAGTATATCTGGCCCCAAAAGTCTTCTCTCACCGACTTCGTCCCAACATAACGGCGACCTACATTTTCTACCATACAATGCTTCAAATGGAGCCATCTTGATACTAGCCTGATAGCTGTTATTATAAGAAAATTCAGCCAGATGAAGATAGTCTTCCCATGATCCTTTGAATTCAATCATGCAGGCTCTCAGCATGTCTTCAAGAATTTGGATAGTTCGTTCAGATTGTCCGTCTGTCTGAGGGTGATATGAAGTACTGAATTTCAGACGAGTTCCTAGGCTTTCTTGGAGACTTTTCCAGAAATGCGATCGGAATCTTGTGTCTCTATCCGATACAATGCTAACCGAAACTCCATGCAGACGAACTATTTCCTTCATATATTTGTCTGCTAGAACTTCTGTTGTTTGACCAACTCTGAATGGTATGAAGTGAGCTGATTTTGTGAGGCGATCGATGATCACCCATACTGCATTATTACCCTTAGGACTGCGGGGTAGAGCCGTGACAAAATCCATGGTGATATGTTCCCATTTCCATTCGGGTATCGGTAAGGGTTGTAGCAGTCCAGCTGTTCTCTGGTGTTCTATCTTTATCTGTTGGCAAACCAAGCACTTGGCCACATACTGGGCTATCTCCCTCTTCATAGCATTCCACCAAAACTGCTGCTTTATGTCTTGATACATTTTAGTTCCTCCTGGGTGTATGGAATAAGCCGAACTGTGTGCCTCTGCCAGAATTTTCTGTCGAACTACTCCTTGGGGAACACAAATTCTGTTACCAAAATAAAGTGCATCATCCGAATGAATACGGATATCAGTTCTTATTCCCGCCTCTACTTGAGCTCTAAATTTCTGTAATCTGGGGTCTTCCTTTTGAGCTTCTTTAATCTCATTCATCAGGGTTGATTGAATCTGAAAAGTCATTAACTGTCCTGACTTACCAGTTCCTCGTACTAGTATTAAGTCCAATTTTGTGATGTCCTGAATCAGCTCCTTCTGTTGAGTGAGTTGTACTAGCATTTTATTTTCTGGCTTCCTGCTCAATGCATCTGGTACTGTATTGACCTTGCCAGGATGATATTGTAAGTCTATATCATAGTCCGCCATCAATTCAAGCCACCGTCTCTGTCTCATGTTTAATTCTTTCTGCGTGAAAATATACTTAAGACTCTTGTGATCTGTGTAGATTAACACATTGTCTCCCAGAAGATAATGCCTCCAGATCTTCAATGCAAATATACTGCTGCCAGCTCTAAGTCATGAGTTGGATAATTTCTCTCATGTGGTTTCAATTGCCTGGATGCATAGGCTATGACATGATCATGCTGCATTAATACACATCCCAGGCCTTTTCCGGATGCATCACTGTATATAACCATCCCTCCTCTTCCTGCGGGAGTCCTCAAGACTGGAGCTGTAATGAGTCTTTCCTTTAATTGTTCAAATGCTGCAGTACATTCCTCTGTCCATACATACTTTTCTCCTTTTCGGGTGAGCTTTGTTAACGGGGCTGCGATCTTAGAGAAATCTTGGACAAAACGCCGGTAATATCCAGCTAATCCGATAAAACTCTTAATCTCTGTTACCGTCTTTGGTGTTGGCCAGTCCTTTACTGCCTGGATTTTGCTGGGGTCAACTGAAATTCCTTCTTCTGAAATCATATGCCCAAGGAAAGCTACACAGTCTAACCAGAAGTCACACTTGCTCTGCTTAGCATGAAGTTGTCCCTGTTGGAGAGTCTGCAATACTATCCTCAAGTGTTCTGCATGCTCTTTGTCATTCTTGGAATATATCAAGATATCATCTATAAATACAACTACAAACTGATCCAAATATGGTGAGAACACTCTGTTCATCAAATCCATAAAGACTGCAGGGGCATTGGTGACTCCGAAGGGCATGACTAGAAACTCGTAATGACCATAACGAGTCCTGAATGCTGTCTTTGGAATATCTTCTTTCTTTACTTTTAGCTGATGATAACCCGATTGTAAATCTAATTTAGAAAATACTCGGGCTCCATGCAGTTGGTCAAAAAGATCATTAATTCTTGGTAAGGGATACTTATTTTTGATGGTAACCTTGTTCAATTCCCTATAGTCGATACATAACCGTTTACCACCATCCTTTTTGTTTGCCAATAGTACTGGAGCTCCCCATGGTGAAGTACTTGGCCTAATTAACCCCTTATCAGAGTATTCTTGCAGCTGCTTCTTCAGAATCTCTAACTCAGTGGGTGCCATTCTGTACGGAGCTTTGGATATTGGAACTGTGCCTGGAATGGTATCAATGGAGAATTCAACCATCCTGTCAGGTGGGAGTCCTGAGATTTCCGCAAACACTTCTGGGAATTCATCCCAACCGGTACTCCCTTTTTCTGAATCTTGGCAGTAGTCATCTGAGTTTTTCTCTTGGCAGACTTAAGTTCCCCGTCAAATTGAAATTCAGGCTGAAGTGGAATCCTGAAATTAATTCTCTTATCTCGACAATCAATGACCGCATAGTATTTGCTAAGCCAGGTCATACCTAAGATTACGTCGTATCCTTTGGTATCTAGCACGAGCATATCTATGGTCAATGTCCTGTTACAGAGTTCTACAGGACAATTGATACAAATTTTAGTGGAGATGACTACCCCATTCCCGGTACTAATCTCCCATTGGTGGTCTAAAGATTTAACGGGTATAAAATGCAAGGCAACGAAGCGATCTGATATGTAACAATGAGAAGCACCAGAATCAAAGAGGGCTAGAACAGGTTTTGAGTGTACCCTGATCTTACCTGTCACTACCTCTTCAGAAGTCTCAGCCTCTTCCGCTGTCAGGTTGTAAGCTTGTCCCCTTCCGCGGCCTGCTGCAGTCCTAACTCCCCTTTGGACTGGGCGGATCACTTGCTGTCGGGGAGGGGGAGGGCCCCTTCTAGCCATTGGTCCCCGGTTCCTCTGTCCATTTGTATTGGAGGTGCTGGCAAGGCTTGGTTCACTATTCCTGTCCTTTTATGGGGACAGCCTTCTATTGTATGGTCACTGGAACCACATATCAGGCATAATCCATTTGCCCTACGGCACTCCTGCTGCGTGTGGCCTGTCTTCTGGCAATAAGCACAAACAGGAAGTGGTTGAGTTATCTGAAGAGGGGCTGATCGAAATGGTCTTCTAACCATTGGGGCTTTTGCAGCTCTGATGGGACCTCCTCTGCCTAGTTGCTGAAATGGCCTCTTCATGGCCTGGTTCCTTATCAGGTTAAGTTTCTTTTTCTCCAGTCCTCGCTCCACCTCCCTAGCTATAGTGAGGACCTGGGCATATGTTTTCAGCTGTTGAGGAATCAAAAGGACTTGAATATCCATTTGTAAGCCCTGTTGGAATCTACTTGCTCGCTTCTCATCGTCTGCCACCATATATGAAGCAAAGCGGCTAAGCCTTAAGAACTCAGCGGCATACTCGTCCACAGACCGGTTCCATTGTTGAAGTCGGATGAACTGTTCTTCCATCTCTCTCTGAGCTGTGGTAGGGAAGAATCTATTATAAAAGCTCTTAGAAAACTGGTCCCAAGTGATGGGTTTCTCCAGCCTTGCTTCTTCAGTTAGCCACCAGGTCCTGGCTATATCTTTTAGTTGAATCTTGGCGACCTCTACCTGATTTTCTTTTGGGACCCGGGCTGCTTTCAAGAGATCTGTGGTGTCGATCAGCCATTGTTCGGCATCTAGTGGTCTCTCTTCTCCTGTGAATATTGCCGGCTGCAACCGCCTAAAGTCTGATACATTCCCGGCCTTTGTTCCTTAGGAGCTGTCAACCCTTGCCGAAGGAGTTCTGTCTGCTGTTGTTGATTCTCCATCATATTCTGAATGACCCTCAGAATATCAGCATTCTCTCCCGTGGGTCCATTTGGTGGTAATTGTCCGGAGCTATTACGACCCGTCCTTCTATCCATATTTATGTTGGTAAAAGATGACTGAAAACTAGAAAGATAGAAGGGATTTAGGACATAAAGGAAGGAGTCAAGGAGGAATAGATAACTTTGTATATTGTAGTTGGCTTGTATAACTGAGACTCATGCATAGCAATTGCAAATTAACATTCCATTAATTTGCTGCTAGATTGTACTGTAGGTGTGAGAACCTAGGCTCTGATACCAACCTGTAACGCCCCGATCCCGAGGGAACGGAGACATTACTGCGACGTATATACGCAGGTCATAAGTACTCTTACGTATATACGCTAAGCATCATACAGGCAAGAATCACAGTACCACAATACGTAGTATTTATACACATGCCAACTTAAGGAGTACAATTTACAAAGTTCTCACAGAGTGTGATATACTATTACATGTATCGTATATCACAGCCAGGTACAAAAATAAAATTTACAATATGAATACAAGATGCTCACGAGCTGAAGGAAAGTCCCGCAAGCTGGAAGGAAGAGTCGAGTACAAAAGGAACCAAGATTAGTCAGCCTGCTCTGAGAAGAAAACTTGATCTTCGGTGGAGGGCTCTACTTCAATCCAAGCTTCAGAACCTGAACATACAAATTCAAGGAAGTCAGAACCTCCCAAACAAATGTCCAAGTTACAGCCAAGTGGCATAAGAGTATGAGAGTTGATATAGTATTCTGAATAAGAAGCATGTAAAGGAGACACAATGTTATAACTGACAAACTCGAATGAATTGTTATTAGCACTTTTAAATGCTTAATCTTATTACTCATCTTACTTATATGTCTAGGTATGTGCCATAGCGTCCTACTTCACATACATCCACATCTGAGTAAGTTGAGACTGTTATTGGAAACCAGCGGGGGTATCAACGAACAATGTTTACAGTGGGTCCCGTACATGCCCGGGACCACGACCCATGACGTTCCATCGCTGGTGTATGGAACCGGCCGCAAGGCCTACAGGAGGGTCTTATGGATGCCCTTATCATGATGGTACCAGGAAGGAGGGAGCCAGCATTCCCCTCGGTCCCCTGGAAGCCCACAGGTCAGACCGGAAGTTTTAGTTTCACAACATGCCTAATACCACTGTAAACACGAACATGTATTGATAGCCACGAGTTTCCCCCGACCTGATGCAAGTTGTTCCTTTTTATGATTTATTATGTATTTATCAGATTCCGAGAATGAGCAGGAACAAGTCAGGAATACAGTTGTACTATCATGTATCAAGTAGAAATCAAGATGTCAGGTCATCATTCCCGTTATCGTGATAAACATAAGAGTCAAGTGAATCATGCCGGGTGTCAAGTGATATCATGACAAGAGGGTGATATTCGTTAAGTGACAAGTCATGAAATAACAAGGGGCCATTATCTGGTAGTAGTATGTCGGGTGGTAACATATCGGTTAACAAGTGATACAACCAAGTGGAGCTGAGTATGCTGGAGGCACAGGTAGCGAACAGAGTTTAGACACTAATACGCTTGGCGAGGTTACCGGGACGACTCGTTTTTAGAATACGAGTGGAAGGTCCGGTAGCAACTTGCCTGGACGGATTTGTAACGCCCCGATCCTAAAGATACGGAGTCGTTATGGCGACGTATATACGCAAGGATAATACCCCACGTATATACGTTAAGCCTAAGTTAACCTGAACAAGTTATAATCTAAACCAGATCACTGCAATAATACATATAATGACAATCCTAAGGATAGCAGATAAATGATGGCAAGAACATGGCAGCTGAAAGCAATAAATGCAGAATCAGGAAATGACCGAATATAAAGAGGTGAAATACCAGAAATAGAAGAAAGAGCGTCCAGTCCCTCGCAAGACGAACAGTCTCATCGAACACCTGCACATTAGAAACAATCGTCCAATATCTGGACGTGCAAATCCAGGGTCGTCAGAACGCGACCATAATGAGTGTGTGTGTAAAAGGGGAAAGAGCTCGTGCAGAAGAAACCATGTGCATATATAATAGTAAGAACAACTGCAGATAGAAAGACTAAATAACACAATAAATAACTGAACAGTAACACATGTGATAAAACATGAATACAGGTAGCAGACAAATGGCACAACTGTAAATCTGCAATCAATGTCAAATAGGTATCCATCACATGTCACTAAACTGGTATCCAAGTCTGGTCATAAGTCTGGTCCTGGTTCCAATCATGTGGTCCTGGTTACAATCATGTATACAGTCATGTGTCATAAGGCAGGGTAACCATTCTGGGTATAACACAAAGTGTTCATTCAATTCATTCAATAACAATCAGTAATGTTCTACGTTATCTTTATCACTTTCCCACCGGCGTCCCACAACATCCAACAGTTCACCCTGGAGCCCGCACATCCAGTAGAACTCATCCGAACTCCGATATACGGGTATCATTGTTCGAATAGGGAAAGAGAACCAAATAACATGCATCCTAGGGGTTATCATCATACAAGTGCGTGTGGATGCTAATAGGCACTGAGAATGCAATATCACGCTAACACCAGGCGTCACGTACAATAGATGGCCCTACAGATTCAAGAGGTGGCCCCCACAGATTCAAGAGGTGGCCCCCACCATGTGTATGGTGTGGCACTTTGCTCCGTGTGGTACTTTGCTCTGAGGGGAAATAGGATTCTAGAGGTGGCCCCCGTGGATTCAAGAGGTGGCCCCCACCATGTGTATGGTGTGGCACTTTGCTCCACGTGGCACTTAGTTCCTTTCAAGATCCGCCGGACGCTAGCACGATTGTGGGATACATCCTCGTCAATCCCGACACCAGGCGGCAAACCGCCGGACGCCGGTTTGACTGTGCTATTAACAGGTCAATAGTACAGGGGATATGGGTACCGGGTACAGGAGTCCAGATGTCAAGTAACAGTGATACGGTCATATGTCAAGGTCCAGTGAAAGGTGTCTAGTGTACAGTCAGTGAGGTAATGCCATCAGTAACAATCAATACCTTATGCCATTTCAATTACTGGGATGCTACTGGACGGTAACAATATCAGTACAGTAATGATCAATCAGTAATCTATACACGGTGAACAATATCAGTAACAGTAACAGTAACAGTAACCGTGCATACGATGAACAATAGAACTGTACCGTGGTTACGGTCATACAATCATTTCCCAGTAACTTCAATAACATGGACATAAATAACAGTAACAGTCTAGACACTGATCCTCAAGTCACCAATAACAGAGATCAAATAGTAAAAGCTATCAAACTCTGAATATATATAAAATCACCGATATCGCTAATTCACTCTCACAATAATTATATCCATATCACTGAGTAACCCAGTCTCTAACATCATAACAAGTCTATATCAATATCTGAATGAGTCATCACCAATAAAAGAATATCAAGTCTAGAAAGTCCCCTACATGAAATATATCAAACTCATCTTAATGCATATCAGGTTTAATCATAAAGAATGTAAATCCAATATCATCTATAACACAAGTTCAATCCAACTCTGAATAAGTTCATGTACCAATCCAATCGTCATTATCTTTTAGTAAGGTAAGTGCACATCCAATATGTCCTCGATTAACTGTAATATAGAATAGCTACTACTGATACTTAACATCAACAACATATCATCTAATGAATCTCAAATGCCAACAACGTCAATCTCATCTCAAGACAAGTCAGGCTCCAATATAAGGAACATAGATTCTGGATAACCTCTAACTCAAGATCAATCTAAATCACAACTCAACTAATCCTGTCATATCTGATATGTCCTCAATACTCAACTAATAAAGTCACGTCTAATTACTGATCATGATTCAATGCAAATAACACAAGTCTGGATCAATCCCGAATCATTACAACCAACTCATGATTCTAATAATTCCATAACAATCGAATATCCATACACATCCAGTATTCCGATACATTAATCACCGATCCGACATACATCAACAATAACCAGTACTAGTCCTCTCACTCAAGTATGTAACTCTGATTCATAAGTATTCACATTCACCACTTCTATTAATGATTAGTCATAATATCCCACACTCAATATCGCAACATATCATAACATGTATCTAAGTTCTAACATAATAAGTCAAGTCATTCCATCATATATCTATCCATAATATATCCCCCGATATCATACACACTATCTATATCCATTACACAATTCATGGGTGAAGTCCACAATCCAATAAAAGGGCTACTCATAGCTGTCAGGCCAAGTTAGTCGACTAAGGGTGATATACAAGTCGACTAGGCATACTGTTGGTCGACTACTAACAATGTCAAGTCGACTAACAGAGAGATACAGAGAGTTCACACTACCAGGTTCACCTATTAGTCGACTAGGAAAAAGGGTAAGTCGACTCATACATGGATTAGTCGACTAGGAAATAATTAGTCGACTAAAGAAGAGGGCAAGTCGACTAGCAGGGAAATACCGAGAGCAGAACTATTTCCTGGAAGGTGGGTTGTCGACTAGAAGCTGGTAATAGTCGACTAATACATGGATTAGTCGACTATCAATATGGACAAGTCGACTAATCCAGTTCTGCCTGGGCACTTAGGTTCTGAGATACTCCACTCTTCTCCCCATCTTCTCTCCAATACACACCTGGCTACAACATGTATAGTCTACACAAATTATCTAAACTCTCATGTGATAATCATGGGGTTCCAACATATATCAATAATCATGCCTATCACATCCCTATGCATCCAACATGTAAAATAAACGGGAGATGACCATCTACCTTCATGCTCGGTGATCTCCACACATAATCATGTAACATAAGTGTTCTACTCAACAATTTACATCACATATAAATTAATATCTGCGATCACTTAATGAATAAAGAGAGAGAGAGAAAGAAAGAGGGAGACACTCACCTTGGGGAATCTGCGCGTTACCGGGCGAGTCGTCGTTACGGTCGCCGTGGCGCCGCTCTTCGCTGTCGGACTACATAGGACGGTAGCCAGGGTCCTGGGGAAGACCTGGCTGCAATCTGGAGGTCTCGCGCTCGCCGGAAGGGCCTGGAATCGCCGCTCGCCCGCTGCTTGTGCTGCTGGTCTGAATCTGGATCTGTTGTGCGCGTCGCCGGGCGAGTCGCTGCCATGGTCGCTGTGGTGCGGTTCTTCGCCAACGGACTGCATGGGGGAGTAGCCAAGACACTGGAGAAGGTCACCGCGCTGGTCTCCGACGAAGGTCTGACGTGGATCAGGAGAACGACCAGCTCGCCCGAACTTGCGCAGATCTGGACAGATTACAGATTTGGGCTGTTGTTGGTTGCCGGGGGATCCATGGGGCTGTCGAGGTGCTGTTGGATCTGCTGCTCGGCCGTGGTGGTGGAGGAGGGCTGCTCCGGTGGTGCCGTGTCGCTGATCTGCAAGGAGGGAGGGCTGCTGATCTGTAAGGGACTGTCGCGGGTGGAGATCCGGCCGTCGGAGGAAGATGGGCTGCCAACAGGGGACTGGTGGGCGCTGGATCTGTAGGTTGTTAATCTGGGCCTGCTCGCTGCTGTTGCTCGGGGAGATGGGCGCAGGTTGCGGCCTGGTGGAGCTCGGCTTCCGTGGCTGGCCTGAAGTGGTGAGGGGCGGATCCGCAAGAGGAAGGTGCGGCTGTCCAGATCTGCAGGACTGGATCTGGGTGGCCGGCCTGCTGTGGTGTGTTGCCGGATCTGGCCTGGAGGGGATCTGGGGCTGCTGTTGCTGTGGTGGTTGCGCCATGCTGTCAGGGGGAAGAGGAGCAGTTGCAGGTGGACTCGGGAGGAGGTGGTGGTCGGCCATGGATGCAGGTGGGGGTGTGCGGCTGTGAAGGGGGCCGGCCATGGCTGTTGGTTCCCTGTTGGTTGCGACCAGGAGAGGTGCGGCTATGTGAGTTGAGGGAGAGATTAGGGTTAGGTTAATCCCTAGGTTTAGATTAGGATAGGTTTATATAGGATGGGTTTAGTAATGGGTATTGGGTTAACTAATAACGGGTTGGGTCCGAGTCCAATAGTTGAATGAGTATTGGGTCTATGGTGTAATAGGGTCCAATCAGATAAATATTGGGTATTGGGTTATGGAATCCAAACGGGTATGGGATCACCAAGTGGGTAAATAGAAGGTAGGGTGAAAGGCTAACAAGGAGAACACCACCACCATGATTAGTATTAACATCAATACGAATACCAAACTAAATAAACAAATAATAGTAACACAAATAATATTATCAAAAATAATTAACAACGGAATGATAATAGAAAATTACCGTTTACTATCTCAAAAGGAATTCCCATATTTAATAATAGAAACAATCACAAGGAAGAAAATAATAAATCGAGTTGATGAAATAAAAAAAATCAGTAATTCAAAATAAATACTTTTTAGAAAATGAAATACTGTATTACTAGCTAGGGATCTTACAGATTTAGTGAACAAAGCGCTGAGCGCTAAGTATGCTAACCAGATGGAGCTGAGAAACCTGACGGTCCCAATCACCCCTCTTTCGAGATAGTGAGAGACCGGAGGCTGAACTGAGGAACCTGACGGTCCCAATCACCTCTCTTTCAAGATAGTGAGAGACCGGAGGTTGAACTAAGAAACCTGACGGTCCCAATCACCTCTCTTTCAAGATAGTGAGAGACCGGAGGTTGAACTGCCGCACGAGTTGTTCTATCCTATTACAAGCATTACAGTATATCAGACATGATCATAGATTACAACACACACACCCGTACAACCACACTGTACTGATACAAAATACAACATAACAATGATTAATTACAAGTCCATTTTCTGGCGAGGAAAGTCACTCGCCTAAAATGCCAATTTTGAAGTTTTACGAGTCCGATTCCCCGGGAGAGGAAAACCACGAAGCGATCAAAGGAAAGGGGCTTGGCCCTTGGATGGTCGCCGGCCCTAGGGTGGTGCGCCGCCCCTTGGTGGTGGCCTAGGGAGTGGCCGGCCCCAAGGAGAAGGAGGAGGAGAGGGAAGGGAAGGTGATTTTGTTAGTAGTGGTGTCGTTATAATCGTCACCGGAATGATTACCGGAATAATCGTAAACGATTACCGGAATAATCACCAGAGATGATACCAACGAAGAAGAGCTCGGCCCCAATCCAAAGGAGTGGCCGGCCCTTGAGGAGATGATGGCGCGTGGGTTTTGTGGAGAGGTTTGTGGTGGTGGTAGTTTTTGGAGAAGGTAAAGGAGAAGGTGGAGGCTTTGGTGGAGTTTGTTGAAGTTGTGGTGGTTTAAATGGAGATGGAGGAGGAAGAAGATGAAGGTAGAGAGTTAGAGAAGTTGTAGTGGTTGTTGTTGTGGTGGAGATGAAGGAGGAGTTGGTGGTGGTTAAAGGGTTGGTGAAGAGAAAAATGAAGTGAAATGAAGAAGGAAAGGTTTATATATGAATTGGATTTTGTAAAGGTGATGTAAAAATGTTTAGGGAAGGGGTTTTTTTTGTAAAATGGAGGGGTGAGGTGTCTCTTGGCCGGCCATGGTGATGGGAGAGGTGTTTGAGTGGTTTGGAATATTTTGGAGAAGATATTTTTGGTGGAGAAGATATTTTGGAGAAGATATTTTTGGTGGAAGATTGGAGAAGTTTGGAGAATTTGGTGGAAGGAAAGAAAAAGGAAAAAGGAAAAGAAAATGAAAGGAAGATATTTTCTTGAAAGAAAAAGTGAACAATTAGAGTGGCGGATTCCCGGGATTCGGTTGCGAATGCGGAAAACTTTCGGAAAAATACCGAAATCGTCCCGAAATCAAGTATCTCGGAACGACCCGCAAAAATTCTCAAAAATCAAGAATATTATGCTAAGACTCATGGTGAAATTCGTTTTAAGAAATTCTTTATAGGTTTTGAATTAAAAATCTTGGAATCGGCCGCCAGTATCGATCGATGCCAGAACTGGCAAAAATCCGATAAATTCTGAAAATTCCCAAAAAATGAATTAAGGTAGTAAATATTATTCTAAGTAGATATATGAAAGCGGTTTCTCAAAATTTGATCCCAGTTGTAAATTAAAAATCTAGGAATAAACCAGCGGTACCGATTAATCCCGATTTAGGGTGTTTATAAAAATAATTCAGAAAAAATCTGAAAAATTATAAAAAATCTAAAATATTTGGAAACAGTGTTTAAAACTAAAATTGACCCAATCTAATTGTCACAGAGATCAAATTACGCAGTACCTTCCATTGTAAGAGAAAATAATAAATAATAATAAAAAAATCAAGATACGCATCTGAGTACGTATTCTGAGGATGGGATGCTACAAATGCCAGAACATAATGAGAGTGACTACATCTGCCCTGCTATTACCTCTCTAGCTACGCATATCTTAAGTTGGCATAAAGGTTATAAAAATCAGAATAGCAAAAATAAGAGAGATAGGAATCATGAAATAGGGAGAGAGATAGACGGACTAGGATTGATGGTGATAGTGCAATGAGGAGGATATGATATAGAGAAGTTTACCAACTCCCGGACATGCTAAAAATGGGGATAAATAGTTACGGTCAGTACTTTCAGGGCTCCTTTTTCAGATATTGAGCATCCCTTCTTGTTCTCACCCCATCATATTGAGCATCCCGACTTCCTCTTTCGTCAGATTATATGTTTGCCTCCCTTCATCATGTGCCCTAGTTCTCGGTCTCTTTTGTATATGACTCCATGCTGGATGCTGGGGATGAAGTGAGGTTATTCTGACAGTAGGTCCTGGATTCCCTCACAACGGTGATACTGGAAGAGTTGATCTGATCGGTGTAATGTTCTCTGCTTTCTTGAACAGACAGTCACTTTTCAACTAATCTCTGAACCCGCGTACGACATAATTCGTAACCTTTCTGGTGGTTGTGTTGTAGGTGCCCGGCTTCAGACAATATCCGCATATCATATGTTAAGGGCGAGGTTGGAGGGATGACTTAGCTAGTAGGGCATCCAGAGGCCTGTCTGAGCCTTTACTTCCATCAATTAAGAGGGTCTCTTCACCAACTTCATCTGCAACTCATCCTAATCTTTCTTCTCTGGTCCATTCCACTTCCCGGATGATGACAAAAGAACTTGAGAATACTCCTTGGGCTGCTTGGGGATAAGAAACATCCTGCTCTTCATCTTCATTTCTCACTTAAGATATTGCTTGCTCGGTTCTCCTTGTCGGCCACCATGTAAAACACCGACCGACTCTGCCTTAGGAATTTGCAGTGTACTTATTTACAATCCAATCTCCCTACCGCAATTTGATAAATCATTCTTTCATTTCTTCCTGGGCTATTACAGAGAAGAATCTTCCTATAGAAATCCTTCGAGAACTAGTCCCAAGTGTTGGGCTTTCCCAGTCTCGCTGCTTCCGCCAACTACTACATCCAGGCTACATCTTCTAACTGAATCTTGATCATTTTCACCTAGTTCTCGTCAGGGACCCAAGTTGACTTAGAAGATCCATCAGGTTTACTAACCACTGCTATGCATCCAGGGCTTCTCCATGCTTGAAAAGATTGCCGGCTGTAATTTCCTGAAATCCAACATGTCGCCCGGCTTCTGTTCCCGGAGTGCAACCAATGATCCTTGGTGCGGGACCTTCGTCTGTACTTGATCGTGTCTCATCATATCTTGCAGAAATAGTCTCAAATCAAGATTTTCTCCGTTAGGGTTACCCTAGGAAGAACCAGAACCGTTATGATTTCCCCATCTTTTCATGTCCGAGTTGGTCCAAGAATAACAAGAAACTGAAGTATGAAAGGATGGGAGAACTTCAGAATTCAAGGATAAGATTATCAAGAGAGAATGGATAACTTTGTACTTATAGTTGGATTGTATAACCAAGACTCATGCACTCCAGTTGCAAATTTCTTTACCATTAATTTGCCGTCTGGACGTACTGAGGAGGTGAGAGCCTAAGCTCTGATACCACCCTGTAACGCCCCGATCCTGCGGGTACGGAGACGTTACTGCAACGTATATACGCAAGTCAGAAATACCTTCACGTATATACGCTAAGCATCAGTACAGGCAAGAATCAGAGTGCGGAAGCACGTGGTGCATTATACATTTCAACACATGAGTACAGTTACAAAGTTATCACCGGATGTGATCCAATTTATATGAATATTACATCACCAATATGGCGCAAATGCGAGAATACAAGGAAATGCACAAGTATGAATAGTACAAAGCAGGCTCAGAGTCATAACAGGAAAACTCTAGAGCCGCACAAGGGGCCTGGAAGGATAGAGCTCTGGATGATCTGCTGGAGATCCACGCTACCGCTGCGCCACTCTGATCAGCAACTGGGAGAATCCTTAAGCTCCAAGCTCTGTCATGCTCCAAGCTTCAAAACCTGGACATAAGGATCCAGAGGAGTCAGAACTTCCCGGCGAGTGGTGATGCAAAAGCCAGGTGGCGAGCCAGGATAAGCACATGTGTAACGGTAATTCTGGATCATAAACATGAAGCAGGCAGGAACAAGTAGATATACAGCAATTGATGGCAAGTAGAGAAGACTTATAGTATAATCAGATAAGAACAGGAAACAGGCGGAATAGAATACAAGTAGAAGGTAGAATATGAACAAGTATAGCATAATAATCATAAAATAGGAAATCCGAAGTAAAATCCAATACAAGCAAAAATGGTAAGAGCAAGCAAAACCGATCGTACAAGTTTAGGTCACGGCTCCATGAGACTAGTACATCGAAGGAATAATCCAAATAAGGAAACCCTCATCTATATACCTTTATCTCATGTTGCCGTAATCCAAGCGCATACGACGGATCCACAGTTGGCGTCTTTTATTTTATTATTATTACTTGTCTTACCCTGATGTCTAGCTATGTGAACTAGCGTCCCAGCACACATAGATCCACATCCGAGAAAGCAAGGTTGTTATTGGAAACCAGCGGGGATATCAACGAACTATGTTTACAGTGGGTCCCGTACATACCCGGGACCACGGCCCAGGATTGTTCCGTTGCTTGGTGGACGGAACCAGCCGCAAGGCTAACAGGAGGGTCTTATGTATGCCCTTATCATGATGGTACCAGGAAGGAGGGAGCCAGCACTCCCCTCGGTCGCCTGGAGGCCCACAGGTCAGACCGGAAATTTAGTTGCACAACATACCTAATACCACTGTAAACACGAACACATATTGATAGCCGCAAGTTTCCCCTGACCCGATGCAAGTTGTCTCATTTTACGGTTTATTAGATGATTATCAGATTCCGAGAATGAGTAAGAACAAGTCAGGAATATCAGGAATACATGTATATCAGGAGTACTGGTTCGTACTATAATGTATCACATGTGTATCAGGAGTACAGTTTGTACTATCAAGATGTCGGGTCATCATTCCCGTTATCGTGATAAGCATGAGAGTCAGGTATATCATGCCGGGTGTCAAGTGATAGCATGACAAGAGGATGATATTTGGCAAGTGACCAATCATGTCAAGAGATTGATATTAGTCCGGTGGCAAGTCATGTCATAGCAGATAACAAGTCATGTTATAATCAGAAGCCAGTGCCAAGTAGCAAGTCGGGTGTCAGGTGATGGTACAACAGTTGTCAAGTAATATAAACAGGTGATAGGCATTAGCATGCAGATGGTAAGTATCAAGCAAAAGCATGTCAAATATTAACATATCAAGTTTGTCAAGTAATAGAATAATAGTTGAACACAGTCAAAGAAGGCGTTAGTTCCAAACAGCATAAGTCATGAATAATACAAGTCGACCGATGAAATAGGAAAGTCAAAGGGGAAAGCGAGAACACTCGCATAACCAATAAAATAGTAAGGTAAGAGGATAGCGAGATCACTCGCCTAAATCTTAGTGAAATCTCTGATATCCGGAATCCAGGAAATCGACGCGTCAGTGCGTTAGAGAGAAAGTAAGGGAGAAGTCCAGGGAGAGAGAAGTATATGGAATTGGAGTGTGCACAGGAAAACGCGGGTTTGAGCATGGGATGCGAGGGTCGCAGACGCGGGAATCGCATCGCGGGAAATACCAGACGCAGGAAATAGCAGACGCGGAAGTCACAAACGCGGGAGTCGCGTCGCGAAGGTGCCACAAACGCGGGGTTCGAGACCCGTGTTCAAATCAGGACGCGAGGAGAACGCGGACGCGAGTATAAACTCTGGGTCACGACAAAATGAATAGAACACAGACGCGGGCATGGATCCGCGTTAGGAAACAAACAGAGAGAAGGGAAGGTGATATTCGTTAAGTGACAAGTCTTGTAATAACAATATATGATGCAAGTCCCGAGGATAAGGTCCATATAGAAAGAAGTGTTTAACCACGGCAAACAGTCAAGATTAGTCGACTAGGGAGATATAGTAGTCGACTAATGAAAGAGTTAGTCGACTATAGATAAGGGACAAGTCGACTAATAGGACTGCGTTATGGGAGAGCTGCGTTTCAGGAAGAAAGTTAGTCGACTAGGGGCAAATGCCAAGTCGACTAGCAAGGTTGCGTTTTCAGGAAGGGCGCGTCTTCAGAAGGAGGTTAGTCGACTAAGGGAAACATGTAGTCGACTAACAGAGTCGCGTCCCAAGAAATAAGGCTGCGTTTCAAAGGGGTTAGTCGACTTACAGTTGGGTCAAGTCGACTAATCAAGTGCAACAGAGAACAGAGTTAGCTTTTTGAGAGTTGTGGTTGTTGATATAAAAACACAAGTATATAAACGAGTTATCCAAGTCTTTGGCGAGTAAAATTACTCGCCTACAGGTTCCTTACTGCGTCCGACGAAGGAAAGTTCGGCCCCAATCCAAAAGGAGGGTACCGGCCCTAAGTCTTGCCAGCGGAGAAGAACGCGGCCCCAATCCAAAAGGAGTGGCCGGTCTTCACAAGGTGATGGAGAGAGGTTGAAGGTGCAAGTCTAGTTCACTTTGCAAAAAATGGGATTTTGCAAACGGTGCCACGGGGAGCGACAAGTTGGCTAGAATGAAAGAGCTCGCCGAGGAGGTGAAGATGGTATACTTGGTGGTGGCTACGGTGGTGTATAAGATGGTGGAGAGGGTGGTGAAACTTTGGACCTTAATGGGTTCATGGTGGAGAAATGAGGAAGAAGAAGATGGTGGAGGTGGTGTTGTGGTGGTTGTTGTTGTTAGAATGAAGAAGGAGATGGAGGGAGAATGATGGTGGAATTTGGGGTGAAAATGGTGGAGAAATGATGGAGAAATGGGTGGCCATGGGAGTAAGGGCTGCCATTTTCGTTCTCAGCAAGCTTGCTGGAAACAAGGGAGTAGGAGAAGAATAAATGAATGCAAGAGAGAGAAGGAAAGTGGGGTATATATAAAGGTAAAGGAAAACATTATAATAATGTTGCACTTTTCAAATCAAAAGGACACACAAGAAGGACTTGCGTTTCCCTCTCCAAAACGCAGCCCATAGACCTGCGTTTAGGCCTAAATGAGCCAAACACGGAATTTAAAGCCGCGTCCGGGGAGGATGCAAAAGGCTGCGTTTCAACAAAAGGACAAAAGTCATGATGACTTGATTGGGATTGATTGGCAGTGCATTAAATGCAGCATGGAGAGGATCTCCGCATTAAATGCAAAATCTCAGGAGTGAAGCTCGCGTTTGGCGAGAAGAGAGAAAAAGTGGGAAAATATCTGGACACTATTCCGGTATCTGAGAAACACCGAAAACTCCGGAAAAGTCCCAAAAATAAAGTAACTTGAAAAGCTTCCCAAAAATTCTCAAAAATAATAAATATTATAAAATGATTTTTTGGTGAAATCGGTTTTCAGGAATTCAATCTCATTTTCAAAATAAAAATCATAAGGTCAACCGTCAATACCAGTCTACACCGGGTCGGCCAGATTTTGATAAAATTTGAAAAATCTCAGAAAATGTCTGAAAGAAGAAATTATAATTCTAAGAAGTAATATGAAAGTGGAATCTAGAAATTTGATTCCAATTGTAAATTAAAATTTCTGGAATCAACCAGTGATACTGGCCGACACCCAATCCAGTGAAATTTTGATAAATTTAGAAAATTCTCAGAAAAAGTGTTTAGATAGAAAAGGTGATTTTAAGAAGTTACTGGAAAGCCGTTTCTTAAAATTCAACTCCGTTTGTAAATTAAAAATCCGAGAATCGGTCAGCGGTACTGGTCGACACCGGTTTTGAAGATTTTCAACTTAATTCAGGAAAATTCCAGAAAATCATAGAAAATCCAAAATATTGGAAAACAGTATTTAAAACTGAAATCAGTCAATTTGGAATAACAAAAAGATCAAATTGAGAAATCTACTAGGATCGAGTCCCCGGTTCAGACTAGGGCTGACTCCGAGTTCACAAATCCGAATCCAAGGCAATACGATCATATGAATAATTCATAATACAAAACAAATACAGGAAGTAAATCAAAAATACGATCAGAAAATACGAATACGCAACTAAGTACGTATTCCGGGAACGGGGTGTTACAGCGCTACAAGGCAAGGCTGGTGGCTAAAGGCTACGCTCAGAGAGAAGGAATCGACTATAACGAGGTGTTCTCCCCAGTAGTTAAACACTCGTCTATTCGGATTCTATTGGCTTTGGTGGCGCAGAATGAGTTGGAACTTGACCAACTTGATGTGAAGACTGCCTTTCTCCACGGCGATCTTGAGGAGGAGATCTATATGACACAGCCCACAGGTTACAAAGCTGCAGGGAAGGAAGAGTTAGTATGCAAGCTACAGAAATCGCTGTGCGGTTTGAAGCAGTCTCCTAGACAGTGGTACAAGCGATTTGATAGCTTCATCAGGAAGAAGAAGTACACACGGAGCCATTTCGACCCATGCGTGTACTACAACAAGTTACCATCAGGTGAATATATCTATCTACTTCTTTATGTAGATGATATGTTGATTGCTTCTAGGTCAAGATCTGCTATTGATTCTCTGAAGAAGATGCTGTCGTCACAGTTTGAGATGAAGGACCTGGGGGAAGCACGGAAAGTATTGGGCATGGAGATCACTAGAGACAGGAAAAACTAGCAGGATAAGTTTGACACAGAAGGGCTATTTGGAGAAGGTACTGCAGAAGTTTAATATCAGCAAGGATACCAAGTCTGTTAGTACACCTATGACGTCGCATTTCAAATTGTCAGCGAAGATGTCTCCAAGGAGTGTTCAGGAGCGTGAGTATATGTCTCATGTTCCATATGCCAATGCTGTGGGTAGCTTGATGTATGCGATGGTGTGTACGCGGCCAGATATTTCACAGGCAGTCTCCATGGTGAGTCGATACATGCATGATCCTGGACAGGGTCATTGGGAAGCTGTGAGATGGATTCTGAGGTACATCAAGGGAACAGTTGATGTAGGCCTAGTATTCGAGAAGGATAACACCGGAAAGCAGGAGTGCACAGGTTATGTGGACTCAGACTATGCAGGTGACCTTGACAAACGCAGGTCGACGACAGGATATGTCTTCACATTCTCACAGGCACCGGTGAGTTGGCGCTCCACACTTCAGTCTACCGTCGCGTTGTCGACCACAGAGGCTGAATATATGGCTATGACAGAAGCCATGAAGGAGGCAATCTGGCTTCAGGGGTTGCTTGATGATCTGGGCGTGGAACAGGATATATTGAAGATAAACTGTGACAGCATGAGTGCCATCTACTTGGCAAGGAACCAGGTCTATCATGCAAGGACGAAGCATATTGATGTCAGGTATCACTTTGTACGGGAGATTCTAGAGGAAGGTGACATTGACTTGTTGAAGATTCACACTTCGGAGAATCCGGCCGATATGCTAACAAAGGTGTGTCGGGGGTGAAGTTTGCACCACTGCAAAGACTTGCTCCATGTCCTTCAGGTGAAGTGAGCTTGCTGAAGCTCATTTGGATGAACTACGGACGGCTTGATCCCTTGGGCAGGGGTACGTAGGCAACCAAGTTGGTGCAGCCGCTATCGAGTCGGAATTCGGCTCAGATTTGGAAATCTTCACCGAGGTGGAGAATTGTTGGAGAAGAGATGATATTAAAGGAGATGCCATGCCAAGCAGCTGTAGAAGAGTGCCAAGTGCCGTCGAAGATCGCCAAGGAAGTCAACGATGAGAGGCAAAGGGACAGCGGCAGGAAATAGCAGCAGCAGCAGAAGATAGGAGGGTCGGTCGACCGGCCCGGTCGACCGACGTGCACAACATGCACAGAGGTTGGAGCGGTCGACCGACCCGGTCGACCGAAGTGCTCTGACTGCAGGACCAAATTCTCGGGTTTTCTGGGTCGACCGGACGGTCGACCGGAACAGACTGACTGTAATCAACCCAACTCTCGGGTTTGCTGGGTCGACCGCCGGGTCGACCGGAAGAAGGGTCGGTCGACCGTCAACCGACAGTCGGGTTTTGGGTGAAATCTGCTGATCCGCTGATGTGGGGTATTTAAGCCTAAAGTGATTCTAGGGTTAGGATCTCTGCGAAAAAGTATTAGCCCTAAGTTCTCTTGCATTCAAAGAGACTTAGAGCCATTGTAATCATCTTCCTAATAGAAATCTCTCCGTTGATTGCCCCGAGGACGTAGGCATTCAGGCCGAACCTCGTTAAATCTCGTCTTTGTGATTTGTGTGTTCTTCGTGTGATTGTTTTGGGTTTGTTCTTGTGCTGGAGGTCTTGGGATTCTCTATTGTTTGGTTGTTGTGATTGGATTGCGCGCACAATCATATGTCATACGATTGTAAATAGTTTTGATTTCAATTGACAATTAAGGAGTATTGATAAACATCAATCTCATTCAATTTATCACATTAATTTAATCAAAATAACTTAACAAATATGTTTCATAAGTTTTCTTAACATAAAAATTCATGTATGACATCATAAAAAAACTCGAGCATGAATCGCATGAACAATAATGTGACAATCATAAAAACACCCCTTTTAGTGTTCTTAGCATGCTCTCAATTGACTTATACAAGATTAGGGTTTCAAACTTTCTACCCTATGAGATTTAGATGTAGAATGAAAATACAAACAATAGTAGTATTTATGAAATATTTTAAGATCCGCCTACTGGATAGGAATAAATTTTGTATTATGATACACTATATGAACTTACACATATATTATAAAAAATTCAGATTGATCAGACTAACGCATGTTTAGAAGATAAGAAAATACAAACAATAGTATGAAAATACAAACAATAGTAGTATTTGTACAATAGTTTAAGATCCGGCCGTTGGATTATGAATTTTGGATATGACATTCTATATGAAATTATGCATATTTTGTAAAAATTTCAGATCAATCGAACTAGAAGATGTCCATAAAATACGAAAATAAGATACTGTGAAAATAAGAAAAAAATTCAGATCGATAAATACCGATATGACTTTTCTCCTTGTCGACGATCTTATTTTATTCTATTCTTATGGCTGTCGTGCTGATAATGTGTTGTAGAGAGAGTCTTATTAGTGAAAGAATAAGAAGGCAGAAAGAGGAAAGGAGGCCACATAACTTCAGGTTATGTGAATTGTTATTTATATTAGTCTTTTTAGGAATGAAAATACCCTAGAATACTATCTAACTGCAGATCTATTTTAATGGTTCATAAAAGACTCCTACTTCAATTTAACATGATCACATAATAAAGTAATATTTACAAATGTAGTAATGTTTTTATTATTTATTTATTTTGTTAAATTGGACTTTTTAAAATATGCAAATACACATAAACTGGAAGAAATATATAAAATTTTCAAATTACAAGGATATATATGCTAAAAACCCTTTATTATTAAATAGAGCGTTAATTGTTAGTTTGGGTGATTTTGTCAATAGAGTGTTCATATTTATTATTAAATCATTAAATTCAAAAAATAGTTTCTTTACTGCTAGATAACAAAAAGATATGGCCGCAAATTTTGTTTAAACAAAAGAACACATGTAATTATGAATGATATAGGGAATTACACGCAATATGTTAAAAACCTAAGGATATATATGCTAAAATTCGAGAAAAAACTATTTTTTTACTCTTGCTTACTTCTCTCAAACTCTTCCATGTATCACTAAATTACAAAGTTTTTCCAAAACTGGGAGTGTTTACTTTAACTTTCAGAATTTTGAAGACTGTAGGGTACTACTAAATTGTAAAGGTATAATAAATATAATTGTGGAATAAGTATATTAATCTTCAGAAATTAATACGTAAATCTCATATAAGATCCACATCCAATCTAAATCACCCCCGTGCATGCACTATCTAATGTGAAATTCTTTTATTTTGAACGAAGAGCCGTTGTTTTATTAGATAAAACATTTGTTACTCACAGTGATACAAAGCTCATCAACTAGCTGAGGAAGCATAGATTCATACAACCAATTACCGTGGAGGCATATATTCAGACATCATCGGCCAATCTTGTGCATTGCGGCCTTGCTATTCCTATTACCATTCCAGGCTCAGTGCGGAGTTTGGAGAAGGTACAAATGTTGTCAGCAGCCAACCAAAGTTAGAGCAGAATTTCTTCAGCCTCGGCTAGCACCAACTTGGTAGATTTGACTAGCTTGGCCGAGACTAATAGCATCTGACTAGCTGAGTCCCTCCCCACAGTTGCCCAAAAAGGCTCAGGCCAATGCATACATCAACAGTAGTTTTAGTCACTTGTGAAGCTGGTGGTTGCCAAGATCAATTGGTGGAATCACCACCTGTCCTCTCTGCCACATTATGTTCAGCACCTATCAAGCGTGCTGCTGCAGTTGCTGCCATGGCTCAAACAGTGTCTACTGAGAATTTGTGTCTCTTAGAAACCCATTTACAACGACACTTCCACACACACCACATCAGGTTAGCACCAACCATAAAAAATTCAACATAACCACCTTTCTGCTGGTCCAAAGGTCATTTGTCTTAGTTTTGATGATGATAATCTCATGTATTTACTTATGTACTAATGATTTTATATATAAGTTTCAAGTTAAATTTCTTTTCAATTATGTGTTCGAGCTTCTCATAAAGACTCACAAGTTTTGAAGTTTGCGTTTAGTGATCCAAGGGCCGAAGCATTAAATTCAATCATATCACTTGTGATAAGAATCAAGCTCAAGAAATTCATATTGCAAGATAAAGATTTTATAGAGAAGTATTTTTCTTATTTGTTGTGTAAGAATTAATTTTGTCAAAATCAAGATTAGTGACTTTGATAGCTCATGAGATTAACACACACACTGTATTTCATATGTGTTTATTCCTGTCTTGGTTATAAGGATTGTTTGTGAGCCCATTTTTAGTGATCTAGGAGAGATCATCTCACATCTTGAATTGAAGAGTTGTAGAGGTTGCGGCCTCGAAGCGAGCTTGTGAGTTTATTGATTGTAAGGTTTTGCGGCATCAAGTGAGAGGACTTGTGAGTCCGATTTGTTCTTATAGTAACGTGTAAAGTGGTGATCTCGCGGGATCAAGAATAGTTTTAGTTCGAAACCCTTCTCATGCTGAAGGTGGAGACGTAGAGCGTTGCTCGAACCTCAAAATAAATTTTCCTACTCTACAATTGCTTGCTCTCTCTATCTCTCTGCTTAACTCACTTTATACTCTTGCGTATGCTTCTATTGATCTATCTCTTATTGCTACTTATACTTTTGTGCTATACTATAGTGTGTTGAGATTGGTTCTACTCATTAGCAAGTAATTTTATTAATTTTGCATTATTTATCACAATCCTATAGCCATCACCTATAAAAAGACACTATAGTATAATGAGTAGAACCAATCTCAACACACTATAGTATAGTGTGTTGAGATTGGTTCTACCCTAGTGTATGCATTATTTATCACAATCCTATAGCCATCACTCTGGATTAGCCTGCTACCTATAAAAAGACCTATAATATCTTGTAAAATAAATCTCTCTCTCTCTCTCTCTCTCTCTCTCTCTCTCTCTATATATATATATTATATATATATATATATATATATATATATATATATATATATATATTGGAGAATTCTTAAATAAAGATTTAGTTTTCAGTTTTAACTATTGGAGACTTGGTGTTTTGAAGAAGAAGATTAGTTAGGATCTATATCTAGGGTTATTCTCTATTGGTGATTTCTTTTTTTTTCCCTCTCTTTTTCAATTTACTTTATGATGAAGTTTATAATGGAAATCATTTTTTGCAATTATTTTAACATGAACTAATTCTCTAGCAGTTAGAGCATTAATGTAAGTAATTATATGAAGATATAGACTTTTGCTTTGTGATAGCTTTGTAATCTACTCCATGTTAATTCTTTATTTTCATTTTCTTGTCTAATAATTGATAGCTATAATTATATAGATGTTTAGGTTAGAGACCGAAAGGAGACAACCTAGCGTAGTATCATTGAAATAAAGATCACTTTCACACATGTTGAGACCGGAAGGAGATACATAGGTTGTGCAATATATATAGAAAATATACTAAACTTCATGCACCTCTTAACTTGTAAATCTACTACATTGAAAGATTGTAGGTTCCCATCGAGGAGATAGTATTAGTGTTGCTCGAAAGAAAATACTAGCTGAAATAGAGATTTTGATTGTTAACATGAGTAGATGAATATACTAGCATAAGTACTTGTTTTATATCTGATTATATTACTGAAATCAATAGCCACAGCTTCCTTCTCTGATAAATTTAATTCTAATTTAGATCGTTTCCCTTAATTAGTTTCCATATATCTTTTATTCAAATAAAACTAGAATAGATTAGTTGGTACTTGATTTGATAACAGTCTTTGTGGGACGATATTCTACTCACTACTTTATTACTTGTGAACGACTAGTGCGCTTGTCATTCGCAACACCATGAACTAATCGAAAGATTATTAGTGAATAAACTAGAAGAATTAGAGTAGTTAATCACCTGCCCTGACCAGTTAGAATAAATATCTAGATATGTTTCGTCCCCTCCAAATTCTGAACGAAGGCTTCTCAAAAAATTATGAGGTCATCCACAAACATGAGGTGCATGACAAGAGGAGCTGAGTGGTTGTTTCACACCTCTGAATACACTTTTGTCTTTCCCTTCACAGAGGAGAGAAGACAAGACCTCAATACGAATGAGAAATAGGTATGACTATAAAGGGCACCCTTAGTGTAGTCCTCTCTCAAGATGAAAGAAGCCGTCAACAACATCGTTGATACTGAACCCGACGTGAGTAGTGTTTACACATGCTTTAATCAACTCAATAAATGACCAGGGGATGATGGATAGCTGCAGTGCATGAATAAGAAAGGACCACTCCACCTTGTCATAACCCTTTGACCACCTGGAGAGCAAACAATTTTGATTTCTACTCTTCCTATGCATGAGTGAATCAACTCCTGGGGACAAAGGTTACCTGATAAGGGGATATGACAAAGTTTAGGAGAGGGCGGAGTCTATCAGCAAGGATCTTGGTAGCCACTTTGTAAATCACACTGCAGAGAGCAATTGGCTAGAAATCATCTTGGTTTGATACTCCTTTTCTGGGGAATAAACATAAGATTGGCATCATTCACCCCCTCTTCAAAGGAGCCTGAGATGAAGAAATCCTAGATGAGCTCAAGCACCTCCTCCTCCTTAATAGTAGCCCAGCATGATTGGAAGAATAATGGCAGAAGGTCGTCAGGTTCAGGAGCTTTAGTCGGCCCTAAACTCTGGATGATTGTTTCTATCTCTTCAATGGTGGGGGTCTGACACTGCCCTACCATGTCCCCGGATATGATGTTGGAGCGTAGTCTGAACTAGAATTTAGTTATCTAGTGCCAGAATGTTCCCTCCACCGATAGCTGGTCTTCCAGTTTCTGTGACACCTCCTTCTCCTCCTGAATGTGGTTCAGGTGGGGGACCTTGCTGGATAGAGGCGAGCTCCTCTCTTGCTTCCTTGATTTTGTGATCCAGGTTCACAAAATGCTCCCCGTGCCAAGCCTTAGTCTCAGACTTAAAGTCCGCAACCTCACTTAAGAAACCCGATCTAATGCAGTTGGACTACACTTTCGGGAGAAACTCTTAGTACTCTAGTTTTCTCATTCATATGGCATCGAATCTAAAGCTTCTGCGTCGCTTTCTATGGAGTTTGTTGGAGCTTCACCAGAATAAGGTAATAATCACTCCCCATCACCAGAAGGTGGTGAATAGAAGCTTCCTTGAACATCGACACCCACTAGGGGATGCCATAGGCTTTGTCTAGTCTTTCGCGGATGTGGGTTCTAGGTGTTTGTTTATCTAATCAAGTCTAAACTGCACTATGGGATATTGGATCAAGCAAACGAGATGTACTCGAAAAATTATTAAAATATGCAGTTTTACTCCAAGTGATAGGCTCATCATCTAAATTTTCAAGTTCAGAGGAAATTGCATTAAAATAACCATAATAAAGAATACGAAGAGATAAATCAGATAAATAATGCTGGCTAGGCATTCCCAAAACTCTTATCTCTTCTGTGAGATGGGTTCTCTCTAGACGCAGACAAGGTTTCATATGGTAGTCCCATTGCGATCTGAACTTCGACCACAATATAGTTGGGAGAGGACGCGGTGCTGTGGAGTTTGTGGACATTATCCCAGAAAAATGATAGACCTCCGGATAGTCCAGCCAATGGGACTATGAAGTGATTGATTGTGAGCCAATAATCAAGGCACGATCCAACTACACCCAGTCAAGTTTGTTAGAGTTTGTTAGCATAATTGTAGGATTTGATGGCATCATTTTAGTTAAGTTTGTTGAGGTTGTGATTTGATGGCATCATTTTAATTGTAGGATTTGATGGCATCATTTTAGTTAAGTTTGTTGAGGTTGTGATTTGATGGCATCATTTTAGTTAAGGTTGTGATTTGATGGCATCATTTTACCTAAGTTTGTTGAGGTTGTGAAGGCTATTTAAAGGCCAAGTAGCTGTATTTGTTTTACAGTGAATTGGAAAATAAAAAAAACCTGAAGTTTCTTTTTCCCTCAAAAATTAGTTTACCTCTCGTTCCCAGTTTGTTGCTACCGATCCTTTGCAGGTCTCGGAGCTGCTCGAAACCAACATCTGGTATCAGAGCTGCAGGTTAATGCCCAAATACCTTCGTCTCAACACCATGGCGATGATTTCAGGGTCCTCATCCTCGACAGCACCAGCAACAAAGGAGGGCGGAATCACTCTTCATTACCCAATGCTAACCTCGACAAACTACTCCACCTGGGCCATTAAAATGGAAGTTTTCATGGAGGCTCAGGGAGTTTGGGAGGCAGTCGAACTTGCGGCAGGCGTGGCCGTAGACAAGAAGAAGGATAAACTAGCATTGGCATGCATCTTCCAAGCAGTTCCAGAGGAGATTTTGTTACAGTTGGCGAAGTACAAGACATCCAAAGAGGCGTGGGAAAGCTTGAAGACAATGTACCAAGGGGTTGATCGCGTTAAGAAGGCGCGAATTCAGACCCTGAAGAGAGAGTTCGAGACCCTACGAATGAGGGATTCTGAGTCCGTCGATGAGTTTGCAGGGAAACTCACAACCCTGGCAAGCAAGATTCGAGGGCTTGGAGAGAAGATGGACGACGACGTGATCGTCAAGAAGGTACTTGTATCTGTGCCTAACAATTTTTGCAGGTAGTAGCCGCGATTGAACAATTCGCGGATGTTGAAACAATGCCAGTGGAGGAGATCATTGGCCGCCTCAAAGCTTACGAGGAGCGCATACGTGGGAGAGATGAAAGCAGCGGAAGCCAACTTCTCCTGACTCACGCTGAGTGGCAAGCAAAGAAGAAGAAGAATAGACAGCCTGAACCTTCATCGAACACCAAGCAAAACAACTCGACCAATCGAGGGCGTGGCAACCCTCTCGGTCGAGGTCGTGGGCACGGAAGAGGAGGTCGAGATGGCCAGAGAGCAGCCCCTCAAGAAGGTGATGGAGGTCGTGATTCAACCAACCATAACAAGTCAAAGTTCAGATGTCATTACTGCAACAAAGTTGGGCACTTCGCGTCGGAGTGTTACAGTTGACGCAGAGACGAGGAAGCCAACTTGGCTCGAGCACAAGATGAAGAGGCCGCGTTGCTTCTGGGTGAGACTCAGGAGGAGTCTCCAGGGGTAATCATGCTTAACGAAGAAAAGATCGTACCCAATCTACGTGCTGCAGATGAAGCATAAGTCGACTCAGACATGTGGTATCTCGACAATGGCGCGAGTAATCACATGACGGGCCATCAAAACAAATTCAAGGAACTTGATCGGAGCGTCACAGGGCGTGTCAAGTTTGGTGACGGCTCGACAGTGCAGATCGAGGGGAAAGGCTCGATCCTATTCCAATGCAAGAATGGGGAGCAACGACTACTTCCCGAGGTATACTTCATCCCTAAACTAAGAAGTAACATTCTAAGCCTTGGCCAATTGACAGAGGATGGGAGCAAGGTGGAGCTGTTCGACGACCATTTGAAGGTGTTCGACAAAAGGGGTGTGTTGCTGATGAAGGTCAGGAGATCTGCAAACCGCCTATACAAGATAGTGCTTCAATCTTGCAAGCCTATTTGCCTGTTGTCCAAGCTTGAAGATCCAGCCTGGCTGTGGCATGCAAGGCTGGGACACATCAACTTCTTTGCGCTTAAACTGATGTCAGATAAGAAGATGGCCATTGGACTTCCTAAAATCGAACACCCAAACCAATTGTGTGAAGGCTGCCTCGTCGCCAAGCAAGCCCGACTCCCTTTCCCTCAGCAGACGAACTACAGGGCTGAGAGACGTCTGCAACTCATCCATGCTGACTTGTGTGGGCCTATTACGCCCGCAACTGCAGCAGGTAACAGATACTTTCTCCTACTCGTGGATGATTTCAGTAGGATGATGTGGGTGTTCATGTTAAAAGATAAGAGTGAAGCTTTCAATTCTTTTAAGAAGTTCAAATCACTTGTGGAGAATGAGTGTGATAGCAAGGTGAAGACACTTAGAACTGATCGCGGAGGAGAGTTCTTGTCCAGAGACTTCACTAATTATTGTGAAGCTGAAGGAATTCAACGACACTTTACTGCCCCGTACACGCCACAACAGAATGGGGTGGTAGAGCGTCGGAACAGGACCGTGATGGACACGACGAGAAGCTTGATGAAGAGCAAGCAGGTGTGCAATATTATGGGGTGAAGCAGTCAGACATGCTGTTTATTTGCTCAATAGATTGCCCACGAAGTCTCTCCACGAGATGACACCTTTTGAAGCTTGGCACGGTAAGAAACCAAACGATAATCACTTGAAGTTGTTTGGTTGTATTGCACACATGAAAGCTGTAGGTCCCTATCACAAGAAGTTAGACGATCGCAGCACCCCTCTAGTCTACCTTAGTGTGGAAGAAGGTAGCAAGGCTCATCGTCTCCTTGATCCTCAATATGGCAAAGTCCATATCAGTCGGGACGTCGTGTTCGACGAAGCAGGAAGTTGGGATTGGAGCACGCCTGACGGAGCTAATCCAATGAGCTGGGTTGAGTTCTCCCATTCAAGTTCCAGTTGAGGAAAATGCAACCCAGCCACCACAAAGATCAGAGGAGCATCCAGCTGAGAGCGTAGGAGACGCGCTCTCACCATTGACGCACGGGACATCACCAGCGGCAAGACAGCTTGCTACACCAGAAGTTGAAGGCTCAACTTCAAGCAACACGCCCGCACCAACACCACAATCAAATCAGCCAAGAAGAACCAAATCTCTAGCTGACATCTATGCAGAGACTACAGCAATGTCACCTTACCCAGACATGTTGTACTTGTCGGCTGAAGAACCGGCAAGCTATCAAGACGCAGCTCTAGAACGGGAATGGCGTCAAGTAATGCAAGCTGAATTCGAAGCCATCGAGAAGAACCAAACCTGGGAGCTCACTGAGTTACCACCAGGTCACAAGCCCATCGGACTCAAGTGGGTTTACAAGGTGAAGAGAGACAACGAGGGGAAGATACTCAAGTACAAAGCAAGGCTTGTCGCGAAGGGCTATGTACAAAGACAAGGTGTCGACTTTGATGAGGTATTTGCCCCGGTCGCGAGACTTGATACTGTTCGATTAATTCTCGCCCTTGCAGCTCACCAAGGATGGCAAGTACACTACTTAGACGTGAAGTCGACATTTCATAATGGAGATCTCAAGGAGGAAGTGTATGTAGCTCAGCCCGAGAGATTCATCATCAAGAATCAAGAGGACAAGGTGTATCGCTTGTCCAAAGCTCTTTACGGCTTACGACAAGCACCAAGGGCTTGGAACCTGTGCCTTGATAACTGCTTGAAGAACCTTGGTTTCAGTGGGTGCACCCAAGAACAAGCAGTCTACACGAGAAGCAATAAAGATGGAGTGCTGATCGTAGGTGTATATGTCGACGACCTCATTGTCACAGGAGCAAGTCCAGCTGCAGTGAGAAGTTACAAGCTACAGATGATGCAAGAATTCGACATGAGCGATCTTGGATTGCTCTCATATTACCTTGGGATCGAGGTAAATCAACAAGCTGATCACATTTCTTTGAAGCAAACAGCCTATGTTAAGAGAGTATTGAAGCAATCCGGGATGGAGGATTGTAACGCAACGAAGTATCCTATGGAGGCTAAGTTGCAGCTCAACAAAGATGAAGAAGGGACACCCATTGATGCAACTCAACACAGGCGTGTCATCGGGTGTCTAAGGTATCTAACTCACACTCGCCCAGACTTGAGTTACTCCATTGGGATTGTGAGCAGGTATATGGAGAGGCCGACGACCCTCCACCATCAAGCCGTGAAGCAAATTCTCAGGTACTTGAAGGGGACACTTGAATATGGGCTCGAGTACAGGAGAGGCCAAGGAGATGCAGAGGTGATTGGCTTCTCCGATAGCAACTTGGCCGGAGATGCAGATGACAGGAAGAGCACGACTGGTATGGCTTTCTATCTGAATCAAAACCTAATCACTTGGGCTTCGCAGAAGCAAAAGACCGTGGCCCTTTCCTCTTGTGAAGCAGAGTTTATGGCGGCAACAGCCGCAGCTTGTCAAGCACTGTGGCTCAGGAGTTTGGTGAGCGAAGTGACTGGTCGTTCACCCGAGCGAGCCAGTCACATTGTTCGTCGACAACAAATCGGCGATTGCCCTGATAAAGAACGCTGTATTCCATGGTCGGAGCAAGCACATAGATACCCGTTTCTATTTCATACGCGAGTGTGTTGAGAAAAGGCAGATCAAAGTCGAGTTCGTGCGGACTGAAGATCAGAAAGCAGACATTCTGACGAAGGCACTCGCAAAGCAAAAGTTTGCGGAGATGCAGCAGAAGCTCGGAGTTCTCAACCTCAATCGTGCCTAGATTAAGGGGGAGACTGTGAGCCAATAATCAAGGCACGATCCAGCTACGCCCAGTCAAGTTTGTTAGAGTTTGTTAGCATAATTGTAGGATTTGATGGCATCATTTTAGTTAAGTTTGTTGAGGTTGTGATTTGATGACATCATTTTAATTGTAGGATTTGATGGCATCATTTTAGTTAAGTTTGTTGAGGTTGTGATTTGATGGCATCATTTTAGTTAAGGTTGTGATTTGATGACATCATTTTACCTAAGTTTGTTGAGGTTGTGAAGGCTATTTAAAGGCCAAGTAGCTGTATTTGTTTCACAGTGAATTGGAAAATTAAAAAAAAACCTGAAGTTTCTTTTCCCCTCAAAAATTAGTTTACCTCTCGTTCCCAGTTTATTGCTACCGATCCTTTGCAGGTCTCGGAGCTGCTCGAAACCAACATTGATGACACTGAGATCCCTGATGGTGATGGTAAATTGGACCTCATTAGAATGTGCTTCTGAGATGAATTAGATGATTGGCAAGATGGAGAAGAGATTCCAGGATATGAACTGCCGGGTCACTTCTACAGTCGGGGAGGAGGAGTCGAGCCGTCAACCATGTCCTTCACACATCTACTGCTGTTGGTGGAGATGCTCGGTCAGAAAAGCTGCAGGATCGTCGGGATGTCTTCAGTGATTTCTTGATGGACAGTTTTATGAGCTCCTCTCGAATGGAGTTAGGGTTTAGGGAAAGTTGAGGTTGAGCATGAGTCTTATAGGGTTGGCGGTGGATGTTGCAGTCAGAGAAGTGGTGGCAAGGGTTGGCTGCGAGAGATGGTTGAGGATGGCCATTGGCTATTGGGGGTGGTATTGCGCTAGCAATGATGTCGAGAGGCAGAGTGGCTAACGATGCACTCGAAGTCGAGGTCAAAGGGGAGGTGGGATGTAGTTGAGGGGGGGAGGGGGCTTGGGCGGTAAGAGATAGGGGTTGGTATCACAATAGAGGCTGAGTTGAAGAGAGATTGGGTCAAGGGTTGGGCAGGTGTGAGTCAGGTTAGGGTGCAGAATAGTTGCTTGACCCTAAAAGGAGATGTAGGGGCTAGGGTTAGGGTTTGAAGGAGTGGCGGTTGCCGGCGGGGATGGGTTGGGCGGAGGCTGCTTGACAGGGGAACTGCGGTGGTGGCTAGCTGCCAGCGAGGGGCGAGAGGAGGTGTAGGCTTTGGCTAGAGGATTTCCCTCGGGGGTGTTTTGGGGTGAGCTCTGTAATTCACTTCTTCCAACTGAAGACTTTGTAAATTCAACAACTGTTGCCGCTCCTCCATCATCTCTATGCTCTCCTAGGTGTGGTTCACATATGATAGCCAATTCCATCCTGCTTTTTTGTGTCTAATAATCTCACAGAACAAACAAAATTGAGGTAGCTTCTCGCAGAAGACTCAGACTTTAACGCATGCTAAGTTCGTCCACGTCTCCACGTCTTGCCAATTGATCAGTGCGATCGATCCGAGATCATTTGCTATGCTCATAATCACTTCCTCTGTAAGCATGTCCCTTTATATTGTTGTGGAGTTGGATCCAAAATTCACACAACTCAAACTTGTTAACTCTCGAGTAGGGATCTTGGCCGACATCTATCGCAACTAGTTCATTCTCGAATAACCAAGGTTTGCTCTTGACAATTATCTCCACGTTCGATCTTGTCGGGAAGTGCGCCCGAAATAGTTTATCACCACAAGTCGTGATTTTGTTCTACGGATGAGCTGGGCAAGATCTTGGATCGTAAGGTTTCCAGTCTCTCTCTCTCTCTCTCTCTCTCTCTCTCTCTCTCTCTCTCTCTCTCTCTGATAGTTTGAAGATACACTAACTCCTATCTTCTCCGGTACATGCACCTAGCTGCATCCCTCTGCATAATAGAAAGGAGTTCAGCTGGGAAGTTCTCATGCTAGATTTGATCCTCTTTCGTTGTGCGTCCAACATTAACAAGCCAGTCAGCAGCTCTCTCTGTTCGCTTCTCTGAAAGCATGTGAGATTCTGACACTCGACGCTTGCCTCACCAAGTTCTTACAGTCATTCATGAGACATCCGCCTCTATCTCTATTCTCTTCTGTCAACGCTCTTAAGTTCTCCACTCATTTGTTTAGTATTATTGGGTTCGAACTTAGCCCATTTTACCCTTGGATTTAATCCAGTTGAATCTGGGTCATGCTCAGCCAATTTCTCACCCGAGGGAGAAATGATGATCTCGTGGAAATTATGGGGCTTTTATACGATTTGTGTCCTGTAAATTGAACCAGGTTGTATGCTTGTATTCAACCTGTATTTTGGCATGTCAGAAATACAGGTAGAACGTTCCGAATATATTTTTCTAGATGTATATGTGTCAAAGTAGAACGTTACATATTCTGCAAAAGTAAATTTAGCATAATCACCGTCTCTTAAGTACACTATTTAATTCAATCACTCTCTTAAACAATACATTTAAATTTTTCTAATGACATATAATAATTTGATAGAATTTTAGTTTCATTTTGGAGAGTAAGCAGTGAGGTAAAGGAAACAAAAAATTCAATTGCTGTCTCATCGAAATGGCTTGCATTTTAATGGTAGATATAAAAATAAAAGAAACAAATTAGATGAGCTTAATCATATAGAATACAAGAACACTTCCTATGTAGAAGCTTTGATTATGAATCTCTTCATTTGCGGTGGGTGAGAGAATTTTCAAATAAAAAATATTACAAATTTATCACGTAAAATTCGAACTCACGATAAACAAAGTCTACAGTGATCAGTAGGAAAGCTGGCCCAGATATCAGAAGAACTTCACTTTTTAAAATTGAAATAAGAATAGGACTTGACAATGCTATAACTAATATCTAAAACTTACTAATTCATCATGTTTCTTGACAAGTTGAAAGAGTATGCAGATAGTTTTATTTGATTGAAGTCTATTCCTTGTAGGCTCAGTAGTAAAGAGTTTATTTCCTTAATCATCTCCATGTTCATTACCTTTATCTACGGGTATTAAACAGTTGCATCATCAACTGGTTTGACAAATAAAGGGTCTAGACAATGGAGGCTAAAATTTAATAAAATATCATGGACTTTTATCCGTTTTGAAAAAAAATATATCAAATATCACCTTAAACATTAAAATTTCAATAAACTATCACAAATTATCACACGGTTGTTAAACGAAAAGAAAGAAGAGAAGACAGTTTATTCTCATTTAACACAACACATAAAGTGAGAGAGAGAGAGATTTACCCTCATGTAACACAACACAACACACAAAGTAGGCGGGGGTGGGAGGGGGGGGGGGGTGGGGGGTGGGGGGTTGATGTATTTTTCACTAGTTATGTCATTTAAATCGTAAGTTTTGCTGCCATTTGTCAAAAATGATGAACTAAAGAGGTCAATTAATTAAGCATGACCCATCCACTTGAGGTAGTCGGAAAGGGGCGAGGATGGTGGGGGGTGGGGGAGGTGCATGGTGATGAGGAAGGGACAGGGAGAGGGCGAGGGGGAGGTGGAGGGGAAGGGTGAGGGGGAGGGTGCTGAGAGAAGTTGGAGGGGGTTTTTGTTCTTTTTATTTTTAAAATTTTATATTGTAGATTGAGGGGGTTATTTGGTCATTAAA
This sequence comes from Agave tequilana, assembly GCA_038442645.1. Lineage (NCBI taxonomy): Eukaryota > Viridiplantae > Streptophyta > Magnoliopsida > Asparagales > Asparagaceae > Agave > Agave tequilana. The sequence goes on from JAVJIF010002333.1 coordinate 109,824, forward strand.
TTGTCAGGTGATATACACACTACCTTAAACCAGAGGTGACGGGTGTATTTTTCTGAAGGGAAAGTTTGTGGTAGCATTTGCATTTTTTAAAGTTGATATATTTTTCTGTCAGAAGTTCATGGAATTTTATTGAATTTTAGCCAAACGATGAATGTGTCAAACTGCTGGAATTCCCTCATATGTGAAAGGGTGTGAGCGGTTCACGAAGGGGTGCGAGTAGTTCACGAAATAGTGCTAACTTCAATAGGCATGACTAGATCAATTATGAAGGGTTGCACGATTTTTTAAGGGATGTTTTGGAGAGATGTGTACATTAATTGATAACAATTCTTGAGGGACTATTTATATGAGATGAATTTTTCATATGAAGGATAAGGGATATCACACAAGATTAAAAAGACAAAGAGAGAAAGGAAGAGAGAGTATGAGATTGGGTTTAATCTCTGAGTTTCTTCTTTGGTATTTCTCAAGTATTTTTCTTAGGATATGAGAGGGTGTTCATTGTAATTGATGATTATTATAGTGAATTCAACAGACTTGGATAGATGACGTAGACCAGTATTTGGTCGAGCCTCTTTAATTGTGGAGCGTTTGCGTTTGTCCACTACATTTCCTATTTTTCTTATTTTCATCATCTTGGTGCACTTGTATTCTCTCCATCTTTCCCAACAAGTGGTATCAGAGCTGAAGGTTCGTGGGAGTTCTCATGGCATGGAGTTTTTTCTCACAACTCAAGGTGGAACGGTTCAATAGACAGGGGAGCTTTACTTTATGACAACGGAAAGTAAAAGATATCCTAATTCAATAGAGGTCGGCGCGAGCATTAAAGGGAAAGGATAGCAAGCCGGAGAAGAAGACAAAGGAAGAATGGGAGGATTTGGATTCAAAATGCATCAACATCTTTAGACTCTGTATTATTGATAATATTATCAACAATTTTATTGATGAAGACTCGACACCAGCATTGTGGGAGAAGCTTGAGAAACTCTATCTTGAAAAAAGCTTAACAACGAAGTTGAATCTGAAGTAAGATCTATACAGGCTGAAGACGGAAGATGGTGTGAATCTCATGGAACACTTAAATGTGTTCAAAGGGTTGCTGGATCAACTTGGGCAAGTTGATGTCAAGACTGAGGAAGAAGATCATGCACTTCTACTTCTTACCTCACTTCCTGATTCTTTTGAGCACTTGGTTACCACGGTGTTGTATGGTAATGATACTTTGCAGATGGGAGAGGCTAAGTCGGCTTTGTTGTCTTACGAGAAGACAAGGAGGAAAATTGAGGACAACTTAGAATCTGCACTTGTTGATTATGATCAGAATCGAAGAGGAAAGAATGCAATCAAAGGATCTAGCAGTCGCAGTAGATCTAAATCTAAGGATTGCGATAAGAGAGTGCAATGCTACAGGTGCAAGGAGTGGGGACACAAAGCGGGACTGTCCAACTTGGGATAAGAAGGATAGTCAGAGTTCGGAGTCTTCCACGGCAGTAGTAGGAAACAATTAAGATTTTGTAGATATTCTTACTATCTTCAGAGAGGACACTTATTCTCAAGATGATTGGGTATTGGATTCATGTGCAACAAATCATATTTGCTCTAGGAAGAAATTTTTTTGAGACATTTCCATAATCAAATGAAGGTACATTCTCTTTGCCTGACGAGTCCAAGTGTGACATCATGGGGTTGGGAACGGTGAAGGTCAAAATTTTGATGGAGTGGTACGCACATTGGGTGGTGTGGTGTATGTCCCAAAACTAAGGAAGAATCTGATATCCTTGAGCCAATTGAACTCCAAGGCAAGTGCTCTATTGCAGGGGGAGCCATGAAAGTCACACTGGCTGCATGATCGTAATGAAGGGAGAAAAGTGTGGAGATTTGTATCGTTTGGCTGATAATACCGTTGGTAAAACTAAGATCTCGAAGGTGTTTGTAAAACAGGGTGCACAAGATATCAAGTAGTACTTAAGATGGGTGTCATTTGCCGGCATTGCAAAAAAAAAAAAAACAGGCAAATTGTTTTCAAGGTTCAGCCAATAGTAAGAAGGAAAATCTATTGGCGAAGGGGTCAAATCGGGGTCTCTCTTCGGGATCAATTGAGTTGACCGGGCAGGGCACACATCGACATTGGCGATTTCGAATCAAGAGGGAGCGACCACGGTTGATTTGGGAGAAGTGTGACTGGTATAATATAGGAGTCAATGGTTTGCTTGCAGGAGTTTGCAAGCGACATCTCGGGTGAGATGGAGTTAAGGGATTGAAGTGGTGGTTTGCGATTTTTTCACATGTCAGGAGAGGGAGTTTGTTGGAATTCCCTCCTATAAGGAAGGGTATGAGAGGTTCACGAAGAGGTGTGAGCAATTCACGAAACAATGCTAACTTCAAGAGACATAACTAATTCAATTATGAAGATTTGCATGATCTTCTAAGGGATGTTTCAGAGAGATGTGTGCATTAATTGATATCAACTCTTGAAAGACTATTTATATAAGATGAATTTCTCATATGAAGGATAAGAGTCATCACAGAAGATTAGAAAGACAAAGTGAAAAAGGAAGAGAGAGTGTGAGATTGGGTTTAATCTCTGGAATTTTTTTTGTATTTCTCAAGTGTTTTTCTTGGAGTGTGAGAGGGTATTAATTGTAATTGACGGTTATTATAGTGAATTCAACATGCTCTGATAGAGAATGTAGAACGATATTTGATATAACCTTTATAATTGTGGAGTGTTTGCATTCATGTATTACATTTCTTATTTTTTTCTTATTTTCATCGTCTTGATGCACTTGTTCTCTCTCCCTCTTTCCCAACACAAACATCATAGGAACCAGAGCATCCCAACTTAGGCCCAATCCAAGGTTCCAGAATTAGTGACGTCAGATCCAACCCTCGCATCACCATCTGCTTGTTGGAAATGTTTACACAAAGTGTTGGATCTAATAATTATTCCATAAAAGATCCACACATAAACTAAAAGCCTCTTTATCATATTCAAAGGGAAGGAGGGTTTAGACATACCTGATTTCATCACAAAAGGGATGTCGAAGATTGCACAATCTCGAGGACGCCGGAGTTGAGGGAGAGAATTCTTCTCTCCAGCCACTAAGTTCTCTTCTTATCCTTAGAGAAGATGAGAGCTCTCTAAGAGAGAGATTAGATCATTATGGTGGAGAGGGAACATTATACATGATATATATATAGCGTCAACGAATCCTAGTTCAACTCTTCACATATCTAAGTCCTTGATTGATAACACGAGTTCCACACGTACAGATTAGTTCCACATTTTAATTTAAATACACTGATGACTAAGTGTAATTGAAAACCTGTCTAGATACAAGCCATTTAGGCTTGATCAATTCTTTATTGGGTCAAACAACATAAGTTAAAGTGAGTGGCTGCAAATATCCAATTGACTTGATTAGATCGAAATTGAATTAGACTTTAAAACATAACAAGTCTAACATGAAGTACTTCCAATGACATCTTCCTTGGCTAATCGCGGTGTACCACTATCTTCAACATATACTCACTGCCAGGCACCAACCAAAATGCTTGAACATGCAATTTGGCGTTGCCCTCCATCTAAACAGCTCTGAGTTCTGGCAGCTACATTTCTACATCGCCTCTTACTAACTACCAGAATACATGTCATCTTAAGAGCACAAACTCTTAGGAATGCTGCAGTAAGGAGGCATCAGGAACGCTTATGCTCGATCAATTGTGTGTGGAGACCAGGCAACTGCCATAGGACGTCGAATGACATTACATTATTGTGGAGCCATAACTTAATCCAAGGAAGGAAGAGTGGACATGAAAAATAATAATATTTGGGGTCCAGGGTCATGGCCGGCCCCAAGATTTTTGGGCCTCATGCGAACCTTCAAATGGCACCCTCACAATTAATAATGAAAAAATATTAAAAATTTATTTATATTTTTTTGCTTGTTTTTAAGATATTTTTTGTTTTAATAACAGTATTGCACTCAAGTAACTTCCGCACGGCGCCGTCGGCCCACTGCCCACACCTAGCACCGATCGCCGTCGTGGCCTGATCGTGCTAGTTCGAGCCTTCTTGTTTTCTTTTTCTTGTTTTTTTTTGAAGAGAAGGAGACGTTTGATATTTCAGACACTCAGATCAGACCATGCACCCGAGAGTGGGCCTGTGAGCAGTGGCGGACGCAGAAATTAAGTGCGGGCGCAATAAAAACACGTTCAAACTTTAAAAATTAACATATAGTTCTTCTGTTTCTCTCTCAAACCTCAAACTTTAAAAGATTTATGTTTTTCTATCATTCAGGCAAGATTAAAGCTTTTCTTTTCATCAAAAAGGAAAAGAAAAGAGAGGATTAAAATTTTCCCTTCTTATCTAGATGCTAAACCCGATGATAACGTGTAGAAGGAAAAGTGATCTTCAAGCAAACAAACTGGAAAAATCCATTCTTTTTTCTTAAATTCAAATCAGCAAACGAGATAGTGAGCAAGAACCTGCAGAAGATGAGACCGCTTGCCACAACGAGCACAAGAATAAGATGACTTTGACGCCTTCGTCGAACCTCCGTCCATCGGAGCACACCTACAGTTAAACACAACATTTGATCAGAGAATGGACGAAAAAAATTCTTGGCACAAAAGTGAACTGAGCTCTCAAGAATCGGAGAGCTGCGACCTATACCTGGATGAAAGCGCAAACTAATTTGATCGAGAAAGATATGATCTTGAGATGGATTTGATGAATGAAGGCTGAGTTTTGAAAGAAACTAGGGTTGCAGAGGGGAGAGGACGACGGTGGGCGAGTGGAGTCGAGCTTGGAGCTTGGATCTAGACAGAGAGAAGGAGTCGAGCTTGAATCTAGACAGAGATTCGGGCTGGATCTGTCGAGCTTGGATCTGGACGAAGAGAAGGAGAGAGCGATTCAGGAGAGGAAGGATCGGGAAGACAGAAGTAGAACACAGAAGTGATCTCCGCCTCGGGATAACAAAAGAAGGGACCAAACTTGTTGGGTTTTTTTAAAAAACGGAGCGTGGGCCTTGGGCTTTTTTGTGTCAGCAGCCCAGAACATGGGCTCAAGGATTGGGAATCAAAAAACTTAAAATTTGATGATGCCTCACGAATCCGAAGTTGGCTTAGGTCCAACAATTCCAATTCCTCTCTCCAGCTTCATCCAACAAAAACCGACCTCATGACAGTCTAGTCCTGAGGCAACACTGTGGTGCTATCATGGACCGCATGCTAAGATCCTGAAACGTTCTCGTGGATGTTAAGAGAGACTAATGATAGTAATGTTAGATTCTAGGATTAATCTGACTATTAAGACAATTTTCTGCATTTCAAGCAAAACAGAAGTAATGTTAGTTTTTAGGATCAATCTGATAACTAATCAATATTACCAATCTAATTGGCCAGATCGGTGAATATCATGTGGGAGGTTTTCCGTTCAATAGAACGTTCCTTAATTATAGAACCACCTTTCAATTCCCTTCCTTGGTTAAACACCAAGTAGACTGGTATAAGTCAGTCTCAATATACTGAATATCAGTATAACCCATGTATAAAGAAAATTAATTTACTTATACAGTACTTGGAGTGAGGTACGCTCATAGCGAATCTCCTTAAGACAATTACGTCCCCCGTACGGTGCTAACGGGTTACTGGACGCTGGTCTCCCAAGATACAACACTCTTTCACGGTATTTGGATAGCACTACCAAATCACCGTACGGTCGAACCGTAATTAACCAGTACCTTCACAGGATTATCAAAGCAACAGGACCAAGACAAATTTTAGAGAAAACATTTGCCTTTACTTTGAAGGAACACTCACTGTAGAGAAAGGAGGAAGATAAAAGAATATTCTTCTTTGGAAGTCACAGATTCAGACAACAATTCTATTAAAAAATCTGTTGAATTTTCTGAGCCTTCTTTCAGAAGGAATCTTCAGAATTTTTTGGAAGTCACTTCAGAATCTGAGTTGCAAAATTTTCACTTCCTGTTAGAAGTCACTTCGGAATGCAGAAGAAGGAACTTGTTCTTCTTTTCTGTTTTGTTGTGTGTTGAAATGAGAGAAAAGGAGCGCTATTATAGCGCTCTGGGAGGGGCAATTCTGTCTAAACGGTTACAACGGTTCGGTCTGAACCGTTGTAACGGTTCGTTTCAGACAGAAACTGCCTAACCATTGTAACGGTTCGCGCATACCCGTGACACCCGGTTAAAAAAGAACCGGACCGGTAGGGAGTCCGAGCCCGGCCCGACCCGGCTCCGGGCGCGTGTGGGCATGGTTTTCCCTTAATCGCGCATGAAAGCTCCAAGTACCCAAAGGGCACACCCTTTGTTTCCATTTTCTCTATTTAAATACTTCAAACTTTCATCCCATGGCCAATATGAGACTAAATGCTTTTAGCTATCTTTAGTCCCCTTTTACCTTTTGAATTAGGCAAACTTTAAACTTGAATATCTCATTCATTTGAAGTAGGAATTGAACATGTGAATATACCACGTTCATCCCCAATGGAAGGGAACACACTCCAACCATTATCCAATTGATTCTATCAACGGATCTCGCCGTAATTCAACTCAAAATTCACATTTAATTCTTCATATTTCCCAACAAGTAATTCTTTACTTTCCACACACATAAATCTGATTCTCGATCTGAGTTTTTATTGGGTTAGTGAGGGATAAATAGGTTACATTTCATTTCCAGTTTGGGCATTGATTTAACAGTTTTTTTGAGATAAAACTATGGGGCAAAAGTCATTAATAAGAAAGTAATGAAACATTCTCAAGAAAGAAGGTTACAAATATGTAATATATAAACAATTTGATTCTTTAAAAAAAAAGGTCACCGAAACGCTACCGGAGCTTCACGTGCATAGCGACAACTGTATGTCCGATCCGGGTCGTCTTGTCATTAGATCCCTCACCACCTAACATGACATTTTTTCACCATTGCAGTTGTGGTCCAATCCCCTTTCGCCGGATTACCGTCACGGTTTTACCCCCTTTTGCTGGATTGGCAATATTTGATCACAATCCAACCATCTTTCAAGCATCTATGACTGGATCTCCCACTACTGCCAATCCCCTTTCAGCCGCTTAGCGAAATCCGTCTCTAACTACCTCCGTCGTGGTCCAATCCCTTTTCGGCCGGACAGGAGAAATCCTAGTCACATCCTTGAACGTATCCTCTACTACCGCTGTTGTGTGGCATCTGCATCTCAGAACCGACCATCTCTTGGTCGGCCATCATCAAGACAATATCTGTAGCTCTGATCCGGTCATCCAGCCCGTGATCGGATTCCCCACCACCCCAGTTTTGGCATAAAATCCGGCCACCTCCGGATGGTCACCCCGATCAAATTCAACCATATTCCTTGGCCGGACACCCCACTAGATCTTGTCACCCTCGACCAACCATCTCCTCTCTGGTCCCGCTACCCTCACTTAGATCCGGCCATCTCTTGACCGGATTTAGAAGATCTCTAGCAAATCCAACCACCTTTGACCTCGGAACAACCCTTACTCTCACCGACCCATGTCCGGATCTTAGAGTCCTGCAAAAAAAAAAAAAAAAAAGCCCTACTCTAAAGCTAGAGATTTAATAGTTATGACTCAAAATATCAATTAGGTTGATTATCAATAGAGCCCAATCTGACTCACATGGCAATATGGTCATATTTTTGTCCATCTAAAGCTAGAGATTCATAATCAGAGATTCAGTGTGATGAGTTTTACTTGGGTACATCCACTTAATATTACACATAGTAGTTGACAAGGCTGAAACAAAGGTGGGGAATTCAGAGAAATTCCTGATCAATCTAAAAACAAATAGAGAGTTCGACCTAGTTGACATAAAAACAGTCCACCGTTAAAATTTCCTCTTGCTGTGTTCGTAACTATTCTGCGACAAACCTCTGCTGTTTGCACATTGAACGCCGTTGTTAGCTGCCCAACAGAGTCCACATTATATTTGATAAAACTGGAAAAGTTGTCAACTGACATTGCTCAAAAGGCAAGACCACACACTTCTTATCCCTGTAGAAGAACGTGAATTTGAATTAATAATTATTAGCTCGGTGTGGCCCAAATGGCCGGGTTCGGTTCATGTGTGTGAGCCACACACACATACAATAAGAGGGCCAATCCCGTGTTGACACGTAGATCGGTCCTCTTATAATCTCTTATAATATGTGTGTGAGACCCCCACACATAACATATTATAAAAAGACCAATCCAGGTGTCAACGCGGGATTAACCATCTTATTGTATATGTGTGTGGCTCACACACATGAACCGAACCCCAAATAGCTGGCCTCGACATGGCTCAACTCGACGAGCAGCACAAACAGCCCCCTCTTGTCAGTTCCCTCACCTTTTTCCTGCGCTAGCTGTAGCCTACAGGGGCCGACCGTCGCATCGGGCCGGCCACGTTCTACATGCAATAATGCATGAACATTCAACAACGACGCAGAGAAAGAAGAACCGCCACGCTTTCTGCCAAGTTCTGCCCACATTAATGTAGTTGTCGACGACAATAAATCTTGAGTGTCGAAAGCGAAAGAAGTTGGCACCCAACAAAGATTCTGTGTCCCTGTCTGATTGTTGGAAGGCATCCATGCATGTGGTGCTCTGGCTCTCATCATTCCCCACTAGAATGATGGCTGCACTGCCACCGCCCACTACAAACATGCCATTTGTAAGTCAAATGTGCGTGTGTGTGATACAGTGACACCTCTGTATTTGTTAAGCGCTTCGCTTACCCATGAGATTCACATTTCGACTCTCATGTCGTGAACATCGGATTGTCTTCATGCGACCCTCTCCCTAAATTGAGAAAAAAGAAGAAGAACAGGTCGACAAGAGTGGCTGGGAAGTTGTTTGTGTCTTCCTCGGCTGCACAAGGTTAGGATCAATCCTGTTGAAAAAACACTCATGGTTCTTACTATATCGCTCTTAGTGCTCAGACACAGTTCGGAAAATAAGAGCTGATGACATTTGGACGTATAATTCTTTACAAAGAAATCAATGATCTATAGCTGTGAAGAAATACATGGGAACACAGTCATTTTAGCCTCCAAAATATTGATGGCATACAAAAAAATAATCAATCTGAATCTAATTAGTGAATTCATGAAAAATCATATTGGCATAACATCGAATTGGTATCTAATAATATTTTATGTTTAGCAGTGCTTGGGTGTACTTTTGGGTAGTAGAAGAACCCAATTTGTAGTTTCATTGGAAATTTCTTATCACTAATTTTTTTTTATTATATATAATTAAGGAGGTTTAGAGTATATGAAACAAACAATATTACCAAGTAAGTTTTAGATAAAATTATTACCAAGTGAGATTTTAGAGTCGTTTAGTGTGCAAGGTATATATAAGAAAAGTACAAAGTATTTATACCGTCTTATTCTTTCTCTTATTCCGTATTCGCACAATCGTACGTACGGGGGAGAAGCCACTGCATCATCGATTGTACACTTTGTCCTTATGGCAAGAACGTAATTCCCGTATCTTCAACAACAATAGACTGGGATCTCGTTTCGCGGCTTTGCTCTCTTCTTCTCCTCATGTACACAAAGAGAGAGAGACTAGTGTTACTCCAGAAGGATTCGAGACTGAATCTTTCTCCTATTTGAAACCCATACAGTTTATGAATTAGTTTATGTTTGTCGAGCAAACGGATCTGAAAATTATTGTCCGTAACCACCCTTTTAGGTTTGTTTGAAAAATTATAAACAAAAATCATTGTAATCGGCTGCAACTATAATTATGATGTTTTAGTAATAACAATACTTCATACTACTCAAACATTCTCCAATCCTTCTTAGTACACTCAAAGACCCAAAAGCCTGTTGTTAAACATTGAATCAACCTCTTCAGTTCTTGTTGGAATATTATCCTGCATATTGTTTTTTTATGGTTGTGGCTTTTATAATTCATATATCATAATTCTAGCTTGTAGTATGTGGCTTACCTTCGTTTAATTATGATGTTTAAATTTGTATACTTTTCTTCGTTTGATTATGGTGTTTAAATTTGTATAAACTGAAGAGAGAATCCACACGTCAGAGTATCTCTCTTTCCTCTCTTCATGCAATCCAAACAGCCCCTCATAATTTAAGATTCTCATTCCGTCCTCAAAGCAAGCACACAGAGAAACGAATCTTTCAATTCAACAACTACGTGGGTCCTTGTGCTGTGAGGCTTCAAAATATTATTTTCTGCTCAATATTCTCCCTCGTCCACCATTGTGTGCTTCCCACAAACTTTGGGTCCCCAAGAGTTGATTTGTTTTTTGATTTCATTCCTCTCTTCAATGATTGACTGATTGTCTGCTAGCTATCACTATTGCATAGTGATCAATCAATCCATCTCCTTCTGTATATATAAAAAAGCAACGTGTTCATGAAATATAAATCATATGAGCATGTAGTTCTTTGGTCAAATCTAACTTTTCTAAAGCAATCATCGTAATTAATTTCTTTTTTTTTTCCCTTTAGAATTTATATATAAATTAATGAAAACAAAAAAATTTATGTGTTTACAGACCTTAATATCTTTATGGCCATTGCTCTAGATTCCATAGCTTCTGTGCAAGAAAAGAAACCCTAAGTGGAAGAAGGAAACCCACCCCCTGAATAAAGATCTTCTGAAATTCTAAAGGTTAAAAATGATTTAATTTCTGCGAACTTTAATTTCTGACGGAGTTAAGTTACTAGATATTGGGTGTACTATGAACATGAATGTTGATTTCAAACAGCAAATTTTTCAGATCAGGTAACACTATTAAAGTTCTCATGATCTTCATATGATGTTCATGTCCACATTCATGCATCCTAAAGTTTTCTGATTATTCGGCGTGCATGGGTCTAAATAAAATTTGATCATTCTCTCTCTAATTTTTAGACCTTGCAACAAATTAAATTTTTATCATCTTCACTAGGGTGATCAAGGGTTTGGATAAATCGTGAAACCGAGTCGAACCGCATCGAACCGGTCGGTTCGGTTTCTCAAATTTTGGAATTCGGTATATCGAACAGAACCGAACTCTCTTATCAAAAAGAGAGCACTGGTCAATGATTTGAAATCCGACACACCCATCTTCCCCACGTGCACTCTCTCTTTCACTCAAAAAATTACCCGTTCTCTCTTTTACCTAAAAAATTGCATACCCTGAAACCCTTTGCTACTCTCTCTCTTTTTCTCTCAAAATGGAACCATGAAATTAGAACCGAACTAAAATTCAATTTGATTCGATTCAAAAATTTATGCTATGCGATTCGGTCAGAATTTTTTGAATGAAAATCAGACCAAACCATGAATGCACAGTCATTATGGACGATCCTCAACCATAGTGATCAAGGTTCTCTTATGTTCAAGATTGCATGAAAAAGCAAAAGCGGCCAAAATAAGTCTTCATCATGACTCTGTTGGACAAGCTGACGTGAAGTGTTTTTCTTCTTTGATCTTTTCAAATTCCACTGTTTATACTAGCTTGGTGGTACCTACAGTCTTTAGATTAAGGGCCTGATTTTGACTACAACGACGCAAAAGTAAGAAAACGGCGTGGTACTTGAAATTTCAATTTGATAAGATTCTCAAAATTGCAATTCCTTGTTTGTTTCAACAGGAAAAGAGGCTGATAAAGATATTTAAAGATAAAAGTATCTAAAGATATCTAAAAATAAGTGTATCTAATAATAAAATAAAAATATCTAAAGATAAAAGTTATCTAACACCTCTCAAACGCACGGTGGATCAAACATCTAGAATTTGAACAAAATCTCACGAAACTTATGGGAGATTTTTGATGAGATGGTTGATAGAGCAGATTGCGATCAAGGGTGATGCGGAGAAATCAAGATGTCCGGGAGGACGGTGAGCTCATAAGGCGAGATTTAGAAGGATCAGGTAAGAAAGCGAGATCCGGATGGATCAGGCAAGGCGAGATCCAGATGGATCTGGCATCAGATGAGAGAGCGAGATTCGGATGGGTTCTGGATCAGGCTGGGCAAGATCTGGCTGAATCATGCAAGGCGAGATCTACATGAATCAAGCGGAAGGAGGTTTATGTGAGCTCCTCGAACTTGACTGGCAGCATGCTGGAGGGCAGTCAATCATCTGAGTAGGAAGAAAGGCTAAAATAGAGCCCAAGAGAGCTAAATTGATGAGAAAGCTCAAGAGGGCTAAAATAGAGCCTAATAGGGCTCAGGTCAGATTCTGTAATGTTGGAGGAACACGAGTGATGGTGGAGACGACATCGGCAGACGTGAGAGGATCAGTGAGGACTCAGTCTTAGCTGAGGCGGAGGATGATGCGCGAGAACGACAAGGAAAGCTCTGAAGTTGTATGAGACGAAAGTGGCCTGACGTTAGGCAAACACACTATACAAGCACGACCCAACGCAGACTCAAGAACATCGAGAGAATTTCGTTCAACAGAGAAAATTTTTGAGAGGCTCTAATATCATGGTAATTTGGAGAAGAAGAAATTTTAGTGTATTTATTCATAAAGCAATTACATCAATATATATAGATATACAAGAGAGAGTAGATAATAAGAAAACGAGTTGAAAGATAAAATAAGATAAGGGTATCTAAAGATAAGGGTATCTAACAATAAAATAAAATATTTAAAAATAAGAGTATCTAACAATAAGATAAAGATATTTAAAATAAGAGTACCTAACATTTGTTAAAATAGAATTCAGTTCTTAGATTACAATTCAATAAGATAAAGATATTTAAAAATAAGGGCCTGTTTGTTTCGCCGCAAAACCCCACAAATCGTAAGTCGTAAAACTTCTTTTTCATTTTTCGCTGTTTGTTTCGTTGAAAAACAAGTTGTAAAATGCAACTCTCATTTTCCCACTTGCAGTTGCTACAGTTAAATTTTGGTTATGTAACTCTCACTTTTCCACGCACATTTTCTCACTTGCAATTGCTATAGTTAATTTTGTGGTCATGTAAATCCCACTTGTAATACATTTGCAGTTCAAAGCAGTTACTTGATAATCAATATATAATTTAATATTATTAAATATTTAATATTTTTAATAGTGTTCAATTTTTTATTTAATTATTTAATTATTTTATATTTTTAATCTTTAGTTTTTTATTATTTTTAATATTGTTTTAATATTTAATATTTTACTAATTTAATTTAATATTTTTATTTAATACTTTATTATTTTATTAATACTTATACCAATTTTTTTTATTTTATCAATATAAAAATATTATAATTTAATATAAAATTACTATATATTTAAAATATACTTTATTATTATATTAATATTTTATTATGTAAAATTGTAATAATAATTCATTATAATAATATAATAATAATAATTTATTATTAAATTATAATTATATTTTACTTGTTAATTTTATATTTTTATAATATTACAATAATATTATAATAAAATTTAATATTATAATAATTTTAAAGTATTTTTAATATTATAACTATATTTTATTATTTTTCTTAAGATTTTTAATATTTATTTTTTAGTATTCTTAAAATTTTATTAATGTTCTTTAGATTTCCTTAAAATTTCATATTATTTATTTAGTTAATATTTTAGTAATATTTTACTAATTATACTAATATTTTATTAATATTATTGTTATAACTAAAATATTAAAATTATTAATATTTTATCTCAAATTTATTAATATAATTTAATTTGCAATTGTAGATTTAATTTAATAGTATTTATAATATTTAAATCACTGCTACAGTTAATTTTGTGGTCAATTTTTTCACTTACACTTTTACGCTACCAACCAAACACCGTAAAACGCAGTATACTTTTCCATTTACACTTTCACTTTACCAACAAATACCGTAAAACACAATATACCTTCTCATTTACACTTTAACTTTACCAACCAAACACCGTAAAATACAATATACTTTCTCATTTACACTTTCACTTTATCAATCAAACACCGTAAAACACAATATATTTTCCCTGCTACAGTTTACATTTCCCATTCTCATTTTACGACTTGCGACTTGCGACGTTTTGCGGTGAAACAAACAGGCCAGTCAATTCCAGCTCATTTCCCTCAATACAAACACTAGAAAGGTTAAAATGATGCAAACTTTGAAGTCCACAATTAAAAAATAGCACAGTTGTTGAAATATATGTACAACTATACATTAGTTAGATTTTCTTTCTTTACACCTGCTTTAGTTAGACTTATGATTATAGATAAATACAAGGTATTACCCTTGTTATCTGTGAGATCAATAAGAGAATTCCTTCCAATCTTCTCTTAACATGGTATCAGAGCCAGAGGAAGCACCACAGAACCCAAGATTTTGTGCAATAAGAGTAACAATCTCTGATATATGCGCAGAAAAGAGAAAGAGCCTAAAGGAGTTACAACATGAGGATATGACTAGAATGTCTACAGGATCGATCGAGGTAGTGGTAGGATAAGATTTGATCAGTTTGCAGAAGCAGCAACTGAAGAGCGATTAATCTTGTTAGAACCATAATGTTGTTGTATTCGACAGTCTACAATCACATGCCCACTTTTCCTATAATAGTTGAAAAAAGTAAGTTGAGATGTAGGGGCGGCTCAACCTCTAGGCAAATGAGGCAGTCGCTTAGGGCCTCCAAATATAATGGGGCCTCCAAAATTATAGTGTAAATTAGTATTTAACTAAAATAAAAAATATAAAATATAGAAAATGTTTTTTATTTGTTCAAGTGGGCGCTCCGGAGTGGTTATTGGACATGACTAGAAATTGTGTGGGCTTTGCCTACGCGAGTTTGAATCCTTTCATCCACGCTTTTTTGATTTTTTTTCCCTCTTCATTTTTATATTAACAAGAAAAGCATGAGTTTCTTTCACTTTCCCGAACTAATATCCTCCAATCTCTATAATTATTTAATTATAATTAAAGAGGAGTCTCTTCAACTTCCTCAGCTATTTTTTTCACTCTCCCTAACTATTTAATTATAATTAGAGAATTTTTCAAAATTAAAACTCTCTCTATGCAGCAGCCTCGCTCTTCACCGCCCCCGTCGCTCAGACCTTAAACTGACGGTAGGGCCTGCAACTGCTCTATAGAAAAAGATACATTAGCAAAACTTGAATACAAAAACTTGATTAAAAATTTTGCATCTTAGAAGCTGGAAGAATTATTTTTCAATAAAATAATAATTAAATAAAATATTAGTTAATATTAATTACTTTTTAAAGTATATTTTAAAAGGGCCCATTTGAAATTTTCGCCTAAGGTCTCCCTAAAAATTGAGCCGCCCCTGTTGAGATGAAGAAGTAGAAATGCTATTGGAAGTACCACGAGAGGATGGAGGCCAATGAGGAGCAGCAAGGACCATCGACAAGTAAGCAGATGGTGGAGATGCCTTAAGGGGCTGTTTGTTTCATCGTAAAAGTCATAAAAGTCCGTAATTCGTAAATGACTTACAACCCAATTACAACTACGGTGTTTGTTTGGATCGGAATTCGTAAAAGACTTACGCAACTCAACTACCTACCACTCACTTGCAACCCAATTACAGCCCACTTACAGTTAATTTTGTGGTCAAGCAAATTTGTATTATTTTTCTATGTTAATATTAATTTTTTAATATTTAGTATTTTTAGTATTTATTTGCAATATTAAAACTTTTTAAGCCACCAAATAGTAAATTTTCTGGTCAACTTTTCCACTTACGACTTACACATTACGACAACCAAACACCTAAAACACAATACACTTTCTCACTTACAATTTTATATTACCAATCAAATATCGTAAAACTTGCATGCATGTAACTCATTTACAACTGTAAAAGACTTTACCATTACGACTTAAGTATTACGGTCAAATACGACAACCAAACAGTAAGAGGAGCTGTAGATGAAAGCAATTTGAAGACGCATCTCTTCAGAAGTGAACTCAATAACTATAGCGGTGAGACGAGGAAGAGGATTGCGATGAAGAATTTGACCACGTAAGCCTTCAAACTCTAGACAGAGGTGCATGGCAAATTGGTACGACTTTTGCCGATCGCATTGTTGTTGAAACACAAGAGCAAAATCAGACAGTGTATCAGGGACATATAGCTCCATTGTCTGTAATTCCTCCCAGTATCCAAATAATAATGAGTGGAAGTCCTGAATAAATCGATCCGTGGTGAGCATCCTGAAGCGCCTGATGTAGCTGATACTCACGAGCAATGCCTATCTGAACAAACATACAGCTAATAGCTAGTCATCAGTCTTGAGAGGGGTCAACCAACCAATTGACAACCAGATGGGAATAACGATAGGCATGATGTAAGCCATAATCTGTTGGGATAATAATTTGTAAGCTCTGATACTAATTGTTGTGAAATAAATTCCCCTACGACCAATCGCTGGGGTGGGACAGCGGAAACAACACATGATTGACGAGCAATGAAAAGAAAAAGAAAGAAAAAGATATTTTGAAGTATAAAAAGTCAACACACAATTTAAAATGGTTCCACCAATCAAATAGATCATGTGTACGTCCATGGAGAAGGGGAGAAACTTTATTAAACTTTGAGAGAGTACAATAAGAAACACTTTCACGTCTCACTAAGAAGATTACATGCCCTTTGATGACCGCTTAGAGCAACAAATCTTTATGGCTAAAGCATCTCACAAGAATCTCTCCTTTTTAATTGTGTTACATTGAATACATTGAAGGCCAACACCAAGAGTTTATTTATAAACTATAAGACTCTTCTAGTACTATACAAACTTCATCAATACGAACAATCATCGTCTCAGAGGAAAGAAAACTCAAATCCAACTCAAACTGAAATACTTTGATGTACAAACAATCAGACCCGATATATTAGTCGACTAATCATATTTTTTAGTCGACTATACATGAGTATAAGTCGACTAATCTGCAAAAAATTCGAGACCCTCACTCTCTGTTTGCAAGATCAGTCGACTATAACAATGTATTAGTTGACTAATTCTTATCATTAGTCAGCTATACTAAGTATAAGTCAACTCATACCATGCACAACTCTTTGTGCATGTTTGGTCTTTGATCTCTGAAGTTTCATCTACTTTTATGACGTATTCCAATCACAATCCTAACAATCTTTCCCTTGACTTGAATGAGTCCAAGTTCGAGAATAGCCACCATGCTGTTTGTACTCACACCAATGCACAATTGAACAACTCTTGACTTTATCTCCATCTCACTCCCTTCTCTATAACCCCCTCATGGGCTTACAACTTGATTAGGTCAAACAAGTTCAGGTCTGATCTGAACTTGATCACCCAATGATCTCCTTGATTCACGCAAGATTTATGAGAATTTTCTTTACCATAGGAGAAATGACTTGGACTTTCTTGTTGTGCGCCGACACCACCTAGTCCTAATCTTCTTTCAAGTAAAACTGAACATTTATGCTCTAAACCATCATAGTCTCCGATTGTTCTACAACCTCTAATCTTGAAGCCGAGGGTAAGTGCAATCCACCAACCGTAACCTCTGAATTTCACAACATGTAAATATCACCGACACGTTTGGCCTGAAACTTCACATGGTCTTCTTTGAGAACTTTCATATGATCACCTTCAGAACTGAAACTGAACCCTTCTATATGTAGGATTTCAAGAGAAATGTGATTGTACCTTAATTCAGGAACATGATGAATGCCTTGAAGAGTAGTGATGCATCTATTATGAGAACGAAATTGCATTGTTTCTTCGTCAATCACCTTACTCATAATAGAATTCCCCATGAAGACCCCTCCTCCTTAAACTGAAGTGTATGAGAAGAACATCTTCCTATTAGAACAGATATGCTGTGAACATCCAGAGTCAATAATTAATCTATCTTTGTTACCAACCGATTTGTCTGTAGTAGATAAAACATCACACTTATTTTCATCCTTTTTAGCCAGTTCAACGACATTAACATCTAGTTGTTTTTTCTTTCGAGTTCAACAATCAACTCTAATGTGTGCCTTCTTATGACACTAGTTGCACATCAAATTCTTGTTTTTGGGTTACTCGTGAAACTTTCATTATTACTCTTCTCTTTTGAAAAGTGAAATTGCTTGGAATCATCACGATGAGACTCACTCGCCAACTAGTTGTCAATTTTGTCCTTATTGAGCAGATACTCCTTAACCTCATTGACCTTGATAATTAATTTGCCTTTATAGATGATAGATTCTCTAAAGCTCTTATATGAAAAATATAAAGAACACAATAATAGATCTGCTTGATCCTCATCTTATGTCTTAACCTCTTTCTTATCTAATTCATTGATAATACAGGAAAATTCTGTAATATGAGACTTAATAGGTGTACTTTCATGCATGCGGAGAAGAAAGAGACGCTGCTTCAGAATCAAACGATTCACCAATGATTTCTTCAGATAGTGATCCTAAAGTCGCTTCCATAATGATGATGTTATTTTCTCTGTAGAAAACTCTTTAATACTTCGTCCATTAAGCAAGTTGAATAATCGTTAAGGCTTTCTCATCCTACTCCTGCCAATTTTTTTCCTTTATATCTGGAGGCTTTTTCTCCCTCCCGAGTAGTACATTATGCAACCTGCTCTAGGTTAAAATGGTGTTTATTCTAATCTGCCAGCTGCTGAAATTGATGACACCATCAAACTTCTGAATATTGAACTCGATTACAGACATCTTCATGTTAACTTTGCTCTGATACCAATTGTTAGAATAACAATCTGTAAGCTCTGATACCAATTGTTGTGAAACGGACTGTCCTCACGACCAGTAGATGAGGTGGCACAGTGGAAGCGACAGAGGATCGATGAGCAACGAGAAAAAAAAAAGAAGAAGATATTTCAAAGTATAAAAACTAATATACAATTTAACGTGGTTTCACTATTCAAACAGATAGTGTGTACATCCACGGGAGAAGTTGGGAAAAACTTTATTAAACTTGAAGGAGTACAATAAGAAATACTTTCACCTCTTACTAAAAAGATTAGAAGCCTTTTAATGGCCGCCTAAAACAACGAACCTTATGGTTAAAGCTTCTCAGATGAATTTCTCTCTTTTAATTGTGTTACAATTAATACGTTGAAGGCCTACCCCAATAGACCACATGACTCTCTTAGTCTTATACAAACTTGATCAATTCGACTGATCATCATCTCAGAGAAAAGAAAACTCGAACCCAACTCATATCTGGAAATAAATCCAGAAAAGAAACAACAAGACCCCGATATTAGCCAACTATACCAATGTATAAGTCGACTAATCATATCTATTGGTCGACTATATACAAGTATAATTCAACTAATCTATAAAAAAAACTGAGACCCTTACTCTCTGTTTGCAAGATCAGTCGATTATACTAATATGTTAGTCGACTAATTCTTATCATTAGTCGACTATATCAAGTATAAGTCGGCTAATATTATGCATAGCTCCTAGTGCACATTCGTTCTTTGATCTCCAAAGTTTCGTTTATCTTTACAACATATTCTAGTCATAATCCTAACATAATATGCTGATCAGTGTGAGTCCACTGAACATAAGTGATAGTTGAATCACTAGTGAGAATAGACAAAGTAGAAGACTGTGAGAAAAAAGCATCCGGTAAAGTGGTAGAGACAAAATTAAGAGGACGCCGGTGAAAGTCGTCAACATAACTCCAAAGTACAAAATCACAAAGATAATATAGCATTGTAATATCCCATGCAGTATAATTTTCAGCATTAGTGAGTTGCCCAACAAGGAGTGGAAAATTGTAGAGACCATGTTTATTCATAATGAATAGAACTGAAGCTGAAAAACAACTTTGAACTTGTAAATGGGTATGGATTGCAATGGAGCGGGTTTGAACTATTTACATACAAGACTTGGATTGCTGCAGATGGGTCAGACTGTGAGAAGAAATGAATCCGGGTCAGATAGGATCCAGTTTAAGAGCTTGAAGTAGATCCGAGTTCGAATCTCTCATGATTTGATCTCGCACCTGATGCCTCCAGGCATTGCTGGATCTGTGAGAATATTCAGGTCTACAGAGAAGATAATCGACAGATTCTATAAGCATGGAAAAAGGCTCAGGGAGAAAGGGAAGGATAGGTCGGCGTCAAGGAAGGCGTTGTCACTGTCGCAGTGGGGGGTGGAGTTGATGTTGCACAGGTCTCGTGGAGGAGATCTCATAGAGGAGATTAAGACCGAGGCTTGCGGTTGCATAAATCTTATGGAGGAGATCAGGAATAAGACTCGCAGATGTACAGATCTCATGGAGGGTAGGGAACGTGTGCATGGATCCGGTGGCGTCAGATCTTGTCGCGATGAGCGCTCGGGTCGAGTCTGTGTAGAGGGCTATGGAGAAGAAAACTGAGTTCTTAACTCGATGAGTTAACTCGGCGAGTTGGATAAGAAGATTTTTAAGAAAATTTGTGTAGGGGGTTTGGATTCTGTAGAGGAGATTAGGATTTGCTGGTGGAGAACGGAGTTCGTTCTGCCTTCACTATTTTGTTTGCCAGTTCTGGCACTTCTACTCCTTGTTTTTTAACTCAGGTGCCTCTCATCACATGACTTTTGATAAAAATATTCTTACAAATTGCTCTTCCATTCATAATTCTTTAATACATTTCATTGTTAACAGTACTCCTCTTGCAGTAAATTAGTGCGGTGACATCACACCAAGTTCAGATTCTTCTGATCGACTCACATTATCCTCTATTTTCATGTTCCTCAACTCTCTTTGCAACTTTTATCCACTGGTAAAATTATTGATACTGGTTGTATTGTCTTATTCACTCTTACCTCTTGTGTTGTCCAGGATCAAATCAGCCAGAAGATTGGGTCAGGTTGTAAAGTCAATGAATTATTTCAGTTGGAGTATCTCCATTTTCCTCTGTCTTCACATGTTGATCTTCCTCCGCCTTCAATTGCTAGTTTTGGACTTTCCGCCTCTGATCTCTATCATTGTCGATTAGGTCATATCTCTAGTTCTCATTTAAAAAATTTATCTGGTTCAATTGTGTTAGGAGCATTTACTTTCTCTTGATTATCATATTGTACTAGTTATCGGTTGTCTAAGTAAACTGCTTGACCCTTCTCACTGAATGAACACATGGCTTTGACACCTTTTGGCTTAGTCCACTCTTATATTTGAGAGCATGTTCCTTTGTCATCTCTGTCAGGATACTGCTATTATGTTAGTTTCATTAATAATTTTCACGTTATACTTTGTTTTATCATATGCGTGCATGTTCAAATATTTTGCACAATTATACTGATTTCACAAATATGGTTTACATCCAATTTAATAAATGTAAAAAGTCATTTCGATCAGATTGTGTTTGTGAATATATTTCTTCATCAATGTAAATAATTCTCAAATTACATGGCACTCTCTCAACAATCTTGTCCCCGCACTCCTGAACAAAATGGTGTTGCTGAGCGAAAGCATCATCACATTCATGACACCACTAAGGGTCTCTTGATATCAGCTTCTATTCCTCTTCCTATGTTTTGTCAGCATGCTTCATTGAAGTATTGCTTCCTGCAATTATTGACATAGGCACTGAATCACAATTTGTTGTAATTTTCATGAACAATATTGTCCCGTTGTTTTCAGGTCGTAAGAGTACTATTTAATGGCCCTAAATTTTCTAGGCGACAAGGATCTTTTTATTCATATTGGATAGTGAATTTACATTTCATTAATCAAATGGCACAAGGGGAACATCATGTTTTCACAAGTTGACAAACCAACGGCACAAGGTTTGCAGAGGTGACTAATTGCTACCTACTTCCCAAAATTCAACTTGAACCATATTTTTCTTTTTCTTTCCCTTTTTCTTATTTGTTTGGAAAAGAAAAAAGAAATTCTCTTTCTTGTTTTCTTTCTCCTCCATTCAGAAAACCAAGATCACAAACTAGACTTGAACGCGAGAGTTTAATAGTTTTCATCTCTTTTTTCCTTCTCTTCTTTTGCTTTTTGTTAATGGTTTTCAACCCAAAAACTGAAACAGTTACTTAAATAAACAACAAAAATAAGAAAGTAAAGGAAAACAAGATAAATACCACATCACCAATCACCGTACTCTTCCTCACTTAGCCTAGACAAGTCTCTTTAATTTACAAAGATTAACGTTAAAAGAACCGATGAACTCCAAAAACTTTCAGTAATATTCTGATAAGAAAGAAGCAAAGATTACAACCAGCCAATCTGTAATATGATGGCCGTCTCTATCCAGTGCTAGTTTTCTTATTGTCTAACTATGTTCTTAGTTTTTTTTTTTTTTTCACTACATAACTAAATTGGTTCTAAGTTGCCAACTTCTTAGATCAAACTACAAAAGTTAATGGGAATCTCCATGTTACAAAGTCCACCCAATCCTCATGCCCATCCTACACAAGGAGAGCTGGTAGAAGCTTCCCTCCCAGTGCAATGAGTAGTGTGGGTGAGGTCTAGAGAGCGAGGTGCAAAAGTAGAGTGGGTGGGTAGGTGGATTTGCCCCGGGGGGGGGGGGGGGGGGGGGGGGGGGTGGGGGGTGGGTGTGGGTGTGTGGGTGAGAGAGAGAGAGAGAGAGAGAGAGAGAGAGAGAGAGTCCCTACCAATTTTGGCTTGTGCAATAAAGGTAGCCCACTTCGTTCCCTAATTGTGGAGGGTCCTCTCTCTTTGATGATGGAACCAAAAAGGTACAACTAATTGGACAAATATCATTCCTCTCTTCTTCTTGCGCTGGTCCTTTACTCCGTGTTCAATTCCAGTTCTTCCAAAATTTGGTGGGAGCCATCCATCAATTATTTTGATAGAGTGAAGAAATGCTCACGTGAGGACGTTTTAGTATCAGTCTCTCTTCGACTGTTTGTAGGAACACTGTGTGCTGTTGCAATTGAGGGGCCGTTTGTTTCGCGTAAAACTCTGTAATTCATAAATGACTTATTACCCAGTTACAACTACGGCGCTTGTTTAGACCGTAATTCGTAAAAGAGTTACGTAACTCAACTAACACTCACTTGCAACCCAGTTACCACTCACTTACAGCTCAGTTACAGTTAATTTTGTGGTCATACAAATTTGTATTATTTTTTTATATTAATATTAAAATTTTTTAATATTTAATTTTTTTAATATTTATTTGCAGTATTAAAACTTTTAAAATCACCAAATAGTTAATTTTGTGGTCAACTTTTTCACTTACGACTTATACATTACGACAACCAAATACCGTAAAGTACAATACACTTTCCCACTTTACAATTTTATATTACGAACCAAACACCGTAAAATTTACATATAACTCATTTACAATTGTAAAAGACTTTACCAATTACAACTAAGAATTATGGCTAGTTACGACAATCAAACAGACCCTCAGGGTCAGTTGTCTTGGTCCCGAGAGCGAGAGAGAGAGAGAGAGAGAGAGAGAAATATTATGGTCAAAATTCAGAATCTAGTCTTTTAACTAGTCATTTGATGGGTGGTGTTGCCGATGCTCACTCGGAGGAGGACGCTTTGGGTGAGCGGTGCCGTTGCGAGACCCTGATTTTTGTCGTTCAGATCTTTTATGAAGCCTGACTTTTTTTTTTTTCCTTCGCAGAGTTTTCTGATATGCATGCCGTTTTTGTTTTTGTTTTCTTGCACCTTCGTGTGCATCTATGTTTTTTTGATTTGAGAGAATTCTTGTTTCCGTTCAGATATTTTTTAAGAATATTTTCATTAAAAACTTTTTAATGAAGTGCGAAAACCTATTCAGTTCTCTTTTTTCTCTCAATAATAAAAATTAAAAAAAATCAGAATCTAGTAGGGTTTGATAAGAGACTACTCCCCTGGAGATTATTCACCTTCTTTGATGCATCAGATTCCCTTAAAGATGAACATGCAATCTAATCAAACTAGAGAACAAGAGAAATGTGCTTTCTTCGGCTCTGAGTTGATGCACGAGAAGCTTTTGGATCCTATAATTCTCCTTGTCTATTCTTCAATCTCTTAGTATTGTCTTAGAATCAAATGTACTCTAACTATTGTTTAAATAATTGATGATTTTTATCGAACACAATGACTATTAACTGTATATTCTTATTTTGAGAAAGTTTCTCATTTGAATATATATATATATATATATATATATATATATATATATATATATATATATATATATATATATATATATATATATAGAGAGAGAGAGAGAGAGAGAGAGAGAGAGAGAGAGAGAGAGAGAAATGTATATCAGCCTGCAGGCTGAGAGAACTCTCTCAGCCTGCGCTGACGTGGCTCAATTTTGCACCCCACTAACTTGCGGCCCGCTTATAGAAAGAAGTTAAATTACCAAATACCCCTTATGAAAAGCTACTTTGTCGGTAAAAGACAATGAATGCTACTTTATTAAATCACGAAACTAATTTGAATGCTTCTTTAATTTTTTTTATCTGATTTGATATTTAATGATTTTAATATAGTCGCAGTACTTATGAGAACTGCTACCACGGTCGCAGTCTTTTCTAAGGACTGCTACCAAGGTCGCAGTGTTTTTATGAGGACTGCTACCAAGGTCGCAGTGTTTTTATGAGAACTGCTACCACGGTCGCAGTCTTTTCTAAGGACTGCTACCAAGGTCGCAGTCTTTTTCTGAGGACTGTTACCAAGGTCGCAGTCTTTTTTCTGAGGACTGCTACCATGGTCGCAGTCTTTTTCTGAGGACTGCTACCAAGGTCGCAGTGTTTTTCTGAGGACTGCAACCAAGGTCGCAGTCTTTTTCTGAGGACTGCTACCAAGGTCGCAGTCTTTTTCTGAGGACTGCTATCATGGTCGCAGTCTTTTTCTGAGGACTGCTACCAAGGTCGGTAAAAAGTTGTGAGGGAGGGTATTTTCGGAAATTACAATGTTGAGGTGACTGGCATTAAATTGGGCGGGATTTTACAGGATTTTGTCCGCCAAAATTATTACAGATGTGGGACGGTGATGTTGCCAAGCCCGCAGGCTGAGAAAACTCTCTCAGCCTGCCGGCTGAGGTACAGTAACCCATATATATATATATATATATATATATATATATATATATATATATATATATATATATATATATGGGTTACTGTACCTCAGCCGGCAGGCTGAGAGAGTTTTCTCAGCCTGCGGGACGTGGCTAAATATATGCCACACATCGGTCGCAGAGTGCGAGCCCCAAAAAAATCAAAAAATCCCGCCTAAACAATCGTGAAGCAAATTGACAAAAATACCTCTTTTATATGACGACTGCGACTTCTAGCATTGAAAAGTAAAAAAACATTCATGGTCGCAGACTTAATACAGAATAAAGAATACCTGAGGAAACATGCTATCGTATAGCAATGCTACCTCCTTCAGTACTGCGACCAAAGTCGCAATCTTAATTGTTCATATGAGTATCAGGCAAACATTCAGAAATAATACGAAGGACAGTATTTGATGACTAACAGTTGACAATTTATTGTCGCATTTGCTTAATCATTTATCAGTTCCCAATGCGACTATGGTCGCAATAATGAACTGTTTTAAAAAATTGTATTTTGTTTTTTTTAAAATATATATAAATCTGTTTTCTAAAGTTAATTGTGTGAATTACATTTTTTACTACTATGTCTAGGTTGAAAATGCTGTACAATTGTTACAAACCTTCATTTTAAATATTTTATGCTAAACGAATATACTGCGACCATGGACGCAGTTAATAATTATATTACTTCACCCGTATAAATTTTTAAAATTAAAGGTTGCGACTTTAGTCGCAGTTGCTGGACGCAGACTTAATAAATACACAACGACCTTGGTCGCAGTTGCTGAACGCAGAATTAATAAATACACTGCGAACTTGGTCGCAGTTGCTGGTCTTTAGTCTTAATCAACAACAACACAGCTACCTTGGTCGCAGTAGTCTTAATAAAATACACTGCGACCTTGGTCGCAGTTGTTGGTGTTTAGTCTTAATAAAATACACTGTGATCTTGGTCGCAGTTGCTGGACTTTACTCTTAAACAACAACACTGCGACCTTGGTCGCAGTTGCTGGTCTTTATTCTTAATCAACAACAACACGGCGACCTTGGTCGCAGTTTATGGCCGCAGTCTTAAAAAAATTAATCTGCAACCTTGGTCGCAGTTGCTGGTCTTTATTCTTAATCAACAACACTGCGACAAGGTGACACGTCAACGCAGCAGTTGCTTAGTCGCAGTCTTTGGTCGCAGTTGTTTCTGTTTGCACTGTAGTCTTATGCGACCTTAGTCGCAGTGTCGTCTCTGGTCCAAGTTGTTTTGTTTGCAATGCATGACTGCGACCAAAGGTCGTAGTTTATTAAAAAACAAACATATTTTTTATTTATGTCCAGGCATTTATCTCCAGGCATGTGAAAATGATACAAAACGCTCTCTTATATAATAAGATTGAGTGTTACAATACAGGAGTACAAAGAAGACTAAACATCAAAAGAGCCCTTATTGACTAAGAGCAGTGGTGTTATTGAGGTCTTTTTATTTATGTCCAGGCATTTATCTCCAGGCATGTGAAAATGATACAAAACGCTCTCTTATACAATAAGATTGAGTGTTACAATATAGGAGTACAAAGAAGACTAAACATCAAAAGAGCCCTTGTTGACTAAGAGCAGTGGTGTTATTGAGGTCCCAGTGTATTAAAAAACTGTGGACGGCGAGGACCATGACTTATTCCCTTGTGGACGATGAGGTCTATGACTTCTTCCCTTGTCGACGAACATCGATCAAGTTCGCCGGCGAAAATATTCTCTCAGGGGCCCAGCGAACCTGAAAAAGGACAATCAAGCTCTGGGTCATCTTCGTCCATAGCGTCATCTTCATCCATGGAGGCAGGTCCTGTTAGAGACACTCAAGAAGGCCGGAATTCTCAGAGCAATTGCTCTCGAAAGAAAACAGTCTAAGTATGGGCTGTTTAAAAAGGGAGAGGGTGAGCCATATTTATAGGCAGCCCATAATAACCATAATTAATGGTTCATTAATCATAACCGTCGGCCTTAATGATCGCACGACTATCGAAGTACAATGGAAGGTTGACGCGTGGAGTGTCATTTCGGGAAGCGTCGAAGACGCTGGTCTCCAACCACCAGCGCAGGTTTGGCATTAATAGACATTAACACCTAAACCCTATGAAGAGCAGACGCGTGGACAACCGCTTCGGGAAACAACGAATGGTGCGGGTTCGTCAACGTAGACTTGACGTTAAAAGATCTCATAAAATCTTTATGACTGGCCGCGTCTCACGAAGTGACTCCAAGTCGCGTCCCCTCAGCAAACTTTTCATTTTTCATTTAGATTCAAAAAATGACTTAATCCAAAAAACAACACTTAATAAAACAACAACACTGCGACCTTGGTCGCAGTTGCTGGCGGCAATCTTAATCCAAAACAACACTGCGACCTTGGTCGCCATGCATGTTAATATAAAGGAAACACTTACTTAACGTACTGCGACCAAAGTCGCAGTCCATGTAATGCAACCCTAGATTGCAGTTGCTGGCCATCTTTATCAATAACAACACTGCGACCTTGGTCACAATTAACCATGTACACTGCGACCAAAGTCTCTGACTAAGGTCGCAGTTTAAATGTACACTGCGACCAAAGACTCTGACTATATTATATACAAAAAAATTAAACTATAAAGTAGAATTTTATCGCAGGCTGCAAAGGAGAAAGTAGATCTTTCAAAAAAGAGGTAAAAAAATAAGGCGAAAAGTAATTTATATCCTATAAAGAGCGGCAAAATAAAAGGGGAACAAAATAATAATAAACAATAAGGAAAAGTTATCGAAAGGGGTATTTGGTAATTTAACTTCTTCCTAAAAGCGGGCCGCAAGTCAGTGAGGTAACA
Source organism: Agave tequilana (assembly GCA_038442645.1). Lineage (NCBI taxonomy): Eukaryota > Viridiplantae > Streptophyta > Magnoliopsida > Asparagales > Asparagaceae > Agave > Agave tequilana. The sequence continues at coordinate 137,674 of JAVJIF010002333.1, forward strand.
AATTGAGCCACGTCACCGCAGGCTGAGAAAGTACTCTCAGCCCGCCGGCTGATATACATTTTTCTCATATATATATATATATATATATATATATATATATATATATATATATATAGAAAAATGTATATCAGCCGACGGCTGAGAGACCCTCTCAGCCTGCGGTGACGTGGCACATTATTAGCCACACTAGAAAGGATTCCCGCCTATTGAAACAGTTGAAATTACTAAATACCCCTGCGGTGATGTGTCACAATTATCTTTAATAACTGCGGCCAAACTGCCACCAATTTTTATCAAATCACGAAACTAATTTGAATACTTCTTTATTAATTTTTTTGTTATCTGATTTGAAATTTACTGATTTTTAATATAGTCGCAGTTTTACTTTTTTCGCATGTAATGTATAAATTATTAATTTTTTTTAAACTGCCACCATTTTTTTATCAAATCACGAAACTAATTTGAATGCTTCTTTATTAATTTTTTTTGTGATCTGATTTGAAATTTACTGATTTTTAATATAGTCGCAGTTTACTTTTTTCGCATGTAATGTATAATTATTATTATTTTTATATATAGCATGCGATCAAGGACTGCGACTATGATCGCAGTACTCACGACAGCATTTTTTTTGTATAATTTTTTTGCTAAGTTAAATGTAATAATAGTGACTAAGGACTGATACTACAGTCGCAATTTACGTATGGTTTTATATGTATATTCTTCACTGTAACTGTTGTCTCAGCCGCCTATAAACTATGAATTTTTTTTAGTTATTGCATGCGAAGTAGGACTGCGACTATGGTCGCAGTGTTTAAGAAGAGCGGTCACAGTTTCTAATAAGCCGCCTATAAACTACGAATTTTTTTTAGTTATTGCATGCGAAGTAGGACTGCGACTATGGTCGCAGTTTTTAAGAACAGCAGTCGCAGTTTCTAATTTGTGATATACAGTGAAATATACAGTGAAATATACTGATTTGAGAGGATTGCGATCATGTTCGCAGTATTATCTGTTTATATAGTTTAATTTTGGACTGCGATCATGGCAGCTGTTTATAACTTTATTGAATGCAAACGATCAAACTGTTTTATGACTGGACAGCGACCATGGTCGCAGTTTCATATTTAATTATTATATGAGTACTGTGACCATTATCGCAGATAAGATGCAGAAATAATAGCTATACGGCATACTTTTTTACAGATAGAAGTAAATTACATGATTCAAGAATGTATTGTTTTCTGAAAGTTTTTGAAATCAAATTGAAAAGGAAGAGCAAAAATATAGTTTTTAGATATGAGATAATATATTAGTTACAAGCACTATATAAAGGTAAAGAATGTCAAAGAATATGAATAGTAATAATAATTGTTATAGGTGACGGTTGAATATGGGAAGAAGTGATAAAAATTTAAATATTTAATTGAAGAGTTATGGCGGGAGAATCCGAACAGTTCCTTTTTTTCAGAGGTTTACTACGTGAAGTACAAATTAACTTTTTATAGAATGTTTTCCCTATATCTTTAGATTAGTATGGTGCCCATCTTTCCATTATCGAGATTAATATTAGTGCATCTCTTTTTTCGAGACTGTTGTTGTATCACGGTAGATAGAATATTAATTACTTCATTTAATTCAGTGTAATTAATATAGTGTTTTTATAAGATGTGATATACGCGAACTGATCTCAGGGTCGCAGTGCTAATCTACTTTGTAAACTTATAAAAAATCTGTTACATAAGGCATGCGAAAAAGGATTGCGACTTTGGTCGCAGTGCTGAAAAAGATTGCGACCTTGGTCGCTGTTTTGAACGAGGTCGCAGTACTGAACGATAGCATGTTTCGTCTGTTATTTTTATGGGAATAAGGAATGCGACTAGGGTCGCAGACGTGATATAAAAAAGGAATGCGACTAGAGTCGCAGACGTGATATAAAAAAGTTTTTGTTATACTATGACTGCGACTAGTGCCGCAGTCGTCATATAAAATTGAAAGTTATATTGTATAAATTATGCGACGATGGTCACAATGTTCGAAAGTTTTATTATACTATGACTGCGAATACGATCGCAGACTTTGTAAAATGGTAAGAATTCTGTTACATAAGGCATGTGAAAAAAGACAGCGTCTGTCGTCGGAGTGCTGAACGATATCATATTTCGTCTGTAGTAGAATTAAGAATTTTATAACTGTAGATATATTCAGCTGAAAATTCTATAGGTAAATTTTGTTTGTGGATGAGTTTTTTGCTAGTTTAAAAGTAAAATAGGGGTATTTTCGTCAATTTGATTCACGATTCTTTAGGCGGGATTTTTTTGATTTTTTTGGCGCCTAAAGTCTGCGGCCGATATGTGGCATATATTCAGCCACGTCACCGCCGGCTGAGAAACTCTCTCAGCCGTCGGCTGAGGTACAGTAACCCCATATTTTACTTTTAAACTAGCAAAAAACTCATCCACAAACAAAATTTACCTAAAAAATTTGTAATTTACATTTTTCTTTTTAGTTGAATATATCTACAGTTATAAAATTCCTAATTCTACTACATCGAAAATATAATAGAAAAAATTTGGATGAAGATAATGTGAAATAAACAGCAGAAGTGAAAAGTAAAAAACATGCTTGAAACATAAAAAAAACTGTTATTTTTTATTAATTTTTTATTATTTTAATTCGTGTTATTTTCAACTCATATAGGTTTAATAAAAGAAACTGAAATGAATAGAAAAATGAAATTTAATGTGGGGCAACCGTATATTGATTTTTCTCTTACAAATGTATAGTGTAAAAAAATAATGAAATACAATGGTTAATTTTTCCCATTCCTTATCCACAAAAAATTCATAACAGACGGAATATGATATCGTTGAGCATATTCTGACCGTTTTACAAAGTCTGCTATCATAGTCGATTCATAGCATAATAAAACTTTCGAACATTGCGACCATGGTCGCAGATATAATATAATATAACTTTCAATTTTATATGATGACTGCGACACAAGTCGCAGTCATAGTATAACAAAACTTTCTATCACTGTGACCATGGTCGCAGACTTAATATAATATAACTTTCAATTTTATATCACGTCTGCGATCTTAGTCGCATACCTTATTCACATAAAAAAATAGAGGAAACATGCTATTGTTCAGCACTGCGACCTCGTTTAGCACTGCGACCACAGTCGCTATCTTTTTTCACATGCCTTATGTAACAGATTTTTGATAATTTTACAAATTAGATTAGCCATACGACCTGAGATCAGTTCGCGTATATCACATCTTATAAAATACTATATTAATTACACTAAATTAAATGAAGTAATTAATATTCTATCTACCGTGATACAACAACAGTCTTGAAAAAAAAGATGCACTAATATTAATCTCGAAAAAGCAAAGATGTGCACCATACGTAATCTAAAGATATAAGCAAAACATTCTATAAAAAGTTAATTTGTACTTCACGTAATAAACCTCTGAAAAAAGGAACTCTTCGGATTCTCCCGCGATAACTCTTCAATTAAATATTTAATTTTTTTACCACTTCTTCCAATACTCAACCGTCACCTATAATAATTATTGTTACTATTCATGTTCATTCACATTATTGACCTTTTATACTGCTTGTAACTAATATATTATCTCATATTTAAAAAACTATATTTTTGCTCTTCCTTTTCAATTCGATTTCAAAACTTTCAGGAAATAATTCATTCTTGAATCATATCTTCCCCATCTTCTTCCTCTGAACACTCAGATTTCAACTTCAATCATTCACCCACCGGTCCTCTTTCTTCAGGGTATTCTAGTGAATCTGATACCAGTCTGGACTTCGCTCCTTTTTACTATCTCATTACATCAAATAATATTTTATCTGATCATCCTCTTCGTGAGGATAATGAAGTTTTCATGAGGTTTAGTGAGAAGGAAATTATTCCTCTGCCACTTGACGGAGACATGCTTGATGAAAGCATGTCCTCTGATGCTGGAGGCTCGCTTCCTTTGAGCATATCTTTAATAAGTTCTTCTCGACACGGATCGGACAAAGAGTTTGATAGAGATGATCCATTCTGAGAGTTTATCGATAAACCAAAAAACCCTCAAAAAGAGGAAGATGATGAGGAAATCAGTGATGAACAGGAAGACGAGGAGAATGAAGACGACGAATCTGCTTATGATGGTGATGACGATGAGAATTAGGATTTCCTGATCTTCTGATATCCAACGTTATTTTGTCTTCTTTTAATAAATTTTAATACTCTTTTTTGTAAGGTTTCTTTCTGACCATATTATGTTATAAATAAAATTTACTTCTATCTGTAAAATAATCTTTCATATTTTTAAAGTACATATAAAGTATACTGTATAGTTATTATTTCTGTATCTTATCTGCGATAATGGTGGCAGTACTCATATAATAATTACATATGAAACTGCGACCACGGTCGCTGTCCAGTCATTAAACAATTTGATCGTTTTGCATTGATTAAAATTAAAAACAACTACCATGGTCACAGTCCAAAATTAAACTATATAAACAGATAATACTGTGAACATGATCGCAATCCGCTCAAATCAGTATATTTCACTGTATATTTCACTGTATATCACAAATTAGAAAACTGCGACTGCTGTTCTTAAACACTGCGACCATAGTCGCAGTCCTACTTCGCATGCAATAAGTAAAAAAATTCGTAGTTTATAGGCGGCTGAGACAATAGTTACAGTGAAGAGCAAATATATAAAATCATACGTAAACTGCGACTATAGTATCAGTCCTTAGTCACGTTTACTACATTTAACCTAGCAAAAAAATCATCCATAAAAATGCTGTCGTGAATACTACAACCATAGTCGCAATCCTTGATCGCATGCAATCTGTAAAATAAATTTAATAGTTTATAGGCGGCTGAGACAACAGTCACAGTGAAGAACAAATATATAAAATAATACACAAACTGTGATTATAGTATCAGTTCTTAGTCAACGTTATTACATTTAACCTAGCAAAAAAAACGTCCACGACATGCTCTCGTTAAGCACTGCGATCATAGTCGCAGTCCTTATCCGCATTCAATATGTAAAAAAAAAAAATAATTTATACATTACATGGGAAAAAAGTAAACTGTGACTATATTCAAAATCAGTAAAATTCTTACAGATAATTTATAAAAAATCTACAAATTAAATAATTGTATACTGCGATAAATGACGCTTTTAAAACTATTGAGAAATTAATTTATTGACCACTACGACCTTAGGCGCATTCCTAAAATATATAATATCTGCGTAAAAAAATTTAAAACTATTGAGAAATTATTTTATTGACAATTATGAGCTTAGACGCATTCCTAAAATATATAATATCTGCGTAAACAAAAAAATTAATAAAGAAACATTCAAATTAGTTTCGTGATTTGATGAAGTTGGTCGCAGTTTGGCCCCAGTTATAAAAGATAATTGTAACAATATTGACTAACGTCAGAAATATAAAAAAAATAATAAATTATACAGATCCACTATCTTTTACCACAGGGGCATTTAGTAATTTCAACTGTTTCAATAGGCGGGGCGTCCTTTCTAGTGTGGCAATAATGTGCCACGTCACCGCAGTCTGAGAGGGTCTCTCAGCCGTCGGCTGATATACATTTTTCTCATACACACACACACAGAGATATGTGTGTGTGTGTAACCTCACTTATAGAAAGAACCAACCACTTGACCTAGTGTAATATAATCCTAGGCCGGGTTTGGGTCCAGATGGACCGAGTGCGACCACTTACTTGGTCGAGTTTGGGTCGGAAAATATTAGAAATCTCTCACTCACACACAATCAGACTGACTTCAAGTCACATATGATTTCCTCCAACCGTAATCATTATGTCAAACTATATTCATCATCAGTCATCAATTATGAGATAATTTGCATGCAATATAACCATACCATAACCTCTCTTTTTTTACGGAAATGAGCATGGGACAATGCTAAGTTTGTACATATCCTACATGTCTAAGGTGCCACATTGGGAAAAAAATGTTAACCAATAAATCTTACCAATATGTTTAAGGCCTTAACACCTTTTACAATCGCATAGAGCGCTCCAACGCTTTTTATGTTGAACATATTGTCACCTTAGTGAGCGTACAAACTTTTTCATAAAATATTACCTAAAGATGTATTTTGTTATAAAATGTCATACTTGGTTTTCTTCATATTGTTAATTCTATGTCATCTAAAAGTTCTCTTCGTAATCTTTCCACAGCAACTTGAATCATCGAATTCCTACACTCTATGCAAAAGTTATGAAGAAAATAATCTGGTAGTATTTTATGTAATTATAATTTTGAGACTCTACTAGTAAGAAGAATCAAGAAAAGTATAACTTGCCAGTTTAAAATTTAGATGCTTGAAAATCAAGTTGAGAGTTTAGATCTAAAATCTAAATGAACTTTGAAAAAGATTAAAGAAGAGAATAAAAGATTAAAGAAGAGAATAGAAAGTGTAAATCAAATCCCACACAATTAGAAAGCACACTTGAATTACTCTTTGAAAAGATTGAAGAACAACTTGCGAAAAAAAATATTTGCTTGAGATTTCTTTAAGTGATATAAGCTTTTCTAAAAGTTTTCCAAGAGCTTTCAATAGTAAGTAAAAAAGTAGTGTAATGTAGTATTATAGAAAGAAGAAGATGAGAGTATCTGAAAAGAAGTTTAGCCCAACAAATTGTGTTCAAATTTTCTCAAAATAAAATCATGCACTCATTCGTTTGACCGATGAAGTGTGGCATCAGTTTAATTTTTCAAACCCAGTTCAGGTCAAAACATCATCCCAATGTACGAATGGCGGAAGATTGATGGTCGATCCATGAGTGAACAGTGAAAATATCAATAATCATATGTGATTGTATCGTTAGTGACTTGTACTGTGCACCCAATAAAATATTCAAAAGTATTTCAAAAAGTTCCCACTCATTTTCAAAATCTACTAAAAACTGATCAACCGTGGCAGTCGATCGTGAATAAGCCAAAATCTACATTTTGCAGCGGTCTGGCGGTTGATCCATGACCCAACAAAAACTTGGGGGTGAAAACTGGCAGTGGCAGATGATGACATCATCCCTAGCGGATGACACAGCGCGTGGCCGAGAACATTAAGCTCTGGCAAACAATCTGAATTTTTCCCAGCGGTCGATATGGGTCATTGCTGAGAACACTGAGCTATGGCAGACAATTTATATTGACCATGGTGGTTAATCACTTTGAGTGCCGCCCAATTCAAAAATTTTAGTAGTCAATCCGATCAATTATTGAGTTCTGGCTGTAAATCTAAAGCCCCCAATTTCTGAAAAATTAATTTAAACGTCTTTGAAAAAATATGAGAAAGTTTGTATAAATTTCAATAATAAAATCAAAGTATATAGGCCCAGGATGATATTTTAAATACAATTTAAAAGCTTTTGGGTAATTTAAAAAATCTTAAGGGAAAGGATACTTGATACCAAAACAAAACTTGTATGCACAAGTGTGAAAATATAATCTACTGTCAAATTAACTTCTTGTTTTAGTTCTTCTTGTTGGAATTGAAGAATATATATATGAATCTTCGAGATGAATTATGGCTAGATCCGTTGATCGAATCAACTGGATGATGGCTGGAGTGTGTTCTCCTTCCATTTGTGATGAACGTGGTATATTCACATGTTCAATTCCGACTTCGAATGAATGAGATATTCAAGTCCAAAGATTGCCTAATTCAAAGCCAAATGGGACTAAAGGAAGCTAAAAACATTTAGTCCCACATTGGCCATGGGATGGAAGCCTATGGTGTATAAATAGAGAAAATTGAGAACAAAGGGCGTGCCCTTTGGGTACTTGGAGTTTCCGCGCGCGAAAAGGAGAGAATTATGCTCGCACATGCGTGCGTGCGCGCGCGCGCGCGCGCCGCCGCTGGCGGCGGCCGGCCGGGCGCGGGCGCGGGCTCGGGACCGGGCTCGGGCCTGGGCCTGGGCTTGGGCTTGGGTTTGAGTTCGGTTTTCCTACCTGGCCTGGTTCTTTTTGAATCAGGTCTCTAGGGGTATGGGAACCTGTTGGACTGCCCGCTCCGCCAACGGTTGCGAACCTGTTGGACTACCAACGGTCGCGAACCTGTTGGGCTGCCAAAGGTTGCGAACCAGTTGAACAACCAACTGTTGGGTGCGTCCGTTGGACAACCAACAGTTGTGGCTGTTGGGTCGAAAGGGTGCATCCTTTCGTTGGGTTCGAACCTATTGGTCCCTCATGGAAAGCTATATATAGCCCTCCATATTCTCAAAAAAACACAACTACAACACCAACAGAGTTTGAACACACTCTCTCTATACTGAGTTCTGAACTGTTCTTCCAACGTTCTGAACTGTGCTTCCAGCGTGAAGTGGGAATCCGAAGCGACTTCCTAAAAGAAGATTCTGCCAAATTGTTCTGAAAGAGGAATCAGAAAATTCAACATATTCTTTTATAAGAATTGTTGTCTGAATCTGGTACTTCTGAAGAAAGATATTCTTCTACCTTCCATCGTCCTCAACAGTGGGTGCTCCTCCAGAAGAGTAAAGGCATATATTCGTTTGAAATTTGTCCTTGTACCGCTGCTTCAACAATCCTGTGAAGGTACTGGTTGACTACGGTTCGACCGTACGGTGATTTGGTAGTGTTATCCAAATACCGTGAAAGAGTGTTGTATCTTGGGAGACCAGCATCCATTATCCCCTTAGCACCGGTGCGGGGGACGTAATTGTCTTAAGGAGATTCGCTATAAGCGTACCTCACTCTAAATACTGTATAAGTGGATTAAGTCCTTTATACAGGGGATATACTTTATAGTATATCGAGACTGACTTGGATTCAGTCTAATTGGTGCTTTAACTAAGGAAGGAAATTGAAAGGTGGTTCTTAAATTAAGGAACGTTCTTTTGAACGAAAAATCTCCCACCTGATATTTGCCGACCTGGCCAATTAGATTGTTGATATCTCAGTGATCTTGATTAGTTGTCAGATGATTCTTGTTAAGCAGAATACCCAACAATCTTAAGACAATTAAGTTGTTTCTTACTTCTGTTCTGTTTGAACTTGCAGAAAATGTCTGAGACAAATCAAGATAGCACTAGCAAGGCAACAAACATGCAGCTCCAAAGTTTGATGCCTACTCCACTTCCTAACCCGAAGCCGGAGAAGTCAGGAAAATTCGACGGCACAGAATTCAAGAGGTGGCAACAGAAGATGCTCTTCTACTTGACCACTCTTCATCTGGCCAAATTCCTGCAGGAGGATCCATCAGAACCCGGAACTGATCGGGACTCAGTCCTTGCAGTCGATGCTTGGACACAAGGTGACTTCCTTTGCCGAAATTATGTACTTAATGGACTGGATGACTCTCTTATAATGTCTACAGTCCTATCACTACGGCAAAGAAGTTATGGGCCAGTCTTGACAAGAAGTACAAGACTGAAGATGCTGGTACCAAGAAGTTCGTCGTTGGACGATTTCTGGAGTACAAAATGGTGGATACCAAGACTGTCATCAGTCAGGTGCAAGAGTTCCAACTTATCTTGCACGAAATAGAGGCCGAAGGTATGATTCTTCCTAAAACTTTTCAGGTTGCAACAATAGTGGAGAAGCTCCCACCTGCGTGGAGAGACTTCAAGAATTACCTGAAGCATAAGCGAAAGGAGTTAAAGTTGGAGGATCTCATTGTGAGGCTTCGTATAGAGGAGGACAACCGCAAGTCCGAGAAAAGGAGCAGCAAGAACTCCTACGAAGAAAAAGCCAATGTGATCGAAGACTCAAAGGGGAAAGCGTCTACTTCCAAAGGCTTAAAGCGGAAGAAGACTTCCCAGGGGTACAAAGGCAAGGTCCAAGAAGGAAAGAACATGCGCTTCAAGGGAACTTGCTACATCTGCAACAAAGAGGGGCATAAGGCGAATGAATGTCGCAGCCGTCTCAAATAAAACAAGAATCTTGTTGATGGTCTTTTTAAAGACAATGTTGCAGTGGTAGACAAAAAGTCCGTGTATTTGTACCCAAAGCTAATAAATAAAGGAAATTCTTCTGTTTATTTGCTTGAGTCTCCTATTTTGTGGCATGCTAGATTAGGGCATGTAAATTACAAGTCTTTGAAGAACTTATCTAATCTGGGATATATTCCTAAACTCAACTTGGAAGAAATTCGCAAGTGTGAGATTTGTGTTGAGGCCAAGTTGGCAAAAAATTCATTTCACTCAATTGATCGAAATACAGAACCTTTAGGGTTAATTCATAGCGATCTGTGTGACTTGAAATTTATGCCAACTAGAGGCGGTAAAAAGTATTTCATTACTTTTATTGATGACTGTACAAGATACTGTTATGTGTATCTTTTAAACAGTAAGGATGAGGCAATAAATATGTTTATAACATATAAGGCCGAAGTTGAGAATCAACTCAACAAGAAAATCAAGATTCTAAAATCCGATAGAGGCGGAGAATATGAATCAAATGATTTTAGTGAGTTATGTGCTAGTTTTGGTATAATACATCAAACTACAACACCATACACTCTTCAGTAGAATGGAATTGCTGAACGGAAGAACAGAACTTTGAAGGAGATGGTTAATTCTATGCTCATAAGTTCTGGAGCTCCGCAGAACTTATGGGGGGAAGCTCTATTAACTGCAAATCATATTCTAAATAGAGTACCCCACAAGAAACTTGGTCTTATACCATTCGAGTCATGGCATGGAAGGACACCTTCCTACCATTACCTCAAAATGTGGGGGTGCCTTGCAAAGGTGCTGGCACCATTACCCAAAAAGACTAAGTTGGGAGCAAAAACTATGGACTGCATATTCATAGGTTATGCCTTGAATAGCAGTGCCTACAGATTTCTGGTTCATAAATCAGAAATACCTGATATTCATGTAAACATGATTATCGAATCTCGAGATGCTGTGTTCTTTGAAGACATCTTTCCGTACAAACGGGAAGCAGATAAGACTTCTGGGAAAAGAACACACGAGATGGCGTTCAGGGACGAAAGTTCCGAGGAACCGAATGTAAATGCGGAAACTGAACCAAGAAGAAGTCAGAGATCTAGAATCTCAAAATCTTTTGGTCCAGATTTCATAGCATACGCTATTGAGAGCGAGCCTCAAATATTTAAAGAGGCTATGTCAACCCAGAAGCACAAATGTGGAAAGAAGCTATAAATAGCGAAATAGAATCCATACTAAGTAATCATACTTGGGAATTGGTAAACTTGCCTCCTGGAAGTAAACCAATTGGGTGTAAGTGGATTTTCAAACGAAAATTAAAACCCGATGGATCTATCATAAGTACAAGGCTAGATTAGTAGCTAAGGGTTATCGGTAAAAAGAAGGACTTGACTACTTTGATACTTATTCACCAGTAATAAGAATAACGTCCATACGGATGTTAATTGCAATTGCAGTATTGCACAACTTAGATATCCATCAAATGGATGTCAAGACTGCATTCTTAAATGGTGAATTAAATGAAGAGATATATATGGAGCAACCAGAAGGATTTATAGTCAAGGGCCAAGAACACAAGGTGTGTAAATTGGTAAAATCCTTATATGGTTTAAAGCAGGCTCCAAAATAATGGCATGAGAAATTTGATAGTGTCATGATCAAAAATGGATTCACTATCAATGAATGCGATAAGTGTGTTTACACGAAAACAGTTGGAAACGCATGTATCATTGTTTGTCTTTATGTAGACGACATGTTGATACTTGGGACTAATATTGAAATTATTAAGTCCACTAAAAGAATGTTATCCAACAGTTTTGATATGAAGGATCTGGGGTTGCTGATGTAATTTTAGGAATTAAAATTACTAGAACACCAGATGGAATCAGTCTATCTCAATCTCACTATGTGGATAAGATGATAGAAAGATTCAAGGATCATGGGATAAAGGAGAATACAAATCCTTTTCTCCCACATGTCCATCTTCATAAGAATACAGGAACGGGATACGCCAGTTGGAGTATTCTCAGATTATCGGGAGTCTAATGTATTTGATGAATTGTACTAGACCCGTTATTGCTTACGCTGTAAGCAAGTTAAGTAGATACACTAGTAATCCTAGTGATCTACACTAGACCGCTCTACTACGAGTATTGGGTTACGTATCACATACCAAGAAATATGCCTTGAGATATGGACAGTATCCACCTGTACTGGAAGGATACAGTGATGCTAATTGGATTGCAGATTCTGAGGAATCAAAATCAACTAGCGGATACGTATTTACTCTAGCAGGACCAGCGGTATCGTGGAAATCTTCTAAGCAAACATGTATTGCCCGTTCCACTATGGAATCGAAATTCATAGCCTTAGACAAGGCTGGTGAAGAAGCAGAATGGCTTCGATAATTCTTAGAAGATATACCATTATGGCAAAAGCCAGTGCCCGCCATATGTATACACTGCGATAATCAAGCAGCTATATCTAGGGCACAAAATGTTATATACAACGGTAAGTCTAGACATATTCGTCGTAGACATAATACCGTGAAGCAGTTGCTCTCAAATGGAATTATCTCTATTGACTTTGTATCGTCAAAGGATAATTTAGCGGATCCGCTTACTAAAGGTTTAAGTGGAGAGCGTATAAACTGTGCATCGAGGGGAATGGGTCTAAAAGCCTAACCTTACCGAGTCAGCTTAATGGAAACCTCACTTAGCGACTGGAGATCCCACGGACTTAGTTCAAGAGGAAAACTAGTTATGATTGACTCAGCAAGTAAGCACTTAGGAGCTTGACTCCAATCCATTCAAAAGGTGCACATAAGTGCTTTTCTACAAGTGGGTTAAGGATAAGCTTAACGCTTTTAATGATGCCTATATCTTGTTACTAAACAAGTGGAGTAGAGTAGACTACTCTTAATAGGTCCATCACCTATGTGAGTATAGAGTTGGGTCGGCTCTTTGGGAATTTCTATGGAGGCTGTTATTCCCTAAAGATACTCTCTGAAACCAAGAATGTCCAGGGCCAAAACGGACACAACCGAGAACCAAAGTTGATTTGAAAAGTTACTGTGTGAAGCTTGTTGACTTGGCTTACACTAACGGCTAACAGTTCAAGACCTAGTTCACTAATTAGCCAGTAAGTCCGATAAAGCTTTCGCTATGGAAGGTTCAAGACCTAGTTCACCTATCCTTATGCAGTTTCTTTTCTCAAGTACCTTTCACAATAGAGTCAGTCTCTTTGTGTGTCATTCCTTGAATCTCCATTCATTGTGGGGGATTGTTGGAATTGAAGAATATATATATGAATCTTCGAGATGAATTATGGCGAGATCCGTTGATCGAATCAACTGGATGATGGTTGGAGTGTGTTCTCCTTCCATTTGTGATGAACGTGGTATATTCACATGTTCAATTCCGACTTCGAATGAATGAGATATTCAAGTCCAAAGATTGCCTAATTCAAAGCCAAATGGGACTAAAGGAAGTTAAAGGCATTTAGTCCCACATTGGTCATGGGATGGAAGCCTATGGTGTATAAATAGAGAAAATTGAGAACAAAGGGCGTGCCCTTTGGGTACTTGGAGTTTTCGCGCGCGAAAAGGAGGGAATTATGCTCGCACATGCGTGCGTGCGCGCGCGCCCCGCCGCAGGCGGCTGCCGGCCGGCGCCGGAGCCGGGCCGGGCTCGGGCCTGGGCCTGGGCCTGGGCCTGGGCTTGGGCTTGGGCTTGAGTTCGGTTTTCCTACCTGGCCTGGTTCTTTTTGAATCAGGTCTCTAGGGGTATGGGAACCTGTTGGACTGCCCGCTCCGCCAACGGTTGCGAACCTGTTGGACTACCAACGGTCGCGAACCTGTTGGGCTGCCAAAGGTTGCGAACCAGTTGAACAACCAACTGTTGGGTGCGTCCGTTGGACAGCCAACAGTTGTGGCTGTTGGGTCGAAAGGGTGCATCCTTTCGTTGGGTTCGAACCTATTGGTCCCTCATGGAAAGCTATATATAGCCCTCCATATTCTCAAAAAAACACAACTACAACACCAACAGAGTTTGAACACACAAACACACACTATCTCTCTCTATACTGAGTTCTGAACTGTTCTTCCAACGTTCTGAACTGTGCTTCCAGCGTGAAGTGGGAATCCGCGACTTCCAGCGTGAAGTGGGAATCCGAAGCGACTTCCTAAAAGAAGATTCTGCCAAATTGTTCTGAAAGAGGAATCAGAAAATTCAACATATTCTTTTATAAGAATTGTTGTCTGAATCTGGTACTTCTGAAGAAAGATATTCTTCTACCTTCCATCGTCCTCAACAGTGGGTGCTCCTCCAGAAGAGTAAAGGCATATATTCGTTTGAAATTTGTCCTTGTACCGCTGCTTCAACAATCCTGTGAAGGTACTGGTTGACTACGGTTCGACCGTACGGTAATTTGGTAGTGCTATCCAAATACCGTGAAAGAGTGTTGTATCTTGGGAGACCAGCGTCCATTATCCCGTTAGCACCGGTGCGGGGGACGTAATTGTCTTAAGGAGATTCGCTATAAGCGTACCTCACTCTAAATACTGTATAAGTGGATTAAGTCCTTTATACAGGGGATATACTTTATAGTATATCGAGACTGACTTGAATTCAGTCTAATTGGTGCTTTAACAAAGGAAGGAAATTGAAAGGTGGTTCTTAAATTAAGGAACGTTCTTTTGAACGGAAAACCTCCCACCTGATATTTGCCGACCTGGCCAATTAGATTGTTGATATCTCAGTGATCTTGATTAGTTGTCAGATTGATTCTTGTTAAGCAGAATACCCAACACTTCTTACCTTATATAGTAATATTAAGTAGATTTAGCAATCTTCAGCTTAGTTCTTTTACTTCAATAGATTTTACAATCTTTACCTCTTCATTCTAGCTTCATTTTAAATAATGATAAATTGAATATCTTGAGTTAGAAATATGCCACTACCTTTCTTAATTGATTTTGCAATTTAAGCTCTAATCTTTCCAATCTCTGTTTAAGCATAAAATACGAGAAATGGAGACATTAGTACATAAGTTGCTTAATGAATGGCCAACATCAAATTAAAACATAATGGGGCCACTCACCTCCACCCCTTCTCCTCCCTCCATCCCAACCCACCCGTTGATCCCTGTCAACCTCTAGAAGAGCTCCACAAAAACATCTCCATCCTGTGTTCTCCCTTCAAAATCTCTTTATCTCTCCCTCTTCGCACAAATCTATCAACCCATCCATGTTCCAAAGATCATTAATCATCAAGGCCATCGCCAACTTGGACACATAATCACCAATTCATAAAGAAACTCTCATCACCACCTAAAAATCCCGAGAGAAGGTTACATTCAAGGTGAATGTACATCTAGAGGTGGGTGAATAGGTGTAGTGTTAATTTAGGACAAATAATGCGAAATTAAAACTAAATGCTAACACATACACAACTAATAACTAAGAGTGAGTCCGAATTTTTCGTGAAGGGCTCTGGAACTTCTTCTCACGATTCCTCTAAATTATGAGTTGAGAAACTTCAATAGCTCTTTTGGTTAAACACAAGTGTGAGCACACAAAAAATATGAAGCATACATAGATATGAGCAATAATAACAATGCAAGATGTAAAGAGAAAGTTGAGAGAGAAAAATCCAAACGCAAGCACAAGGATATGTTTCGAGGTTCGGGCTACTGTTCTATGTCCCTACCTTCACACAAAAGGATTTCCACTATGTCCACCAAAGGACTTCTACAAAGGGACCTCCACCGAGGAATTACAATGATACAAATAAGAAGTACACAACTCTAACTCTCTCACACCTCTACACAAGAGGGTAAGTACAAAGCCAAGCATAAAGTAAAGAAAAGATTATAACTTAGTGATCACAAACAATGATTAAGTGATCACGAAGATCACAAACAAAACACCTCTCACAAACAAGATCCTAGAGGATAGATTTTTAATGAAGAGCTCAAGTATGTGAGTACACAAAGTTTTTAAAAAAGAAAACACAAAGAAAACTCTTGGCAAAACGCTAGAAATGATATAGAAATTTAGGACAAGAAACTAGAATCTCAAAACTTGTTTTCTTTTGATTTTCTAAAACTTTGAAATAAATACAGATAAAGATTTTGTAGCTCAAAACTTCTTTAAAAACTTGTTGCAAAAACTCCGTAGAAGATGAAAAATTGTTCTTGAAAATCTTGTACAAAACTGGCCAAAAGACCCCATATATATGGGGTTTGAAAACTAGCCTTTAGGCTCAGTTTTCTGGCCAGAAAGGCCTATCGGTCGACCAGCCAACGGTCAGATTTCTAACCGTTGGGTTTACCGGTCGACCATTCTCAGGCACAAAGAATTCTAATTCTCTGTCGATCGACCGCTCGGTCGATCGGCCAAACCCGAGACTTGGGTTGAACCAGTCAGTCGACCGCTCCTAGGTATGGTCGAACGGTCAGTCGACTGAGCTAAAGGCTTGGGCTTGTGCAAGTATCTTGTGCACGTCGGTCGACCGCTCGGTGGATCGAGCCATACTTCGGTCGACCGGTTGGTCGGTCGAAGCAGCCCAAGACCAGCATATTAAGGGATTGAAAGTCAACTTGTTAAATCCAATTAAATCTCAATAAATCCCAATAAAATTCACAAAAATAAGTTCTTATAAATAATTTGAAGTACAAACATGTATGATCAAAAATCAACACATATTACAAATATGTAAACTATTTTTGAGGTAAAGAAATTAAGACATAAACCAAAAATCTTATTTTCCAAAATTCAAACTTTGAAATGGAAAAACAGATTTTTCTATAAACTTGTATAAAAACAAAGACAAGATATTGAAACGCATTTGAAGTATAACATGTATGGATAGGATCCAATACGCATAGAAAATGATATATGTTGGAAATAAAATAGATTTAATGCGGAATAATGGCCATGAATCTAAGAATCATATACATCTCAAGGAAATTGAAAGCATATACAAATTAAATACATACCGGAAGCCATAGATGAATTGAGATTGATGGATGGATGAAGACCTTGATCCCTTTTCTTCAATTCCTGCAATCTGCAAATCCTAATTGCAATCACCTTCTTCTCTCTATCTCCTTCTCTTTTCACAACTCTTGCAATGAATGATGGAATCCCTAAAGGAGGGGAGAAGTTGTTTTTCTTTACAGGAGGAGAGAAGTGGGCCTTAATTGCAAAATAACCATCATGTGATAATACCACCCATCATAGTCCTTAATACCACACACATGATTAATTAAACTTTATGCAAATATAACTTTAATATGGCATACATGATATCAGCTTACTTTAATTAGGAATCCAATGTTAATTAACCTAGGTTAAGTGGTCCATCTTAATATGAGATCAACATTCTCCCACTTGGACCATTAACCGATTAGGTTAAAACTTTAGCAAATAAATAAAAGAAAAGACTCATTTTTCAAAACATTTTGACTCCATTGGATTCCATACTGAAAAACTTGACACGTGATCACGAATTTAAAAAACCAACAACTGATAAGCCCAAATATGAAATACCGTAATACTGCAATTAGTTTGGACTACCAATGCGAGTCATAGCGGTTATACAACATCCACGTCATACTCCCTTCTATGTACCACAACATTGATAACCCTTACTAATTGAGTCCATAACCAAAATGACCCCTGTAATTGTCTTGTAAAGACATTTCCTGTTTAACAACCATCCATACATAATATGTGCACACATAATTGGATAACAGGAAACACAGAAACAAAACTTTTATTTGTACAATAATGTCAATTACATAAGTACCAAAATACACATTTACAGATTGCCCAAAAGACCCATTCTTACAACATGTTCCTTGAATGTCTTTGGAGGCAATCCCTTTGTCATTGGATCAGCAACCATTAAAGTGGTACTTAAACTTACAATTGACACCTTTTGTTTCTCAACTCTTTCTCTAACCACCAAGTACTTAAGTTCTATGTGTCTAGAACCATTAGAGTACTTACCATTCTTAGAGAAGAATACAGCTACTGTATTGTCACAATATATCGTCAGTGGCCTGGCAATAGAGTCAACTACACCAAGTGCTGAGATAAAATTCCTTAGCCATAATGCATGATTTGTGGCCTCAAAACAAGCTATGAACTCAGCCTCCATCGTGGATGAAGCAATAATGGACTGCTTCACACTCTTCCACGAGATTGCTCCACCTGCTAGCAAGAAAATAAATCCTGAGGTAGACTTCCTGCTATCTGGGCAACCACCAAAATCTGAGTCTGAATAGCCGATCATCTCCAACTGATCTGATCTCCTGTATGTGAGCATATAGTCCTTTGTCCCTTGAAGATACCGCATAACCTTCTTAGCCAACTTCCAGTGCTCCATTCCTGGATTGCTTTGGTATCTTCCCAACATCCCAACAGCAAAGCTGATATCAGGCCTGGTACAAGTACTTGCATACATCAAGCTCCCAACAGCTGATGCATACGGAACTTTCTGCATTTAACCTTTTCTAAGTCATTTCGGGGACACTGGCTACCACTTAATCTGTCACCCTTCTGAATGGGTGCAGGACTGACTGAACACATTTCCATATGAAATCTTTTCAAGACTCGATTGATATACCCTTTCTGAGACAATCCTAGCAATCCTTGAGATCTATCCCTGAAGATCTCTATGCCAATAACATAATTTGCCTCACCCATATCAACCATCTGAAAGTTCTTGATAAGATAGCTTTTAGTTTCATATAGCAAACCAAGATCACTACTGGCTAACAAGATGTCATCTACATACAGAACCAGAAAAATAAACTTGCTCCCACTGATCTTTAGATATATACACTGATCAACAGTGTTTTCTGTAAATCCAAAAGAAGTAATGGTATCATTAAACTTTATTTACCATTGCCTGAAAGCTTGTTTAAGTCCATATATAGATTTTTTAATTTGCAAGCCAAGTGTTCTTGTTCTTTAATTGCGAACCCTTCAGGTTGCTCCATGTAGATATCCTCATCCAAATTTCCATTTAGAAAAGCAGTTTTCACATCCATTTGATGTAACTCCAAATCATAATGAGTTACAAGTGCCATAATGATTCTAAGAGAATCCTTCTTTGATACTGGAGAGAAGGTCTCTGTATAGTCAATGCCTTCTTTCTGAGTGAAACCTTTGGCCACAAGTCTAGCCTTATATCGTTCGATATTGCCTTTAGAGTCGCGCTTGGTCTTAAAGACCCATTTACACCCGACTTTCTTACAGTTATAAGGCAATTCAACGAGATCCCAGACTTGGTTTTGGTCCATAGATTTCAACTCATTTTTCATAGCATCAACCCATTTACTAGAATCATTGCATTCTATGGCTTGTGAAAATGAAACTGGATCTTTATTAATCCCAATATCATAGTCAGATTCCTGTAGATATACCACATAATCATCTGAAATGGCAGATCTTCTTTCCCTTTGAGATCTTCTCAAAGCTGCCGGTTGTGGTGGTTCTACAATATTTTCAATGGGAATATCCTCATGGAGTGGTGAACCAACATTAACTTGTTGTTCTGGTATCTCAACTTGATGATCAAGCTGAGGGACAACAATTTCTCTTGAAAGAAAGGGTATTGAGATATTTACCCTTACCACTTCAAGATCTACCTTTCTTGGTTCAGCACTCCCACTAATTTCACCATTTTTCAGGAATCTGGCATTACTAGTTTCAAGTATTCTTGTACTATGGTTAGGACAATAAAATTTGTATCCCTTAGACTTATCTGGATAACCAATGAAATACCCAGATATTGTTTTTAAGTCTAATTTCTTTTCTTGTGGATTATATATTCTAGCCTCTGCTGGACAACTCCAAACATGTAAATGTCTTAAACTGGGTTTCCTACCAGTTCACAACTCAAAAGGAGTTGTTGGGACAGCCTTACTAGGAACCCTGTTTAAGATATACATAGCAGTCTTTAAGGCTTCATTCCACAATGAATTGGGTACATTGGAGAAGCTCATCATGCTCCTAACCATATCCATAAGTGTTCGGTTCCGCCTTTCAGCAACACCGTTCTGCTGAGGCGTACCTGGCATTGTGTATTGAGCACAAATGCCATGCTTTTCTAGAAATTTAGCAAATGGACCAGGATGTTGTCCTGATTCGTCATATCTACCATAAAATTCACCACCTCGATCTGATCTTATGATTTTAACCTTTCTATCTAATTGTCTCTCGACTTCTGTAATGAACACCTCTAGGATGTCAACAGCCTGAGACTTTTCATTAATTAGATACACATAATCATAACGTGACAGATCATCTATAAAGGTAATGAAATATCTCTCTCAGTAAAACATGGAATGGAGAGTGGTCCGCAAATATCTGTATGAATTATTTCCAGGAGTTCTTTACTTCTTGTGGCACCTTTCTTAGTGTGTTTGGTTTGCTTTCCTTTTATGCAATCCACACATACATCAAAATCAGTGAAGTCTAGGTTATCCAAAATCCCAGTCTTCACTAATCTTATAATTCTATCCCTGGAGATATGCCCCAGTCGTTTATGCCACAAGATTGAGGATTTTTCATTTATTAAGCCACGTTTTATACCAACATTCGAATGCAGAGATAATAAAGATTGTGCAAACTCATCATTCAATGAAATTTTATATAAACCATCACATAAAATTTCATGTCCAACCGGAATTGAATTATACATTAAAGAGAGTTTTCCACAACTAAACAAAACAGAATATCTAAAAACATCTAATTTGGATAATGACATTAAGTTTCTTGAAATCGAAGGTACATAAAAAGTATCCTCAAGATCCATCTGATGACCCGTCTCCAAGAGTAGTCGATAAATACCAACATATTCGACCTCCACTTTGAGACGGTTCCCCATAAAGACGAATCTCTCACTTTCCTTTGGTTTCCTGGTTGTAAGGAATCCCTGCATTGAATTAGTTATATGAGTTGTGGCTCCAGAGTCTATCCACCAAGTATTAGAAGGAACTTCAGCAAGATTTGATTCATAACATACAAAAGAAAGATTTGTACCTTTCTTTTCGAACCAAGCTTTCCTCTTATTGCAGTCCTTCTTCACATGTCCTTTTCTGTCACAGAAGTAGCATTTGACAGTGAAAGCTTTTCTATGACCTTGGCTACTTTCCCCATGGTCATTTCCTTTCTTTGATGGAAATCTCTTACCTCTTCCATATTTACTTTTCTTATGGATACCTCCTGAAGTTACTGCCAACACTGAGTGCTGTCCTTCTTGCCTCAGTCTCACTTCCTCTTGAACACACATACCAGTTAGCTCATTCAAGTTCCACTTATCCTTATGAGTATTGTAGTGGATCTTGAATGGCCCAAACTGTGAAGGAAGTGAGTTGAGGATGAACTGTACTAAGAAGGACTCATCCAGCTTCATTCCCAGTGATCCTAGCTTAGCAGCCTTATCAGTCATATTTAGAATGTGTTGTTGAACTCCTCTATTACCATCATATTTCATGGTGGTAAGTTCAGCCATAAGGGTGCCAGCTAATGACTTATCTGCAGACTTAAATCGGTCTTTAACCGCACTTAATAGTTCAGATGCATTAGTTGTAGGAGGGAGTGAAGTCTTGATGTTATTAGCTATGGTCATCTTTATGAACATAAGACTGAGCCTATTAGATCTTTCCCAAGCTTTGGCATGGCTGACCTGTTCTGCTGTACTCTCAGCAGTTACTTCATCAGGTTTGTCAACTGTTAGAGCCATGTCTAGGTCCAAAACACCCAGTGTAAACTGTACATGTTCAAACCACTCTGAGAAGTTTATACCATCCAAGGCCGGAATGCTGGTGGCATGAGTGTGAAGGAAAGTAGGGACGTTCACTGAAACATAATAGGACAAGCTCACATTAGGGCCACTAATCAATACATCAACTTTAAATTAATTAAGATGAACTATTGATATCACTTTGATTTCTCCTTTGGGCGAAACCTAAGTATATCTAGTGTTCACTCTTTAGGTGAGAACTTTTATCACCTATGTAGGTCTAATATAATTTATGTCACTTAGTTAGTAAGTCATGTTACCTTTGGGTATCCAGTTCCACACCACTAAGTTACATAAATTACACTATCCTACCCCGGTTCATAATTATTTGAAAGAGACTTTCCTTTGGGCCAGTCCCAATCTCCTAACTAGAACCGCCATCGAGAATATTATTGTCTTTTATGTCTTCCTCATTGACAAGTCTTTTATGCAGTTGTATATTCATAAGGTTTACTAACATAGGTCACTTTGACAACTACTAAATCAATAAGCCTTATGAATACTAAACTAACCAATAATATTCTCTAATCTTTTATTTGAGTAAAGCCATAATACCTAAATACATTACTTGACCAAGCATCAATCATTATTAACACAACAACTTAAATGTGTAATATACATTAATGATTGAATATTAACAAGTATTAGTTGACTACAAGGAAAGATTAGTCGACTTGGGTCAAGTCAAGTCGACTACACATTAGGTCTAGTCGACTAGTGCAAAAGAAAATTAGTCGACTATACCCATATTATTAGTCGACTACAAATTTTATTAGTCGACTTCACATTTAATTAGTCGACTCATGAATCCAACAGAAAGTTCTCAACTTTCGGGTCACCGAATTAGTCGACTTGAAAATATGATTAGTCGACTATACCCTAATTAGTCGACTAGTCATAAAATCAACTAAAAATCAAGTCGACTCCTGCAGCAAACAGAGACTTTAAAACTTTCTGGAAAAGGAAATTAGTCGACTATACGATGGGATTAGTCGACTAATAGTCGACGAAGCAGTTATATAATTGCAGTTCCTGCTTTGTCGATTTTAATCCCAAAATTATCAAAAATTAGGGTTTTCAATTCCTTTGATTTTGATCCCAATTTAATTGCATAATTAGAGGAATATGAACATGATATTAGGGCTATTAAATCCTCTACAAATTCTACAATTAAAAGATCAAAAATTCAATTTTATGAATTGTTAATCAAAAACCCTAACTTTCCATAATTCCTAAATCCAAGATGTATTGATTCTTTAAACACGGCTCTGATACCAAATGTTGGAAATAAAATAGATTTAATGCGGAATAATGGCCATGAATCTAAGAATCATATACATCTCAAGGAAATTGAAAGCATATACAAATTAAATACATACCGGAAGCCATAGATGAATTGAGATTGATGGATGGATGAAGACCTTGATCCCTTTTCTTCAATTCCTGCAATGATCCTGCAAACCCTAATTGCAATCACCTTCTTCTCTCTATCTCCTTCTCTTTTCACAACTCTTGCAATAGATGATGGAATCCCTAAAAGAGGGGAGAAGTTGTTTTTCTTTACAGGAGGAGAGAAGTGGGCCTTAATTGCAAAATAACCATCATGTGATAATACCACCCATCATAGTCCTTAATACCACACACATGATTAATTAAACTTTATGCAAATATAACTTTAATATGGGCATACATGATATCAGCTTACTTTAATTAGGAATCCAATGTTAATTAACCTAGGTTAAGTGGTCCATCTTAATATGAGATCAACAATATATACTTGTTTTTGACAATAAATACCAAAATAAGTTTTGATAAAAAATAAAACTTAAACATATGAACTAGATACATCAAAATAAGTTTTTCTAAACATATATGGATGAAATCCAATACACATATAAATCATGTAAACTTCTTTTGATGAAATCTATTCATGAAACTGAAAGATGTATATTTGAAAAATCAAAACTCAAAACCTTATGCATGTTAAACCAAAACACATGAACTCATAAAAATAAGTTTTTTTAAACAATAAAACTCTAATATGTGTAGATAGAATCTAACACATATATAAACATGAAGCTTATTCTATAAAGATATAAACCATGTAAACGTAAACTTTTAAAAACTAAAACGCTTAAACTGAAACCAAAACATATATCGGTTTCATGAAAGCGATAAATAAACTTTTGTGTATGTAAACTTGAGTAATTCAAAGCTATTCTATCCTTACACAAGATCTAAACTAAAATAAATATAGAGCAAAGTCTTCTTGAAGATCTTCTCTAAGACGACTCGATCCAATCACGATCCAAAGAGCGACGACTCCATCTTGAGTACTAGATGCGATCTTTAAGCATGAGCTCTTGAATCAACTTGTGATAACTTCAAAACTTGTCTTCAAGTCTTTGTTAAATCTAAAACACCAAATAAGATCTTGATTGAATATCTGAAGCTTAATAACCACAAGTGTATTAGCACTATAACTTCATAAATTAGTCATCATCAAAACTAGGGTGAAAGGCCTTCGGGCCAACACAAGGTGTATGGAGAGAACACTTTTATGGCCACTTTCGAGAACAAAGAAGATGCAAATCGAGTACTTTGAAATGGTCCTTAGAACTTTTAGAAAAGACTTTATCACCATGCAACATTGCAAGGCCTTATCCTCGCCTTCCTCCTATATATTTGACGAGCCCAAAGTTAGGGTGCACATTCACAACCCAGCAATGCAGTTCATCACCTAAGACAAAAAATTTAACAAAATATTCAGATATGAAGGAAAGCAAGTCTCAGACAATAGTAAAAACATGTTGTACATATGGCAAATTTTGGTTGAAGGATTCTACAAATTGCATGACCGCATCTGCAGACTGATTAGTCTCTAAAACTATATATTTCATACCACATCTTCACATTTATTTAATATTAAATTCTGTTAATAATACCTCTCTTGTATGTTTCTAGGTCCATGACATGAAATGAAGAAGAAGACCCAAAATCACCATTTAATTGGTGATTAAAGGCCTATGAAGATAGCCATTAATTTTGGAGGGTAGTTTCGTCAAAACCAGGGGCCCAAATCTGAAAACCAGCAAGTACATCCGACAGGACATCCGGAAAGCGCGCAGCAAGCGGCGCTGCGCACGCCTCCTAAGCATTGCCGCGAAAACGTGACAAATGCCGCGTTTTCGCAGCAATCTTGTGGAGCCTCGCGCCAAGATTCGACGCACGGCTCTGTACACTCCCGTTGGTGCCCCTTTCGTCTATAAATACCCCCTTTGTGGTCTGAAGATGGAGATATCCAGATAGTAGTGTAGTTTTTTTTCATGTTATAGTATAGGGCAATTTACGTTAGTTCTTCTTCTTCCTCCTTCTCTTTGTATTTTTCATTTCTTGTAGATCTTGTAATATGAAAGAGAGTAGTACATAGGATGAAAGTAAAAGTTTTTGTAATGGAAGGTGACAATTTATGAAAGGTTCCCTTTTTATCTCTATTGATTTTCTTCTCTCTAACTTTTTACTTGTTTAGCTAATTTTCTCTCATGGCAACTAATTACTAACCACTAATTTCCTAACTTCTTACTTGATAATCCACATTAATCTAATAGCCTCTACTTGGCTTTACTCTTGCAAGAGCCATTGACGGCTCATGATGATGGATCTAACACTGTAACATCCTAACTCTCTAACAAGTTAACATTACTTTACTCCATGCTTACTCTTATTAAGTTTTGATAATTTAGGTGTAGCTTGAACTTGTTTTGTTGAGTTTGGATGTGAAAGTTATTGTATGGGTCATACTTTGAAATGCTCTTGAACCAAGGACTAGTAATGGCCAATGATACATGTGAGGCAATTATCACTAAGAGTTTAGCTTGTTAGTGGAGCCATTAGTAGTTAGTAACCATGAGTTTTCTTACATTTTTACTATATTTTAGAAATATATCAAAAATCACAAAATCATTTCTTTTATGTCACTTCTTTGTGTTTCATCGTACTCTTTTCTTTTCATTCTTTGTTTTCTTTTCTTTTCATTCTTTCAAATATTGAAGAACTTTTAACATACACGTGAACATTCTAGTAAAGCTTTTGTCGCTTTCCGTCCCTGTGAATTCGACCCGTTTAACCTCTATGCTATAACGAAAGTATCGAGAAAGGGCCTGTTTGTTTCGTTGCAAAACGTTGCAAGTCGTAAGTCGTAAAATGAGAATAAAAAAAGTGAAATGTAGCAGAGAAAATATATTGTGTTTTACGGTGTTTGGTTGATAAAGTAAAGTGTAAATGAAAAAGTATATTGTATTTTACGGTGTTTGGTTGATAAAGTGAAAGTGTAAATGGTAAAGTATAATGTGTTTTACGGTGTTTGGTTGATAATGTAAAAGTGTAAGTGGAAAAGTTGACCACAAAATTAACTGTAGCAGTGATTTAAATATTATAAATACTATTAAATTAAATCTACTATTGCAAATTAAATTGTATTAATAATTTTGAGATAAAAAATTAATATTCTTAATATTTTATTTATAACAATAATATTAATAAAATATTAGTATAAATAGTAAAATATTACTAAAATATTAACTAAATAAATAATATAAAATTTTAAGAAAATCTACATTAATAAAATTTTAAGAATACTAATAAAATATAAATACTAAAAAATATTTAAAAAATAATAAAATATAGTTATAATATTATAATATTAAAAATACTTGAAAATTATTATAATATAAATTTATTATAATATTATTGTAATATTATAAAAATATAAAATTAACAAAGTAAAATATAATTATAATTTAATAATAAATTATCATTATCGTATTATTATACTGAATTATTATTACATAAATATAATAATAAAATATATTATGATATTAATAAAGTAATTTTTTATATTAAAAAATAAACAATTAAATATATAGTAAAGTATAATATTGTTATATTAATAAAATATTAACTCTAAATAAAATAATAAAAATGGAATAAGTATTAATAAAATAATAAAGTATTAAATAAAAAATAAATAAAAATATTAAATTAAAATAGTAAAATATTAAATATTAAAATAATATTAAAAATAATAAAAAATTAAAGATTAAAAATATAAAATAATTAAATAATTAAATAAGAAATTGAACACTATTTAAAATATTAAATATTTAATAATATTAAATTATATATTGATTATCAAGTAACTGTTTTAAACTGTAAGTGTACTACAAGTGAGAGTTACATGACCACAAAATTAACTGTAGCAACTACAAGTGAGAAAATATGAGTGTAAAAGTGAGATTTACATGACCACAAATTTAACTGTAGCAACTGCAAGTGGGAAAAGAAGAGTTGCATTTTGCAACTTGTTTTTCAGCGAAACAAACGGCGGAAAATGGAAAAGAAGTTTTACGACTTGCGTTTTGCGGCGTTTTGCGGCGAAACAAACACGCTCAAAGTCAAAGCACACATTTTTAACTATTAATTTCAAAACATACATTTTCGTGCGGTTTTTCCCCGATCACAGACCCTTAGCCAATTTCATCAAGGACGTGACATTTCTTTCAGATTTCTTCTAAATCTCTCTTTCCCTCGATTATTCTCGGTGCCGTAATGAAGGGGCATGCCATCAAGAAAGGATTCAGAAGAAAGACATGACGGGTTTCTCATTCAAGATTAGGCAATAATCCTAGAGTGGAGTTGAGGGCAACATTTTTTTTCCTTAAAACTGAACGGGTCAAATGTTATACATGAAAGCAAAGCCTAAATCTCTGGTTTTATACTCCTTCACCTAATCTGAATTCATTTATCCTCTCCATGTTGGCCTCAAATTGTGGACTATGATAAGTATAATATTCTAGGAGTTCATTTAAGCTACGTAGGGAAGTTGCTCGAGTACTTCAATAGGTGTTCAATAAGTCACTTACAAATAGGAGAATTGGGAAAGCATGGTTCCAAGTATGAGAACTATCTTACACCTTAGTTCTACTAAATTCCTTTGTGAGCTTTTGGCTAACTTTGACGTCGGAGGATCTTCACTGGGCCAAGATCATCAACGCTACCGCGTTTCGCTGTGAATGCGGTAGTTTGCAGGAAGAAAGACCAAGTAGATCGATGTGGTCTTCTCATCATAACGAAGTCGGTATCTCATAATCAGTGGTGGTGTTCTCTCCCTACAGGATATGCAACATGATAGTCACCAGAGGTGGATATCACAGATTGATTCTTCATTTTTGTTGATATGGTATTCCAATCTCTCTCTTTCTCTCGATAGGCCAAGATCAAGATGAGCAAGAAATTTAACTTTTGAAATAAAAAATAGACATCAAATGAGAAATCTTTTAGACGAATCCATCTACAATAAATAAGGATGTTATATGCAATTTATCCATCAAGTACCATTGATTGATACCAAGGCCAGTAACCTGACCCATCTCATTAGAATCCTCCAATGCATGGCTCCACCTCGCCCACAACTTGTGCCTGAAGTTGGTCCCCGGCTCCTCGACCCCCTTTCCTCTCTCTCTCTCTCTCTCCCTCCCTCAAAAGTCAAGTCTCATGTTATTCGTCGCTCACTATGGGACCATGTGTTTCTATCCTCTACTGCCCATTGCCTTCTTTTCAAACATGGGGTGGCCTGCCCTCATCTTTTCTTTGTGGTGGTTATCTCGTTACATTCTTCTAATGGAGAAGAACGTGTAGTGCATGAAACACAAATAGGGTCGTTTGTTTCGCGTAAAAGTCCGTAATTCGTAAATGACTTACAATTCAGTTACAACTACGGCGTTTGTTTGGACCGTAATTCGCAAAAGACTTACACAATCCAATTATCACTCACTTGCAACCCAATTACTACTCACTTACAGTCCAGTTACAGTTAATTTTGTGGTCATGCAAATTTGTATTATTTTTTATGTTAATATTAATTTTTTTAATATTTAATATTTTTAATATTTATTTGCAATATTAAAACTTTTTAAATCACCAAATAGTTAATTTTGTGGTCAACTTTTTCACTTACGACTTAGACATTACGATAATCAAACACCGTAAAACACAATACACTTTTCCATTTATAACTTTATATTACCAACCAAACACCATAAATCTTACATGCATGTAACTCATTTACAACTGTAAAAGACTTTACCAATTACGAGCTACGAATTACGGCCAGTTACGACAACCAAACAGGCCCAATGCATTTCAATCACGTCAAAAATATGCAAAATTTGGATAGGAAATCCAGAAACGATGAATGATAGATCGGTCAATCATCGACGTAGGGCATGTGGATGTAGGGCCAACTGTTGAATCTTCCTCACCCTTCAATGTATGAAAACAAGCCCAATCCAAGGAGTATTACTCAAGGTTGTGTATGCAATTAATTAAATTTATCACGGTAGAGAGATGAATTAGAGGTTGGATGATGTAACCAATTCTTTAGACCTTTCAAGAAGAGCAGCAGTGTTGGAGGAGTGTCATGAGGAGAGACTGTTTTCTTTAGACCTTTTGTACTTTTTGTTTTTCAGACACCTGAGTGTGCACAGTAGATATTTTTCTGGGTATCTTATGATTTGTGTACGAGCGTGCAAATATTTTTATTAATTTCTTTTTAATGAAGTGCGGGGAAACTGTACTGATTCACCGTTTTTTCTTTAAAAAAAAGAGACCACCCTGTAATTTTCAATTAAGGGTTTTCTCAATAATATTATGACTCCACACTCAATACATATAGCTATGTTTAAAAACTTTATTTCTCTTTGAAATCTAAACCCCAGGTGGCACATAGGGGTGAGCAGAGTTCGGTTATAACCGAAATAACCGACCAAAAACCGAAACCTGAATCCTAACCGAACCGAACCGTTCTAGTTCGGTTCGGTTTCGGTTTTGTGTTTCAAAAATCGAACCGAACCGAATCTCTCACCCTATATATCACCCCACCCAAATTCAATTTAATGAATCATATAGTTCATAACAAAAACTGGTGAAAATTTATCTCATTATTTCTAGCAATACCATCTTTTTTATGTTGAATATGTGAAAGTTATGTTAAGTACACCGTCACAATTAAGAATAATATTATATTAATATAGTTTTTTTTTTTTCATTCTTGCCATTAAAAGTTAGTAATAATTATGTGAGTTTTGATATAAGAGCCCAAATATAGCGTAAGAATATGAAATTTTTAATTCACATTAAGGTTACGGTCTTTTTCTTATTTCTAATTTGGGTATTGAATATTTGAGATTAGAATATTAAAGGATGATAATATAATGGTGATTAAAAAATGTAAGAAATGATGAAAAAATATTAGTCTAACCGAAAAAAACCGAAAAACCAAACCGAACTGAGTCGGCTCGGTTGATAAGTCTAATCGGTTCGGTTCGGTTTTGTAAAAATTAGAAAAAACTAAACCGAACCGACGATGCTCACCCCTAGTGGCACAACTGCTCTTATTCCTCTCTGTAACATGAGGCACATTGCCCTTTCACACCCATTTGGGTCCCAAAGACAACTCTCAAAACAAAAGAGAGGAGAGAGGAAACATGCATCAAAAGCATACCAGTATCTAATGATAGTGAGTTAAAAGAGGCAGATAATGAGCTTCTTTCCAAAAAAAAAAAAAGAAAAGAAAAAAGAAAAGTTAAGGTTGGGCTCCTCTCCTCTTAAAATTAAAGAAATGAAAAAAAACTTGTATTTTACACTTTATGCTTTGCTTGTGCTGACCTTTGCCTAGCTTTCTTCTTTCTCTTCTGCATTACTATTTAGGCTTGAGTCAAGCAAAAATAATGCATTCTTTTTTCTTGCCCCTAGATTACCCACTTTTTAAAGCTACATTTATTTCTTATAGTACTTTAATGCACTAGTTTTCGGGTTCGGTTCATGTGTGTGAGCCACACACACATACAATAAGAGGGCCAATCCGACGTTGACACGTGGACTGGTCCTCTTATAATATGTTATGTGTGTGGGCCTCACATACATATTATAAGGGATTATAAGAGACCAATCCACGTGTCAACGTCAGATTGGCCCTCTTATTGTATGTGTGTGTGGCTCACACACATGAACCGAACCCCTAGTTTTCTATCTTCTTGTCCCCTGGGATACCCATTTTTTAAAGCTACATTTATTGCTCATAGTACCTTAATGTACTAGTTTTCTTCTCTTCATCCCCTCACCTTGTGACATTGTTACAAGTTTTACATAACGGCATTAAATAAGACTCTGTTTGGCTAAACAATTGTTTGATTTAACTCTAATTCGACGATCTTTAATAGTAAAAAACCCTAGTTTCTAAAGCTTAAGTGTCAAGCTTTATGACTAAACAAAACAATTTAATGTTAACATGCTCAATAATAAACATCCAATCAAACAAGCGGATACAACACTTCTACAAATGTGAAAAAAAGCAACGGTACTTACAACGTCATTTTAATAAATAAATGACATTATATATATGGGGTGTTGGCATTTTTATAACTACTTAACATTTATGTCATATGTGGTCCCACTTTTCGCATCGGTTATTTTATAACCGACGTGAAATGTCATATGTGGGTCCCACTTTTTCTGCTCTGAGTCAATGCCAATATTGACAAACTTTTTGCGTTGGTTCTTTTATAGAACCAAGAACTGACACTAAAGTCATCTTATCGCATTGGTTTGATAAAAGAATCGACACGAACAGTCAGGTATTTCTGCGTTGGTTCATTTATAGAGCCGACACACACTCGACCCACTATTGACCCCGACCCCATCGATCCTCCCTCAGAGAGCTCCAGTAGCCCTAACTACACAATCTCTCCCTTTTCACTGCCCTCTTCCACCTTGATCTCCTCCCTCACGTCGTCCTCTCCGCCTTGATCTCCCCTTCGTTGCCCTCATCCTCGTCGATAACGAGTCCCTCGCCAACCTCGGCTCTCGCTGCCTCGAGGTTGTACCCGTCGTCTCTCTCTCTCCGACTATGAAATCGTCTCCTCCGCATGATCTCCCCGCCCTCGTCACCTTGATCTTCCCTCGTTGCCCTCATCCTCGCCGATCTTGAGGCCCTCACCGCCTTGATCTCGCCCCTAGCTGCCTTGATCTCGCTTCTCTAGTCTCAACCGCCACCTTCGAGGCCCTCGCCGCCTCTCTCTCCGACCACGAATAGGCCTTCTTCGCTTTGATCTTTCTGCCCTCGTCGCCTTGATCTCTCTGCCTTGATCTTCCCGGCCTCGCCACCCTGATCTTCACTGCCGACCATGAACGGGCCTCCGCCGCCCTGATCTTCCCCGACGCCTTGATCTCTTAGACTACTAATAAACCATCCTTCCCTGCAGCTTCGAGGTAATACTGCATGCTTTTTTTAAAAAAACCTTCAATTGGTTGTATTGTGCTTTATATGAGGGTGAAATCGTGGGTGGTCCCAAGTATCTTTTTTGCTGGATAAATTATTTTTAAGTGGTCTCAAATTGCAACTGTGAGTTGACTTGTGTATGTATTTTTATATCGGTTATTTATTAATCGATGTTAAAAGCTTGACTTTTTATATTGTAGTGGGCACATAAATTAAGTATATTTACTCCTTACATGTTATGCATATTGTAAATAATTCAATTTTTTGTTTTTTTATGTCCATACTAAATAAAGATGGATCAAAAATGGATCATTACAAATAGCTTAAATCTGAAATATTAAAATAGTGTAGAAGAGTATATCAAGTTATTGTTGAGCGTGCCAACAATCCTAATCGTATTAAGTGTTCGTGCATAAAGTGCGCTTGTGTTGATAAAGTTATGACTGAAGTATTAAGAGATCACTTATTCATCAATGAGATTGATCAAGATTATATAAGATGAATATGACATCGTAAGAGTGTAAGAAATATACCTATTAACTTAGATAAAAAAAAAGATGTCATAAAAGAGAAGAACACTCTAATGAGGGCAATAAATTAAAAGATATAGTGCATGATGTAGAAAAAAATTTATGAATCGCCCTAAAATGTTGAATAGCTTGAAGAATGTAGAAACAACTTTATACGTTAGTTATTCTAAATTCTCTAGATTGTCAGCAATGTGGGGATTATACAATTTGAAAGTGAAAAGTGAGTGGAGCGATCAAAGTTTTACAACCTTTCTCCAACTTTTAAAAGATATACTTTTTGAGGATAATGAACTTTCAGATCGTACTTACGAGGCTAAGAAGAACTTGTGCTCTATGAGTATGGATTATAAGATTATACATGCTAGCCCTAGTGACTGTATTTTGCATCGACATGAATATAAAAGTTTAAAGGAATGTCTGGTGCGTGAAAGATCACGATAAAAAACAATTAAGAAATCTCCAGCTAAGGTGTTATGGTATTTTTCGGTAATATTGAGATTTGAATGCATGTATAAGAATGCAGAACATGTGAAAAGTTTGATGTGACATTCAGACGGGAGGATTATTGATAATATATTTTGGAGCAAACTAATTCCCCGCAATGAAAAATTATTGATTTAAAGTTTTTGACTTTGAGTGTGATGCAAGAAATCTACGATTAGGTTTTTCGACTGATAGATTAAACTCACACGGTAACATGACCAATACACACAATACATGATCAGTTATTTTGATTATTTATAATCTTCCTCGTTGGTAGTGCATGAAGCGCAAGCTTATAATATTGTCATTACTACTATCGGGTCTCAGATAGTCGAAAGTGATATGGATGTTTATTTGACACCTCTTAAAGTTAATGGGAAAGAAAGGATAAAAGTATTTGATGCATATCATTAAGAATTTTCATAATTCGAGCTACTTTGGACAATCAATGATTTTTCAGTATACGATAAATTAAGTACAGTGTGAAAGGATATAAGGCATGTCCTTATATAACACATCTTTTCTCTAATTAAAATATGAGGGAAAGACGGTATACCTTGGTACCCGAAGATTCTTGCCCACGTTGCACCATTATTGGAGGTTAAAAAGCGTTTAATGAACCTACTGAAGAAGGAAAACTCCAAAAACATTGAATAGTGAACATGTATATGATCGAGTGAAACATCTCATTGCAAGTTATAAAAAAAATAAAGAAAATACAGTTCATAAGTGTTGTGCGCAGAAACAACAACCAATTAGAGGAATCCTTGAGTCACAGATGCAATATAGAAGTACTACCAATCAGCAAGAACAATTGAACAATGAAAGAAAATCAAACACAAGATTTAACGAGGTTCGGCCAATTTTGCCACGTTCTCGGGGTAAGGAAGAGAGATTTCTTTATTGATTTGATAATCAATACAAATTGCAAGCAATACGTATGAAGAGGACTCTGCCTCCCTTATATACCCAAGGAAACCCTAGGAGAATCAGATTCTGAATAGGACTCGTTTCCAATTCAGAACTCTTTCCGAATTTAGCCCAGACCCGTCTGTCGGTACCCAAGTTCCCGGTCGACCGTGTCGGTCGACCGTGCCCAACCGAGACTTAAGCCCTTTCAGTCGGTCGACTGGAGGTCGACCGGCTCCTTCTACGGTCGACCAGGCGGTCGACCGCAAGTGGCATGTGCATGTTGGCGCACGCCGGTCGACCGGGCGGTCGACCGGTCTTCTGCTGCTGATGTTGTCTGGCTGCTGCTGGTTCTTCTTTGGTTTCTTGTTGTCGACTTCTTCGACTTCCTCTCTCTTCCTACAATTCTCCACCTCGGTGAAGATTTCTCAAATCTGAGCCGAACTGAAACATAGGATCTGTCGACTCGAAAGTGGCTGCACCAGTGTGGTTGCCTACGTACCCTACCCAAGGGATCAAGCCATCCGTAGTTCATCCAAAAGGAGCTTCAACAAGCTCATGCAACATGAAGGATATGGAGCAAAGCTTTACAATGTGCAAACTTTACTGCTGACACCACCTTGGTAAGCATGTGGGTGGGATTCTCCGTTGTGTGAATCTTTAGCAACTCAATATCACCCTCATCGAGAATCTCCCTAACAAAATGGAACCTGACATTGATGTGCTTCGTCCATGCATGATACACCTGGTTCTTGGCTAAATAAATAGCACTCATACTGTCACAGTTGATCTTCAGTAGATCCTGATCAATCCCCAAGTCATCAAGCAGGCCTTGAAGCCAAATTGCCTCCTTCATAGCCTCCGTCATGGCCATATACTCGGCCTCTGTGGTAGACAATGCAATGGTAGACTGTAAAATAGAGCGCCAACTAACCGGTGATCGAGATAATGTAAAGACATACCCCGTTGTGGATCGGCATTTGTCAAGTTCACCAGCATAATCGGAATCTATATACCCGATACAATCCTGCTTCCCTGTGGAATCCTTCTCGAATACCAGACCAACATCTATGGTACCTTTAATGTACCGCAGAATCCACTTCACTGCCTCACAATTCAATACTTTTGGTCAGATACTTTCTTTCTAGGATCTCCCACAACTGCCTCGCAGATGTTTCGTGTAACACAAGATATTTGATGTCTTGTGTTAGACACGATCTGATTAAGCCACACGCTGAACGGTTCATCTTATCCCACTCTTCTTCAGTGGTTGTGCTTCGCTTCTTCTCCAGACGTAGAGTATCTTCGAGATTTGATGTCGTCAGTGCATCCATCATCTCGCACCTCCACATGCCAAAATTATTCGTGCCATTGAATTTCACCACATCAATCCGCGGATGTGGATTCATGGTTCTCACAGATGTACTTTCTTAAGCCATCTCTTTGACTAGATCCTCTATGTAATGCAAAAAACCAACGAAGTTAGATAAACAAATTTTTGATAAAGATCAGATCTTTACCTCCTCACGAAATCCTAGATGAGTTTCTAAAATAGATCTACTCCTCAAATTGATTCCTTGAGCACTTCACGCGCTGTTCTAAGATTGACACACGATCCCACAAACAGTCCCAACGCTGACTGAGATCGACACACGATCTCCGCCAATCAGCAACAGATGCCCTCCGAATCACCAGATGATCCAACGACGAACCTGGGATGCTCTGATACCACTTGTTGTGCGCAGAAACAACAACCAATTTGAGGAATCCTTAAGCCACAGATGTAATAAAGAAGTACTACTAATCAGTAAGAACAATTGAACAATGAAAGAAAATCAAACACAAGATTTAATGAGGTTCGGTCAATTTTGCCTACGTCCTCGGGGCAAGGAAGAGAGATTTCTTTATTGATTTGATAATCAATACAAATTGCAAGCAATACATATCAAAAGGACTCTGCCTCTCTTATATACCCAAGGAAACCCTAGGAGAATCAGATTCTGAATTGGACTCGTTTCCAATTCAGAACTCTTTCCGAATTTAGCCCAGACCCGTCTGTCGGTCGACCGGGCGGTCGACCGACCCAAGTTCCCGGTCGACCGTGTCGGTCGACCGTGCCCAACCGAGACTTAAGCCCTTTCAGTCGGTCGACTGGCGGTCGACCGGCTCCTTCTGCGATCGACCAGGCGGTCGACCTCAAGTGGCCTGTGCATGTTGATGCACGCCGGTCGACCGGGCGGTCGATCGGTCTTCTGCTGCTGATGCTGTCTGCCTGCTGCTGGTTCTTCTTTGGCTCCTTATTGTCGACTTCCTCACTCTTCCTACAATAAGAATGTGTGGACGAAGCGATCAATGTTTTTTGATTTTTCACATTGGAAAAACTTGTTTGTAAAGCACTGCCTTGATGTTATGCATGCTGAAAAGAATATGTGCGATAGTATTAGTAGCACATTACTCAATATACCCGGAAAAACTAAGGATATGTCAAGTTTAGATTGGATTTGGTTGAAATAAGATTACGTAAGCAGTTGACACCAGAGAAGAGGGAACAAAATACATATTTACTATCAGCATGTCATACTTTGTGTAGAAAGAAAAAGATAGAGTTATGTCAGTATCTTCCTAGAATTAAGATGCCTAGTAGTTACTCATCCAATATTCGAAGTCTCGTGTCAATGAAAGATCTAAAGTTAGTTGGATTGAAATCTCATGATAGTCATGCATTAATGCAACAATTATTAACGGTAGCTATATGTTTTATATTGCCGAGACATGTCTGCCATGCCATTACCCGACTTTATTTTTTTCAATGCATTATAAGTAAAGTAATTGACTGAAAAAACTAGAAGTGTTACAGAAGGATATTGTGGTTACTCTGTGTCAGCTTCAGATGTTATTTTCACCTTTATTTTTTGATATCATGGTGCATCTAATTGTTCATTTGATTGGAGAGATTAAACTATGTGGTTTGATTTTTTTAGATGGATGTATCCATTTGAGCGTTACATGAAAATATTATGATTTTATTTGTCCAAATTTTACCGTTGTCGCTATGGGTACAAAGGCTAGTGATAGAATTGTAAAGGTCAAATATACACAACCACAATGCAAGGATTCATACCCGGGCGCTTGTTTTTTGTGTCACATAATATGGGGTAAGAAACTCTTATTTTATAATAAAATTCAATTGTTATTTTTATTTAATTATTTATATGAATTTCTCTGATAGATTACATTGGAGATTATGTGTGGTTAACCTCCACTAGTATCTTGTATATTGGTTATATTCATTATGGGGCAATGTGCGAGAACATATTAAGATTGTGATTAATATGTGAGTGTCGAATACTTGTATTTTTTTCGTTAGCTCTATTAAAAAAAAACTCCATTAATATGCGAGTATTTAATATTTCAAATTTATGAAAAAGGTCCTCTATGTGTTCATTCCAACAAGTGAAAATCAAAATAAATGGCCTTCACAGAAAGCTAAATGGAATATTATTAAGGTATTTTTTATTTAGTATCTGATATTTTTTAAATTAATAATATTTAAACTATTTATGTATTAACATATTAATCTAATTCTTGTACTGTCATCGTCAACCCGATAGCATTCAGTACGGGTACTATATTATGCAGATGATGTAAGGAATCATCCACTCTTGAATGAATGTTAATCCAACAGAGGTATAATTCTCTATATCCTACCTTTTTTGTTAATATAAATTTAACAAAAAAATTTTTAATATGTTTGCAGTTCAATTCTGACAAAACATATACATAATATGAAATCAACAAAATTTGGAAGGAGTATATATATACATATACATATATATATGTATATACATATACATATATATGTATATATGTGTGTGTGTATATGTATGTGTATGTATGTATGTATGTATGTATACATACATACATACATACATGAATGTGTATTTGGTTATATATTTGCATGTATTGGATGAAATTACAGGCCAAATATATGTATTTGATGAATGTACAGATAGGATGTGTAAACTGTTCATCATTTAAGTTGGATACTTGTGAAAAAAATTTCTCATTCTAATTACAGTAGATCTCAAGAGGAAAAGTACTTGTGTGTGTCATTGCCTCTTCAACTTGAGTGTGGTAGTGTGGTTCTCCTACAATTTGCTTATAAAAGATATCAATGTTGCAGTAAGTCCTTTTATCCATACTTGACCCTCATATTTTTTCTCTTCTATTACAAAGTTCATATCTACGTATGTTTTTGGTTCGAATTGATTCCTAACATATTGGAATTCAGGTTCGGAGTAGTATAAATGGTAGGGCATATAATCTATTAAGGTGTCAAGGTGCAAGAAAAAAATATTTTAGTGCAAGTAAAATTAGTTTCACTCTTATTTTGGTGCATATTTCTTTTGCTGCATGTTTTAATTTAGTGCATGTTGTTTTAGCTCTCATTTCGGTGTGTGTTTCAATTTGTGGTGCAAGTTTCTTAAGTGCCTAAAGTAGTATTGAATTTGTATTCGGATATATATACATATACATATATATATGTATATACATATACATATATATGTATATATGTGTGTGTGTATATGTATGTGTGTGTATGTATGTATGTATGTATGTATGTATACATACATACATACATACATGAATGTGTATTTGGTTATATATTTGCATGTATTGGATGAAATTACAGGCCAAATATATGTATTTGATGAATGTACATATAGGATGTGTAAACTGTTTGAATGTAAAGTGATTTTTGTATTGCTTTTAATTATTTATTAAAATCCCACTTTTCACGTCAGCTCCACATAGAACCAACATGGAAGGCCTGGCCTTTCGCTTTGGTTCTACAGAAACCAATGTGAAATGGTTATTTCATGTCGGATTAAATCAGAAACAAAACATTCGATTTTTCGCGTCTCCTGAATACTCGTTGATTTTACGACCGATGTTGTTTTAGTTTCGTGTTAGATTTAATTCGACGCGTATTTTCCTTTCTGTAGTAGTGATATCATGTTGGCTTATCAATGGATTGGGTCTGGATCCGTACCTAACCCGATTAGACGTGTCTGATAACCAGTTCTATACCCGCGAACCCAATAGGACCTAGTCCCATTTACCCTATTAGTAAACGGGTGGGGTCCCATTTAGTTAATAACCCTAACCCTCTCACTCATTCTGTAACACCTGAATTATTAAACTTGAATTTATAAATTTGATATTCAATTAATGTATATATAAAGAATTATTAGAGATGATAATTTAATTACTTTCGTATGGTAAGAAATTCGATCATTTAGTTAATAAATAATTAATTATGTTTAAGTCCTAAGCATATTTTAATATGTATGTAGGATGAGAAGAGATAAATATGAGTATGGTTGTGTATAGTATGGATGAATGAAGACAAAGACTTTTGGAGGGAGAGAAAGGAGAGTTTTAGATTTTTCTAAAGTTTTGAGAAAAGAAAGAGAGAGCCCTAAAGTTTTCTTAAATAAATAAATCATCACCAAAAAAATTTCTCACCTATTTATACTTTCTCTTCAGTTACTATTCATCTAAGAACAAAAAAAATCCCTAATTCTCTTTTTTTTCCATTTGAGAGAATACCCTCTTTCTCCTATAATTATTTCAACAATTAAATGCCTTTTTCTCTTCTTTTCTCTTTCTCTTCTTTTCTTTTCTCTTCTTCTCTCCTTAAATTGGCGTTGGGACAAGACCTGAGCTCAGCCCGAGATCAAAACTAGGCCAAGTTGGCTCAGTCACCTCTGATTGCGAGCAAGAAAAGTAGGAGGTAGCGGAGATGTGTTCTTGGTGGTTTATTAATCAAATAATTAATCAATTTTAGAGGTAAGCTAACACCTCTTGTCATAATGTACTATTGGTGTGTTATATGAATGAACGATATGTAGCTACGATATACATATGTGCATTGTATAGTATGGAGGGAGGGTTTCAGATGTGATAAGATGGGGAAGCTCTATATTTATGTATGTATATTCATGTGTGTGTGTGTGTGTGTGTGTATTATATGTGTATTGTTTGTGTGTGTGTGTTCTTGGAGGAAGGGATATGGGGGGGGAGGAGAGAGTATGTATATGTGAATATGTGTGGCATGCGCATACAAATTGTTGTACACATTTTATGGAGGGAGGGACTAGAGGGGGAAGATGGAGGTTATATATATATATATATATATATATATATATATATATATATATATATATATATATATATATATATATATATATATATATATATAAGGAACATGGTGGGGGAGAAGAGGAGGAATATATTCATACATTCATATTGCTATATATGTTATGTTCATGTAATATATGTATATAAATGCAATGAAATGAGAAGTATTCTATCATAAGTGCAATGAGATTAAAAGATAATTGAACAATTAGTTGATATGTCGTGAACTTTTATTTGCACAGTATTGAGATGAATTTGAAAATTATATATCCAGTGAAATATGAGATATTATTACAAGAAAGTAATAAAATGAATAGCAAAGTAAATTGAACTTTTCCAACTGATAAATCATATCACTTGAATAGTTATTCTATTCGCCTTGACTTTATAGTATCATCGAGCTCATCTATCTTGTCTAATTCATGTTCATGCTTATTACCTGGTGCATAACTTATATTTTATATTGTTATATGTATACCACTACATGAACTCCTTGCATGACCTTACTCACTGAGTTGTCGAGTTTTTTTAAATTAACAACATTTTCAGGTAAAGATAAGGTTAAAGTCCCGGCTTAAAGTACTTGGACGTCTCTTTTGGAAACTATATGAAGAATTTAACTTGTGAAACATACTTATAGTATGTTGCCTATGAATAGTTTCATGCTTGAACATAAACATCAAACTTAATATGTATGCTATGTAATATTTGTAAGACGATCTTTGCATATATGTGAAAATATATGTGTGATTGTAGATATTATATTAAGTTGCCATTGAAAATGATTATCATGTTTGAATTTAGGATGTCGAGAGGGTACTCTCGAGCTTATGTATATATTGTGTGATTGTTGGTAGTCGAGACTGCAATCTTGATGATTTGATAAGTGGGTTAATTTTGGCCAAAATTTTATATTTGTGATGTATAGCAATGTAGTAATTACAGAGAAGATATTGTCAAAATTTAGAATAAAATCAGATATTATGTTGATCAAGGATTATAGAAACTAGGATTGTTACAGTTGGTATCAGAGCCTAGGTTTAGGCATAGGGATTAGACTTAGAATAGTTGATCTAGGAACAGGGTTGATTGCTGTAACGCCCTGATTCCGCAGGTACGGGGATGTTATGGTGAGTACATACGTAGGGCGGATACCCTCACGTACGTACGCTAAGCCTCAGTACAGAGAATACATACAATATTGACAATAATTCCAGTATGAATTAAGTACAAGAATACCTACAAAAAGAGTTAGTGATCATGAGAGATATGAAAAACAAGAATAAATAAGATAATAGAAACAAATCACAAATATACCTATGAATGGAAAAGGGTGACGACCTCAAAATAATCTCAGAAACTATCTGGTACAGCGATATCTCGGATCTCTAACCTGGGCACGCAAACTCAAGGTCATCAGAAAGTGACCGAGTGAGTGGTAAAATGAAGGAGACACTCATATATACTATAGTAAGATAGGCACGATAATAATATATAATACATGGTTATGGATCAGTGATACCATATAATAGAAATTTAAGAATCAGTAGAAATATAAAAATGTCATATTTTAATACCATCACTACCTAGCATGTTATCATCGGGTCATGTTTACAGTAGTATCCAGTTTTATATAATAAATAATATTGTATAGTGGTGACGAGATGTGCAGTATGCAACATAATCGTACTACTGTGTTGTGTATATACAGTAATGGTGTCTACAAGGCATACATAAAGCAGACTATATGCAATGCAGAATATGTGTTCATGAATAGTGTGTTACCACATGGAGTGTAACAAATGTAAGAAAGTGTAATAAGGTATACAGGTGACATAATTGTGGATAACATATCAGGAATAGTAACAAATATAAAAGGACAATAATATACATGTGTCGAGCATGTTATGTGATTTATACAATAATAATAATCAGTACCGCCTGATATTTTAATCAATCTCTTCTAGTGTCCCATATCACTGGCAATTTATACTGGAGCCCGCATTCCGGACGAACCATCCAAACATGGCATATGGGTGACATGATCTGAACAAAGAGTGACCAAATAACAAGCGTTCCCGATGTCACTATTGTTTATACCATTTTATTATATTAATTGAAAACCCAATGTCAAGAAGCTCTTATCGGGTAGGTGTATCCCGTGCATACCCAGGATTACGGCCTTAAACAAACCTCTGACTGCTGAGACCAGGGCCCTCCACTAAGAGGGGAGTAGGAAACGGGAAACAGGAGCTCATATAGCTATATACAATCGGTAGCCAGCACTACCATCCCCTGCAGTCGGACTAACAATGTGGATTAAATACATCCACCCGATAAGATCTAATCAACCGTCAAGTCTCCCCCACTCCCAAATTATCTTTATTATCTTTACAGTACACAGCGTAGCAAAAACCAGTACAGTGCACGGTACATGTAACATGATAAC
Organism: Agave tequilana; assembly: GCA_038442645.1. NCBI lineage: Eukaryota > Viridiplantae > Streptophyta > Magnoliopsida > Asparagales > Asparagaceae > Agave > Agave tequilana. The sequence continues at coordinate 180,410 of JAVJIF010002333.1, forward strand.
AGGACATGAGCTCTGTTGATAGTATAAAACAAGATAACGGGAAACAAAAGATGTAGGATTTCATATATCGCATATCAACAGCTCACGTATCCAGTAATGAGAATATCAATATCAGTACTGGAATACAATTATGTAACGGGAATACAGGAATATACATGTAGCAATAATATAAACCATGATCCACACAATAGGAATACATAGACAATCAATGCATGTAGACTGGTGAATCTATATAACAGTGGTGTAAGAACATGAAGTAACTGTGCACAGAGTATCCATGTAGCGGTGTCCAGTGTATCAGTGGGACATGAATAAGAAATAATAGTGTTACGTGTAATAGTATCTGTGTAATGGTGATACATGTACATGAGATAAGAGTGTCCCGTATGACAGGATATTCAAGTCACGGTATTCCGAGTGTATGAATACTAATATTTAGTCTAACAAAGTCTCTGTGTAACAGGTGTACATGAATATTCAATTAACTGTAATGTCTTGTAAAGTGATTCCACAGTATGTAAACATGTAAACAATAGTGTCCGGTGTAATCCAGGTAAGGGTGGCTATATCATCTACTCGAGTGTCAAATATTTCTAATTATAATAACGATTACTATATTATTAATACGGTAGGTACCACCAAATTATTATACATGATTATCTATATTAATTATCAATTTATTCGCTTATTTACTTGTGAAAATTATTAACTTCTAAATCTCGATAACTAAACAATCATCCATATATATCTATACATTTTATAAATCAGCTAATAAAAAAATGATTATGTTATCTATTATATTTATAGAACAATCATGTATGTTTTAATTACTGGGATTTATCAACAATTACATTTTATTAAACAATAATTATAATGATTTATCGATAATCAAGATTGATTAAATGAAGAAGTCAACCAATTTCATTAAACACAAGAAAATATAATTTATAAAATAAAAGCACTCACAAACTGGCCATGAGAAGGTAGCTCTCTTTCTCACGATCGCAACGATTTCAAGATCGTCCAAATCGGATTCCAGAGGCTCCAGTTATCACTCGAACACTAAAAATAATAAAAATAGGTTAAATGTGTAATAAATAGGTCAAAATGTAATAGTATAAAGTATCAGGGGTTTTTATGAACTTTTACCTTATATGGTTTTGGATGCGGGTTTCGATTGCTTATCGGGTCGGGTTTAGATCCACAACCCATACCCATTAATATAAGTGATGGGTTATTGGGTTACAGGGGGTCAGGTGTGTGAGTTATTAGGTTTGTGCCCAATAAGAGAGAGAGAGAGAGAGAATGAGAGAGAAAAAGGGAGGCAGGGCTGGCGGCGGCCGGCCCTCCTTGCCGGCGTCGCCCCCCGGCGGTGATGCCCTGAGAACGAGACAGAGGGAGAGAGAAAGAGATGGAGAGAGAGGAGAAGATGAAGAAAAACAGGAGGAAGAAGAAGGAGAAGAAAAAGAAAGAGAAGAAGAAGAAGAAGGAGAGGAAAGGAAAGGGAAAGGGGTGGCGCCTGGCCGGGGGGCGCGGTGGCGCGCAGCCACCGGCCATCTGCCGTGGGCGTGGGTCAGGCCCGCCCGCTGTCTGGAATAGAGAGGGAGAGAGATAGAAGTGAGGAAGAGAGGGAGAGAGAGAGATTGAGAGGGAAGGGAGAATGAGAATTTGAAAGAGAGGTAGAGATTTTAAGGGCAAAGAGAGAGAGAAGTCGGTGGAAGGCGGTGGCTAAGTCGGTGGGGGAGGGAGTCTGTAGAAAGAGAAAGAGAAGGGAGAAATAAATAAATTAAAGATTGATTAATTAATATTATTTTAATGAGTTAAAATTTGATTAGTTCCGAACTGATCCTAAAAATTCTGTAAAATAGCAAATATTACGGGAAGGAGGAATATGAAATCAGATTCTAAAAATCTTATATAGCTTACAAGTTAAAAATCTTGGAACATTTCGCCGACATAGGTGGACACTGGTTTGGCCCGATTTTGGAATAACTCAGAAAAATTTCCAAAAATAACTAACGTAGAAAATATGATTCTAAGACACTATGTGAAAATAGATTCATGAAACTTAACTTCTTTTGTGAATTAAAAATAGTAGAGCTGATTACCGGCATCGGTCGATACCGATTTCAGAGATTTTCCAAAATAATCCAGAAAAATATCAGAAAATTTTGAAAAATTTAAAATATTAAATATTAAAAATAATATTTTAAACTAAAATTGGTTCAATCTGCCTATCAAAAGGGTCAAATCATCTTTGAACATCATATTGAGTACTGATATTGTGATACGCACATTAGGGATCAGGGGGTTACAATTGCTATGAATGATATGTATGTGTATATTAGGTATGAATGAATGTATGCAAATGTATGGTATGATATGGTAGCCTAAGGGGGTAAGGGGTTCCTACATGCATTGATTTTGAGACATGTGATATTTGATCACTCTCTTATGTTCAATTTATGGTACCCGTATGTTATAATTCAGATTTGTTCTGTTCAGGGTGCAGGCCCTAAGTATTTGTTCCTAGTGGTATGAGATACTGAAATAAGAGAATGGCTAAAATATCAGGTGAGTCAAAGGTTAAATCAGAGCGTAAGGACGTAGTAGAGAGGGTAAGTAAAAAAAAATGAGATTACGAGACGAAAGATCGGAGAAGATATTTTATTGGAAAAAGTATAGAATTTTGGAATTTACTGTTTAGCATTTTCTAGAAACATATATACATTTAAATATTAGATTATTATGCGAGATGAATCTAATATAGTTTTGATTATCTAAATAGGAGATTCAGAGATGTTGGAATCGTCATCAAGAAGTTTAGCACCCCTGAGATTAAGCTGGGTAGCAGAATCAGTAGATTGGGGGTATGATCTGGCAGGACAAACCCGGAGCTGATCATGATGGTCCAGTGAAGGGAGAGTGAGATAGAACCCTAGTGCAGATAGTGCTTAATGAGATAGTGAGTGATGCTGGGAGTGATATTTCGGGCCCACAGGAGTTAAGAGAGCCTGAGAGTAATGATGTAGAATCTCAAGACAATGGCCCTGAAGATCTAGAGGCCGAGATTAGGGATGAGCAGAGTTCAGTTATAACCGAAATAATCAACTGGAACTCGAAACCTAGACCTGAACTGAACCAAATCGCTCTAGTTCGGTCGGGTTTCAGTTTTGGGTTTTGAAACCCAAACCTGACCAATCCAAATAGAATTGAATCTCTCATACCTATATATCGCCCCATCCAAATTCAATTTACTGAACATGTGGTTCATAACAAAAACTGGTGGAACCTTATCTCATTACTTCTAGCAATACCATCTTTTTTATATTGAACATGTGAAAACTATATTAAGTGCACTATCACAATTGAGAATAATATTTATACTAGTATAGTTATTTTTCTTTTGCATTCTTCTCATAAGAAGTTAGTAATAATTATGTGAGTTTTGATAATAATAGCTCAAATACAGTGTAAAAGTTTTCGAACATGAAATTTTCAATTCACATTGAGCTTACGGTCTTTTCTTATTTCTAATTTGGGTATTAGATATTTGAGATTAGGATAATAAAGATGATAATATAATGGTGATTAAAAAATACAAGAAATTATGAAAATATGTGGGCCTAACTGAAAAAACTAAAAAGCCAAACTGAACCGAATCGAATCAGTTCGGTTCGATTTTGCAAAAATTAGTATAAATCGAACCGAACTGAACGATATTCACCCCTAGAAGAGATGGTAAGCCTCAGGCCAAACCTGAGGAACAATAGGATCAGAAGAACCCCAGGGAGGGTTCATGTCTGGAGGTTGTTGGTGTCAAGGGTTCTTGAGCCAATAATACCTTAAGTTTGATTATTAACAAACCAACTAAGCTAAGACACTAATATTTTATAGAGTGTAGTTTGTGTTAAAGAAGTTATTCTATAGCAAACAAACCATGAAACCGTCAAAAAAAAATTGGATGAATGAGCTTACAATACAAAATTCAAATTGAAAATAGTGGAAATAGAAGCTCTCAAAAGCAACATAATGTCCAAATCAATTTGGAGCTAATCACTTGAAAATTAAGAAGTTGTGAAGCTAAACTTTCAAATATCTACCTTGACTTCAAGGTAATAATTAAAGACTTGAAGGTTCAAGGAGTCAAGAAGCTTTCATGTTACATATTTAAAAGGACTTCGTATGACAATTCAAGATTGAAGAAGTCACCGAGCTTACAATGTCAAATATTCATTAGAAATTCATACGTAGGTAAGAAGAACTAAGATAAAAACTTAATTTGGCACTAGAATCCATTTTATACTTGTGTGTATTCATTTTGATTTAAAATCATGTATGATTTCTCTCAACTTTTATTGATATTCCCAAAAGCTTTTAAATTGTATTTAAATTATTGGTTTGAGTATATCAATTGTAAGGCCCCTCCCTGACAGGTACGGGAATGCTACTGCGACGTATACACATGGGGCAAAAATATCCTCAAGTATATATGCTAAGCATCAGTACAGTAAATGAGTCAGAGTACAAAAATGTGTAGTATTATACAACAAAATAGTACAAGTATTCAGTTGTCACAAACTGTGACAAAATATTACAAAAGTATTATGTCACCAAGAGGTGCAAAAGTATGATTACAAAATACAAAAGGTTGGAAGATGCTAACGAGTTGCAAAAAGGAACCCTCGTGAGCCGATCAGAAGATGGCAGACTGGAAGAATCAACTGGTGGTCCGCTTGCTCCACAAGATAAGTCTGATCTTTCGCGGAAAGTTTCACATCAGTCCAAAGTCTGAGATCTAGACAAGCACCATGGTTGTCAGAAAGCAACCCAATAAGAGTGTAAAGTGAAGCTAAGTGGCATGCACGGACAAACACCCATGTTCTAGAAAGCGTGTCGTGTACTCAAGTAATGCAATCATATGATAATCTCACTAAACAGATAAACATGAAATCATCTCAAAATCGAGTAAATACAATTGGGTTATTATATTATTATTATCTTTATTGTTAGTATGACTCGTCTGACTAGGTATGTGTCCCGACATCCTCGAACACATGCATCCACATATGAATAAGCTGAATTTGGTTATTAGAAATAGATGGGGGTCAACAAACTATGTTTATAGTGGGCCCATGTGTATCAGGGACAATGACCTCAGGAGCATCCAGTACTGAGCTGAAACCGAACGCTAAGTCGTAAGAATCATATTTGTATGCCATGGACGAGAATGGAATTTGGAATAAGGGTGCTAGTACACCTCACCGAAACATTTGATGGCCCTCAAGTAGAATCGAAGTTTCAGTTGAACAACATGTGACAATTATAAATACGTCCACATATTGATTCCATTAGTTTTTCCCGTCACAGTGTAAGTTGTCTAACTATTACAGATTCAGTCCATGATGATTAGTTTACGGAGATTAACATGAATATAATAATATGTGATACATGAGTATATATGTATTCACAGGGTGTGTGCATGATACCGGTGTCAAGTCCCCGTAAAAATGATAGTCATGAACCAGATAATTAATGTGTCATAGGTTATAGTAACGGATGAAGTACATCAACACATGTAAGTGCAGCGGTCAAAACATCATGTAAGTGGCAGGTTATGTGACATGGAATAAGGAAACAGTGTAAGTAAACATTTCAAACTCTTCAGAATTATATTAATAATAACTATTAATTAATTATCCAGGCGGGGTTAAGCTGGAGCGAAGATAGGCCATCTCAGCGTAATGCTCGGCACATTGCGGAGCTAGCGTGCAGCTCTAAACTCTAACGCGCTCTGTGAGGTTAACGCTCAGGGCAGAGCTAGATGAAGCGAATGTATGGATGCTTCGCTAATCGCACATGGCGAAACCACGCTCGCGGTGAATCTAAACACACATGGCGAAGCGAGCGTATGAACGCTATGCTAACGCACATGATGAAGCTACACTCGAGCGAGTTTTGCAGTGAAGAGCTAGCACTATGCTCGCCTCCCGGTGGAGCTAGTAATACTCTAAGGGTTTAAGCCCAAAGGCTGGAAAATAGTCTTAAAGCTGAGCCCGAAGGCAAGAGAAAAGCCTGAAAGTTAAGCCTTAAGGCTAAATATATAGCCAGGAGGCTAACGATCACGAAGGGTCGGTCAAACCAATAATAATACAATATTACAAACAGAATGCACACACAAAAGTAATTGCCTATATTTTTAGAAGAGCTTTACGTTCACCCAGTCAACGGAAAACAAGATTCACTTTTCACCGCTACGCAAAGAACCCAGCCTTAAATAAAGGGAAGATCCAATCATTTTTTCCTCTTTTGTAATCAGATTATTGATACATTATAGTTTTCTTTATAATCAAATAAAGATTCTTGCACCTTTCAATTTTTTCCGAGGAAACAAGAGATGGTGACTCTCCTGGGACTACTTTCTCCACTGATGAGCAAGTTGTGGCGCAGGGTGACATCACCTTCATGGGAAAAACCATCGAGTCACTCGTTGTGGAATTCGATCAGACCAAGTATGAAGAGTTTCTCTCTTTTGGCTCTAAGAGCCCTAGGGTGGCACGGCAGTACTGCAGGGTCTCCTTGGAGATCCGCTCTCAAGTCTCTTCGGGGACTTTCCCAAAGATGGCCTGCGCAAATAGCGCCATTTATGGCCGCATCGCGCGCGTGGTCCGCATCAATGTCTCCCACGAGACCGGCGAGGCGAATGTTATTGAAGGCCAATCTTACCATGTCCCTTCTCTTCCTCAGCTCCAGGTTACCGGGGGTTCACAACAGCCCGTGAAGCGTAATGGGAATGCTGAACGTTGACAAAGGCATCACGCACGTCGACAACAGATGCAAGAAGCTGAAAAAAATCATCTGTCCAGCAGATACAGGATGTGAGACTCATGCATGTGTCTCTTCTGAACCGCATCAGACGCACGAAGTCTACTTCTGGATAACAAAACGCAGAGCTTAAGAAGCTCGCGTTTCTGAGGCTTCACTTCACAGATGCGATGTTCAGCAACGCGAGGTCCTTGTCTCTTCTCAATAGAACGCGTAACTCATAAAGGCCATGTTTCTCAAGTGTCGTCAGATAAACGCGACAATCAGTAACATGAGGTCCGCGTCTCTTCTCAGCAGAGGCACGAGGACCCGTGTCTCAAAGCTAAAATACGAGAGTCTCGTCTGTTCTATTCATATTTACACAATGATCACCCAAAAGTACAAATAATAACATCCGCGTGGAGTGAGTTAAAAGCATTCGCCTCGTCGATGATCGAGTGCGGATGATAAGAAACACCGATGAAACTCCTATGGAGTTTAACGCACGTGTGCATTGGGGAGAGAGATGGAGAGAGAAAAGAGAGTAAGAGAGAGTGAGTGCTAGAGAGATCTAGAGAGAGCAGAGAGAGATAGATAGAGAACGGTTGCGGGGGTGGCGCTGCCGGGGGAGGCAGGGTTGTCGGCGGTGCTGGCGCGCGGCAGAGAAGAGAGAAAAAGGAGGAAGGTGGGGTTTGGAGGCGATCAGACAGATCTGACGTGTTCACCTTCGGCATAGAGGATCTCCAATAGATCTGATGTGTTCACCTTCAGCATGATGATTCTAGAGTTGATCTCGGGGCGAGATCTGTTAGAGTACACGATAAACTGAAAGATGAAGGACTACAAGAGGATCTCGCTGATCGAGATGGCGAGGGCTACGATTGGGACAGAGGACGAGGATGGCGCCTCAAAGGTGGAGGGGGAGGAGAGGTAGGGTGGGATACGACGCGGGCTAGACCAGTGATTGAAAGACTCATTCCCAGTGGAGGCGGCGGAAAGGCTGATCCAGGTGGCAATCCAATGCTTAGAGGAGAAGGTGTTTATGCAGCCAAAAATGGATTGGGGGATGGGAAAGATCTTGAATTTGTTCTTGGATTTCAAGGCGTGGGAGGAGAGGGTTAGGGTTTCGACTGATTTCTTAGTGTCGCTTGCTCCTCGGTGAGAATAAGCCTCCCTAACTCCCTTACTTTGGTGACGGCGAGTCGGCTAATCAAGTCTGGACCCATCACTAAATTAGACGGGTATGGAACTGTTATAGACCCGCAGGTAATCGGGTCGGGTCTAGTACCTATAATGGTAATCGGGTCTGGGTCTGTTAACTATCATACTCGCCTCGAACTTGACCAGTTGACAGACCTGCTGCCATGTAATGCATGTTGGGTTTCAGTATTAAACTAAGGAAAAGCGGCATGCCACATAGGAAGTTGTTATAAAATAGCAGCGCCACATCGAACACTCTAATAAAAAATACAGTAACAAAAGTGGGGGTGGGGTAGGCCTGTCAATGGGTCGGGTTTGGACCTGTGCCCCATCCAAACCAAACCCGATTAAACAGGTATGGTTTGATTTTTATACTCGCGGATCCGAATAGGACCCGGACCTGTTTACCCTATTTGTATATGAGTCAGGTCTGATTTTACTTGAACCTTACTCGATTAGACCTGAACCCATTCAATAAATAATATATTAAAATATAACCCTAAACCTAACCCTCTCGCTCACTCTCTTCATCGCCTCCCTCTCACTCTCTCGGCCTTCATCTGGCCGGCGTCGATGGTCATGTTCTTGATGTAATAGGTCGGGGTAGTCAATGTGGGCGTAGCGGCGGTAAACTCGATGATGGCGGTGTTGATGGTGATGTCGCGAGAGCGCTCCTCGGGGGCGACATCGATCTAGACGTACTTCTTGGGGTCGTTGTTGCCGACAGCGGCGAGGGCCATGGTGAGGGTGGTCTTGCCGTCGTCAACGAGGTTAATGGTGTTGATGTTGACATCAGGCTTCTTCCGCTCGAACTTGCAACGAGCCGCACGGACCACGAGGAGGTCGCCACTGCAGTTGTGATTGTTGTGATTGTGATTGAATCTGGCTAAAAGAGAGTAGGTGAGATTAGTGGCGATGGAATGGGATGAGGAGAAGAGGTTGGGGCAATGATTGATGAAGATTCAGGGTTTTTGGAGGAGGGAGGGGTGAAAGGGGGATGGTGATGGGGAAAGATCAGGTCTGGTCAGGTAATAGGATCTGGACTCAACGGGATGGGCATGTGAACGGTTGTTCTGAAATCGCGGTTAATCGGTCGGGTCTGATAATGATAATCGGGTGCGAGTCTAATAACTATCATACCCGTCCCAAACCCGTCCTTTTGACAGGCCCAGGTGCGGGGATGGATCTCCTCTCCTGTCCTCTCCCACTCATAATTGAGACCCTGCGAAGACGAAACCCACTCCCCTCAAAATCTCTCTCATTTACCAAACGGTGTGTCAACGTAGAAAGACCAAAATCATAGTGTGCAGAGAAGTGGAACAATCATCCCTTGTCACTGTCCAAGGGATGATAACGACCCTATGGGTCTCTCCAACAAACCCGAGCTAGGCTCTAAGTATCATATTAGAATGGTAATTATAATTATATAATGCACTAAGCTTATCATGCATCACTTTTGATATTGAATTATTACTTCATTACTACTGCCTGCGCCTCTTGGAGAAGCATATAATGCAGAAAATCTCACTGGCTTCTATTGGGGCCGTTTGTTCCGTAATTCGTAAATGACTTACTACCCAGTTATAATTACGGCGTTTGTTTGGACCGTAATTCGTAAAAGACTTACGTAACTCAACTAACACTCACTTGCAACCCAGTTACCACTCACTTACAGCCCAATTACAGTTAATTTTGTGGTCATACAAATTTGTAATATTTTTTTATATTAATATTAAAATTTTTTAATATTTAACTTTTTAATATTTATTTGCAGTATTAAAATTTTAAAATCACAAAATAGTTAATTTTGTGGTCAACTTTTTCACTTACGACTTATACATTACGACAACCAAACACCGTAAAGTACAATACACTTTCTCACTTTATAATTTTATATTACCAACCAAACATCGTAAAATTTACATACATGTAACTCATTTATAATTGTAAATGACTTTATCAATTACAACTACGAATTACGGTCAGTTACGACAACCAAACACACCCTTGTAAAGGCAAGAGACAAAGACCAGTCACAAGTGAAAAGGTAACATCAAGCTAACATTAGCTCTTTTTCTTTCCTTTTCCCCTCCTTTTTTTTTTTTAATTTGGCCAGAAACTTGTGATCTTTGGTGAAGTACCAAATACTGAAGACAACTAGTACTTCACCCCCTGGAGTTGGTGACCCCCTTTCTGCTCTTGGGCTAGACCGTACATTTCATGATGAAAGAGATCTGAGACTAAGCCCACACATCTCAAGTGTGGCAGCATTTGATTGAGGCAATGAATGCCTCCCCTGTTCTTCAAAATATTAATGAATTAATGCCTCTTTCGATTACTGTTATATACTACATGCTAATTTAGATTTGTACTATATACTAAATTACTGTGAAATTACTGAAGAAAATAAGAAATTAGCAGTTACCAGGATGGTTTGAAATCTCAGTATCGATATGTGTAGTAAGATTTTGATTCCGGAGATAGCAATTTCCCTCATTTATCAACAATATTGTTTCATCATATTGGTAACATCAGGTGTCGTTTCAGTAATATCGGGTCATACAGATAGTTGATCAGAATTTCAAAATTAGATAATATTACAAAAATCATGATTACAAGCCTACATAGAAAACCACAAACAATTCCTAACTTCTCAGTAATATCGGTCATGTGAATGTCACTTGGGGCTTAATTAAAAGAAATACAAAGCAAATTGAAAATTCTGATCAATGAAGGATCTGTTCGGTTGTCGTAATTTATAGTAATTCATAAGTCATAATTGGTAAACTCTTTTACAGTTGTAAATGAGTTACATGCATATAAGTTTTACTGTGTTTGGTTGGTAATATAAAAAAGTAAATGAGAAAATGTATTGTGTTTTTTAGTGTTTGGTTGTCGTAATGTGTAACTAGTAAGTAAAAAAGTTAAGCACAAAATTAACTATTTTGTGATTTAAAATTTTTAATATTGCAAATAAATACTAAAAATAATAAATATTAAAAAATATTAATATTAATATAAAAATAATACATATTTGCATGACCACAAAAATAATTACAAGTGATAATTATGTTACAAGTGAATGATAGTTGAGTTGCGTAAGCCTTTTACAAATTACAATCTAAATAAATATCATAATAATAATTAAGTTATAAGTCATTTATAAATTTATAATCTATTACGACTTTTCACGCGAAACAAACAGCCACGACTAACAAGAGGAAACATGTGAGATCAGTTTCCACAGGACATGAGTGTCAGTTTCATCTTTCAATAACATTGATTTCCAATTTGTCCCACCACAAATTTCACAACCGTATCTAAGTACGTCACCATTCCCTTCAATTATCTGCCTTCCTTAATTCGACGACAACTCGAGATGAAATAAAAACCAAAAATGCCCACATACATAAAGTTAAAAATATCTTCATTACTGCATCTTCATGGCACGTGTCCTTATAAAAAAAAAAAACAATAAGAGAAAAAAAAATATTGCAAGCTCACATTGAAATGGGCCAATGGGAGGCAAGCATCTGGCCAAAATGATTACAAGAGAGACCCATGTAGACATAGAGATGGGTTAGTGTCTTTGATGTCATGAACCACTCACTTGTTGATTTCTCTCAAGGGGGCACCTTAATCACACACACACTAACAATATCAGCAGCAAAAAAAAAAAAAAAAAAGAGAGCAAGAAAAGGTATACAAATTTTGTTTCTAATCAAAATGGGCTCCTTGATTAAGCCATATGGGTGCATAATCTTTCTTTAATAAAGGCTAGTGAGGTGATGTGAGCAAATATTATTAGGGGTCCTTCCTTTTTGATTGGGAGATTAGCTTTGCAATTAAGTAATGGATTAAAGTAATGGATTATACCTCACCCTAAGGAAAAAATATTCAAAGCACATGATCAAACCAAATTGCTTTCCCATTTTAGCAAATAAAGTAACAAAATCAAACTCTCACAAGAAGTAATAGCCCTGGGAATTGCATTTCCATTTTCATTTACACACACACACACAACAAAAAAAGAAGAAGAAGAAGAAGAAGATAGTGTGCACAGTAATGACCAAACTTCACATTATTCATTGAATATTTAACAAATAACAAAAGTCTCTGCAGTTCTACTGGAAACTTACAAGGCAAGTGACTGAAAAGTTTCTTGCGGAAAGATTGATTGATTGTGGGTAGTAGTACTATAACATCATCATGCCCTTTGCCTCGTTGTCTCAATGCAAACACCTACCTGAATTCTTCTTCTTCTTCTTCTTCTTCTTCTTGTACTCAAATTGTGGAGCTAAAACTGAACCAATGCATGGTGTCCTTTCTCTCTTCTTCTTCTCCCAGATATCTAGCTGCAGTACTCCCACAGCAACGGTTCATCGAGCCAGAAACCAATGTAGTCGGCATCAGCCGGGCAGGCCCAGGTGCTGGAATGGCAGAAACCATCTCTCAAGTCCAGCAGAAGGTCCGGCAAGTCGAACAGCGCGTCGTCGTCATTGTCGCTGGAAGGCGTTGCAGGGGCCGGGGACTGGACGGCAGCTGGGCCTGCAGGCTCAGCAGTGGCCCTGGCGGCAAAAGTGGCGGCCGCGGCCTTTGCGGCGGCGGCCTGGATGTCCTTGGGGGAGGCGGTGGCGGGGCGGGGGAGCTCGGCCGCGAGCTCGGGGAAGTTGAGGTAGGCGGAGCTGCCCTTGATGGTGAGGGCGGCCACGTCGTGGGCCCGGGCCGCCATCTCCGCCGTGGGGAAGGTGCCCAGCCAGATTCTTGACTTCTTCCTCGGCTCCCGGATCTCCGACACCCACTTCCCCCAGTTCCGCATGCGCACGCCGCGGTAAGTCGGGTGCTTGCCGTCCTTACCGCGCTTCTTGCCCTGATCTCCCCCTTCATTGCCGCCGGTTTCCCGCTTTTTCGAGGGTGGTTTGGAGTCATTTGGACAGGAAGAGGTGGTGGTCATGGAGGAGGAGGAGGCGGCGGCGGTGGAGTCAAAGGAGGAGGAGGTGTTGGACTCACATTCTTGAGCGAGGAGTGGCTCTTCCATGATTGTGTGTGTGTGTGTGTGTGTGTGTGTGTGTGGGGTGGGGGGAGTGTGAAGGGGAGTAGGGAAGTGGTTTGGGCATAAATCGCGTTGAGAGCAATGAGAGGTGGGGTTTTTAAGTAGTAGAAGAAAAAAGAATATATAAATGAAATTTACAAAAAAGAAAAACATAAAGAAGATGAAGAATAAAAGGGAACTACGCAAAAGTGAGGCGTGTGCAGTTGCACATTTACTAAATTGCTTGGCCTCTTCCATGACTGACCTTATCCCTTGTCAATTACTTGGCCAACAGTTTCTCTCACATGAATCACATTCTCTCACATGAATCTCAGTGGTCTAATTTTTGTGATCTACTAGTAGCTTACACACACAACTTTACTGCAGTGCGAATTAGTGTCCATAAACTATTAATTGAGTCTTTTTTATGTCATGAATGAGTTTTTACAAACTGTCAGTTGAATCTAAGCCAAGTCTTTGCATCATATGATTGCAAATTTTAGCTCAAACATTCACATCACGCACACTGTACACGAAGAGATTTGGATCCTTCCTCACATCACGATCACAACGGTGTTTTCCACGTGAGACATTCAGTCCCCTCCTTTTTTTTTTTTTTTTTTTTTTAAGTTAAAGACGAGATTACAAAACTAGTACAAAAAATTTGTGTTTGTTACCTTAACAATCACAATTGGCAATTACATTTCCAAGCCCAAAACGTTTACCTAACTCCCGTTGTGTTGATACTCCTCAGTCACTTGCAGCACTGATTGTACATTGGCTAGGCTTAGTGCTCCTTCGTCCCGTGAAGGAAGAACATGAACACAATCACACAGTAGTGTAAATGAATCTTGAACTGGAGGATGGAGTGGTCCTCAAGACAAAAATCAAGATAGGGAAAAATGTTCATTACATAATCGGGACCATTTTAGAGTTTATTACAGGCAACCACGGCGTAATGCAAGTTGTTTACCGTCAAAGTTCAGCAATAAATTCGATTGAGAAGTCCCAACGCAAAATGAATCAGATTCCTCAGTTCCCGTACGAACGGAATTTTCTAGGTTCTTCACTGTGAGAGGGCAAGGAGTTAAACAAATGGAGTGAGCTGTTGGGGTTGTCTTATATTTTGAGGACACGTTTAGTGTTGTCTTACTAAAAATTACTCATCAAATAATACAGCGCGCACACACACACACAGAGAGAGAGAGAGAGAGAGAGAGAGAGAGAGAGAGAGGCTGTGATTGCAAAGATATCAACAAATCCAAGATTCCACGTCGGGGCTGTTTGGATTCAAGGAATTGGGGGGAAGTGAGGAAGTGGAAAGTGTCTTTTCTCACTTCTGTTGTTCATCCAAACACCGGAAAAGGAAAATGAAAAAAGTTCTTTTCCTTTTCTCCTTTCTCTTTTACACAACTATTTCCTCACTTTCAGAGTGCTACAGTTAATTTTGTGGTCATGTAAATCTCATTTGTAATAAGTTGTAACACAAAACAGTTAATTTTTTACTCATGTAAATCTTACTTGCATTCTAATTACAGTCTAATTTTTATATTTCTTAATTAATTTTTATCTTAATATTATTTTGCGGTCAACTTCGTGATCAACTCATCTACTTCCACTTCCACATTACCCTCCAAACACCGGAAAAGACATAACATTTTTCAAACCACACTTCCCAACAACATCCAAACACCGGAAAACTTACTAACCAATTCTCAAATTCCAAAGGGAACTATTACCACTTCCTCACTTCTTCACTTCCTCACTTCCACCCTTAACCAAACAGGCCCGAATTGCATCACTTGTGGAGTCAACGAGCTGGGAAATTGTTTGCTCAAAAAAAAAAAAAAAGATCAATTAAGAGTTTAAATAACTCCCAGTTGCGTGAAGATCCACTGCTCACACAGTGCTAAATGTGGGAGCACCCACTGCCACTGGGCTCTCGACTTGCATGATTAGCATTACTTAAACTAAATTAATAGTTAATCACAACCCCTCACCACCGAACAAAGTCCGTCGTCTAGCCTTGGACATCTCTTAAACAAGTGCTAATCCCACATGGGCATCACGTTTAACACACAGATAAAACAATTGTTTTCATAAACAAATCGACCAATCGGCGATTCGCCTGGTCCTTCGGATCGACCAAAGCACGCAGCGCCTTCCATTCGTCTACTATAAGGGACAGTGACAGTGCCAGTGCCAGTACTAATAATACTTTTAAGAGACAACGAGAAACAAATGAAGGTTACTTATGATGATTAAAAGAGTGAGACAGAGTGCCAATGATGCAAGTCACCAACCCAGACAAGGGAGAGAGCAAAGAGGAAGGAAGTCATGCTCTTTCTCTCCCCTTGTGTTCAGAATCAGATCAAGCACTGGCTGGCAATACAATGAACTTGAGTGGAATCAATCAAAGCACTCTCTATCATACTATTGCCAAACATACGAAATGGTACAAATTGGACACATCCAAAACCACCCATCTGCCGACATTTATTATTTGTCTTGCTCATAATTACTTACGACACATTTTTCTGATCAATAACTTACACTGTATATAATTGTTGGCAATTTCCATGGGACAAACCATTTGGTCACATTTGTACTTGATTGTTGAGGATGAAATTACTCGACCCTTGGGGAACAAATCGAATGGGCTCATGCAGCATGGAATCTTGTAGAAAAAACAGCCTGTAAATGTTCTCAGAGAAATGATGTACATAACTTCCAATAGTCCACGAACTTTGGGCATGTGCATGAACATTCCTCCATTAAACTTTTTATCTCTCTCACCAAACTCATTCCTCTCCTATTAAACCCAATAATTTCACTCTAACTAACGAATTCCCAACCCAATTACTTCTAATTACTCTCCTCCCCCGCTGACCCGCAAACCGCTAGGGTTTTCTGGTGGTGGGAAAGAGAGGAAGAAGAGGGAGAGAGCAAGAAAAAGTATCTCCCCCCATTCATTTTTCTTGAGAGCAGTTTGGTATTTTGATCATCTCACCGTTGAAAAAAAAAGCAACAAATAACGTGGGGGGTGTTTTTTATCCTTATTTATACAGTTCAGGGTGCCGAATGAAAATATAAAATTCTGAGGGGAGAATACAGAATTTGTAAGCATGCAAACCACATTTACGAAATAACTCGAAGTAGGTTTACCCACCCCAAAAGCTAGTAAGATATGGGAGGAGGAGGCCTTTTCCCAATTGGAAGCAAGGTTCACTACTTTCTATGCATGCCATTGAAAACTCAAGCGTGAGGCCTGTCTTCACCATTTGTGGAGCTCTGGCAATCACTTCACTGCAGCCCTAATGATCGCTGGTGGGGCCCGTGGGTCCCACCTTCAGCCAGCCCCCACCAACTCCTGTTTCTCGTGTGGTTTGAGCGTGAACACGAACTCTGCGCCAAAATCAGGCAGGCATTCAAGAGATCAAACTTCAACCTTTTGGGTTGGCTCTCAAATCTTTGTTGAAGCTGCAAATAAAGAGTTTCACCTAACCCTTTGGCCCCCATCGCCGTTTGTTTCGCGTAAAAGTCCGTAATTCATAAATGCCTTACAACCTAGTTACAACTACGGCGTTTGTTTGGACCGTAATTCGTAAAAGACTTACACAACCCACTTACCACTCACTTGCAACCCAATTACCAATCACTTACCGCCCAGTTATAGTTAATTTTGTGCTCATGCAAATTTGTATTATTTTTTTATGTTAATATTAAATTTTTTTAATATTTAGCATTTTTAATATTTATTTGCAATATTAAAACTTTTTAAATCATCAAATAGTTAATTTTATGGTCAACTTTTTCACTTATGACTTACACATCACGACAACCAAACACCGTAAAACACAATACACTTTTCCACTTACAACTTTATATTTCCA
Source organism: Agave tequilana (assembly GCA_038442645.1). Lineage (NCBI taxonomy): Eukaryota > Viridiplantae > Streptophyta > Magnoliopsida > Asparagales > Asparagaceae > Agave > Agave tequilana. Next base: position 197,339 of record JAVJIF010002333.1, read on the forward strand.
ACCAAACACTACAACTGTAAAAGACTTTACCAAGTATGACTTACGAATTACGGCCAGTTACGACAACCAAACAGGCCCTTAATTTGTCCGACAGAGCAAGCAACAGCAAAATAGATGTGGAGCACGTGCCTTTCGTGCTTGGAGGGGGCCCATTTTGTTCTTTCTGTTTGCAAAGAAACGGTAATGGCTCCTTCGCCCATTGATGAATAAAGAGAAGGGTCAAGTAGCTGGTCTCAAATTAAGACCCAACTTTCACAGGAGAAATTTCACCAGGAGATTTTGTGTGTTCGCCGTTCGTGTTGAAATTTTGAGTAAAACTTGTAAGCTTTAGTTCACCAGACAGTGGCGCTTTCACGAAGAAGCCACTTCATGTTGTTTGGAAGCGGAAGGGGTACTGATGCAGACAGCTAGCCGCGTGCACCAGAGAAGACGCACCAGAGAAGACGAAGACATATTACATCGCTATGATTCGAGTAGTCAGAGATGTAATTTTTCATTTTTTTGTAGTTGTTTTTTTTTCTTTTTTGTGTTTAGTACGGTATCGGTTGTGGACTAGAAATCAGATTTTGTAAAATCTATTTAAAGGCTAATTTATCATGAATAAAATTTAATACTGAAATTTTGAAGAAAAAAATTGTTATTGGTTAAATTGTGTATCAGGATAAAATCCTATTTTTCTGTTTTATTTTACAAAAAAAAAACTAGACTTTTCTCTCTCATCTCCTCTTTCCTCTTCTTTCTTCACACGCAGCCACTCCTCTCTGCCTCCCCGCCTTCCCTCACCAACCCGACAGCAAAACACCCAATTCTCTTCCTCACGCTGTTGTTGCCTTGCACCCCTACTTCTCGTCTTCGTTCTTCAGTCCCGTCGCTGCATCTGAAACCACCACCTCGCCTGCATCTCAACCCCACGCCGGCCTACATCTCCTTCTCCTCTCCCTTCCTCGCTATCGCGCTCGCCAACGCCGCCAACATGACCGCCATCTGCGCCTATAATCGCCTGGCCTGCGCCTCTTGTAACATCCGCTAATTAATAATACTGTATTAATATTTTAAATATTTATTTAGATTTATTTATCATTATTATTGATTTCTTTTATTTTATTTGTTTTGTATGTGTATTGAGAAGCCCAAGCCCACAAACTCTTTTTCTCCGCTTATTTTCGATCAACCAAAGCCCCAACCTTAACTCTTAAGGTCGAGTTCCTTATCTTTTCCCTCTCTCATTTTCTCCTTTCTCTCATGAGCCCAAATCCTTCTCCTTCACCTTCTCCTCTTTTTTTATTTTTCTTTCGGCCCAAGCCATTACATAAGTTTTACTCGGGGGGAAAAAAAAAAGAAATAAAAATGAAAGAGCCTAGCCCAACAGCCCAAAGTCTGTCCTACAAATTCTCTCCCACCTTCCTTCTTTCTCACTCGTGCCACCAGCACACCCAAACCCTAGTCGTGCCCTGCCTCGCAGCAACCCTCTTCCTCTGTCACCAAGAACCTAACCTCGTCCTCGTCATCAGCCCATCCTCTTCCCGTCGTCGCGAGCTCCCCTCAACCCACGCCGAGCCCTCTCTGCACAACCACGTGTCACCTTAACCTAACGCCACCTCTTCCTCCACGCTAAGCCACACCCCCGTCTCCTTTCAGCCCTTCTACAACACTGCCCCCCACTCTCCTCTCCCCCTCCGTAGTCGATCACCCTCGAGTCTCAAAACGACCCACCGACAGCACCCCCGCCTGCGCCATCTCCTCTCTTCCCACGAGCTTCCCACGCCAACCCCGCCCTTGTTCCCCTTGCCCTGCACGGCCCGCCTCCTGCCATTATCCCGCGTCCACGGCTCCTCTCGTTTTCTCCCTCGGCCTGCATCCCTCCTCCTCCGCACGCAACCCGCCGGCGCGCCCGACCTCCGCCTTTCTCCTCTCCCATCACTGCATCTCACTGCCAAGCCGCTACCACCACCCTACATTCCTCTTCCTCTCTTCCACTCAGGGGCGGCTCAACCTCTAGGCGAATGAGGCAGTCGCCTAGGGCCTCCAAATATAATAGGGCCTCCAAAATTATAGTATAAATTAGTATTTAACTAAAATAATAAATATAAAATATAGAAAATGTATTTGCTTGTTTAACTGGGCATGTCGTAGTGGTTATTAGACATGATTAAAAATTGTGTGGGCTTTACTTGTGCTAGTTCGAATCTTGTCATCCACATTTTTTTGTTTTTTTTCCCTCCTCATTTTTTATATTAACAGTAAAAGCATGAGTTTCTTTCACTTTCCCAAGCAAATATCCTCCACTCTCTATAACTATTTAATTATAATTAAAGAGGAGCCTCTTCCACTTCCGCAGCTGTCTTTTCCACTCTCCCAAACTATTTAATTATAATTAGAGAATTTTTCAAAATTAAAACTCTCTCTCTCTTTGTGCAGCCTTGCTCTTCGCCGCCCCCGTCGCCCAGACCTCAGACTAACGGGAGGACCTGCAACTGCTCTATAGAAAAAGATACGTTAGCAAAACTTGAATATAAAAACTTGATTAAAAATTTTGCATCTTAAAAAGCTAGAAGAATTATTTTTTAATAAAATATTGATTAAATAAAATATTAGTTAATATTAATTACTTTTTTAAATATATTTTAAAAGGGCCCATTCGAAATTTTCGCCTAAGGTCTCCCTAGAAATTGAGCCGCCTCTGCTTCCACTCTGCAACACAAGCTCTCTCTCTCTCTCTCTCTCTCTCTCTCTTCTAATTTCCACAACCCAGCCTTTTTACATGTTGAACCCGACCCGATAGCAACTTACTCTGCAACCAAGCCACAAACTTCAACTCCATCCTTTCCTTTGCAGTCTCGCCAACCCGTGTTAACCACTAGCCTCGCTGCCACATGGAGACACGACAACAGAAACAGAAAGAGCTACGTGAGATTAGCGTACGAATTCAGGGGTGACATCATGAATAAATTTTGAGGTGGGTTTCAATTTTTCATAACATATATTTATAAATTATATGAATTTACCAAAAAAATTAAACAATATTCTCCATTAAATCAAGGGCGGAATAAGAAAAAAAATTGTCAAAAGAAAACCAAAATAGAAGGGGATCTAAGACAATATATGAAAAAGAACCAAAATAAAAAGAGATTTAAGGTAATATATGAAAAAAAATGGGTCGGGCTACGCCCCAGCCTAGCCCGCTCTAGGTCTGCCTCACAATACGATGATGACCCCGAGGACAACTCGGATCGAGATGGCTGAGTCTTCATCCGTGGCTACGAGCAATGTGAGTGTTTTATTTTTTTCAACAATTATATTTTATATTTAATGATCGTTCATGTTTAATTATATTAAATATTAATTGAATAACTCACTGAGTGTTTTATTATTCTTTTAAATGAAGTACATTTATATTTGGCAAATTATTGGTTTAATATTAATTATTAAATTGTCTAGTTAATTTCCTGCCATTAGAGAATTGTAAATTGTCTTGATTTAAATGTCAGTATAAAAGATTTGATATTCTATTCTGAATTATCTGATTTGTCCATGTATACTTTATTGTATATAAATTTTGAGTAAATAATTATTAACTCCAAATAATTAGGTGAGAGTTATCAATGGATTGTAATTGAGAAAATGTCTAACGATATCATAATTAGTGAAATGAATTCCAGTAAAAACCAGATTATTGATCCTAAACATTATGATGATTTTATCTGAAACAATTGATTATCAACAATGATTTTTTATACTGTTGGGGAGTTGGATATTTTGGTGATGATGGATCAAGTACACCCTTGATGTTAAATGTATATAAACTCTATATTTTGTCACTAAGATATTAGTGTTTCTCTCAATTCATGTTTAGTCATTTATCATTTTGATTCGGTTTTAAATGTGATGAATTTAGACTGTTATCTAATTTGATCTTGAGATTAATTAGTTCATAATTGTAGAAAATGTGCGGATTCTTGGTGAATTATTTATTAGACTTGTTTTTTTCCTTATTTGATAATAATTCAGACGGGAATTTAATTGGATATTAAGGATTGATTAAATAAGATTTTGCTTCATTAAAAGATTGAATTTTTTATACTTGGATACTTCAGTAGACCCAATTGGAGTGTGATTTACCTTGGGGTTGAGAAATGAGCGTATATTGAATTAGTTTGAAATAGGAAGTTACGGGTGTGTCACGTTACCATCACCAGTATGTTACCATCACCGGGATGTAACTGGTGCAGGTTTCACATGAGTTGCCCGGTGTGATGTTATCAACACCGGGAGTTATGGATGTGTGAATCTGAGGAAAGAACAAGAAATTGAGATTTTACACCCTTTTTAAACAGAAAAATTGGGTGAAATTGTCCCATAGCAGGGTGATAAATAGGGCCGTCAAACGCGAGCTCGCAGTTTGAAAACAGTTTGTGTGCTATTCAGTATTTAACTCGATTTTAGCTCACTTGAATTGCTCGATTATATAAACAAGCCGAACTCAAACTAAGACCGTTCACTCGTGCTCAATTCGAACGAGCTCTGTAGGCTGTCTAAAAATCACTAAAAAACAAGCCATTAAAAAGCAGAATTTTAAGTTCTAGACGCAAAGCTAATTTTGGCCGCGTCTCAGCCAACACTGCAGCATCAAGGCGCGAGGGTCGAAACTCGCGACTCAGCCAACACTACAGCATCAAGGCGCGAGACTCGACAGCCGCGTCTCAGCCAACACTGCAGCATCAAGGCGCGAGGCTCGGCAGCCGCGTCTCAGCAGCACCAAGGCGCGAGGCTCGACAGCCGCGTCTCAGCAGCACCAAGGCGCGTGGGTCGAAACCCGCGTCTCAGCAGCTCCGAGGCGCGTGGGTTGACACCCGCGTCTCAGTTGCAACCGTCCCGGTTTCGGGGCCAATCACAGCCCACATAACGGGGACGGTTAATCCCCATTATGGAGTGTTTTTAGGAGGCACGTACGCCCTTGAAACCCCTATAAATAGCCCCGTCGCTATGAAGAAGAGAGGGAAATTTTCGGTCAGAGGATTTCTGAGAGAAAAAAGAGAGAGTTAAACCCTTCAGAAAACTTGCTGTGTTCAAGTTGCTCTTTGCGTATCTTCTCTTTAAGGGTTTTGGTAGACAGAGCTGAGTTACTCCATCTATCATCCGAAGAGGAGATCCCTGGAAGGTCTCGACGGTCACCCGGTCAACGGAAAACAAGATTCACTCTCCACCGCCACTTGAAAAACCCAGCCTTAAACAAAGGGAGGATTCAAGACTCAACATCCTCCCTCCCTTGTAATCGGAAGACTGATCTGTTGTAATCTTCTATCCAATCAAAAGAATTTTACAATCGAATCCTCTTTTTCCGACGCATACAAGCTCGACATTTGATATTTAAATACATTTAATACGTGTTTTTAAATAAATTGTACTTGGATCCATTAGATCTCCCATTATTATATGAGTTAACTTATATATAATGAAACATAAAAGAGTTGTTCAAAATTATTCTTCCTTAAAGCGGCCGTTACAAGTTTTGAAGACCAATGTCAAAAGACTTGTTTCAAGAATTATCGAATACAAAAAATGTTTGAAACAGTTCATGTTCGGCTCATTCTAGCTTGCTCGCGACTCAAGCTTGATAAATAAACGAGCTGAACTCAAACAAGTTGGGCTCATTTACACCCCTAGTGACAAATTAACTTTATCCGAGTATTTTTTGCCAGTTTAGCGAACCAAAAGCACAAACTCTTCACAACTTCTTAGTTCTGAGCTTCTTCAGAAATTCCTAAATCTTTGGGTCATCCAGTTGATTTACTTGTCTCGTCTCTCTCCTGCGAAACTAAAACAATGTTGGGTAGAGTTTCCAAACTCTCCTCAACTGTAAGAGGGACGAACTGAAATCCTAACAAGGCAACAATCCAACCATCTCTACCTCTGTGTCTATATAACTCAAATTGGAATAAGCTGCAGGAACTTCTTTTCCCAGGCACAGAACAATCTCGAGTCCTCTCCAGCACTCAGCTAAAATTCAAACAAGACCCATGTTTTCCATCTACATCATACTCGCGTTAAATCTTTTCAAAGTACTCGCATGCCCTGCTAGAAGAAAAAGCACCTCTAAGAGAAATAGTGACATGAACACCTGGAGATGGGATACTTACCACATCAAACTGCCTCAAAAACTTGGCATCCATTATGGGACCAACATATCAATTTTCACCCTTCGCAAAAAACATAATGTCTCCCTTTTCCTTGACAACAGATCTTTCTCGCTGCGTATTCATAGCATGATTCATGTCAGATGAAGATGTAATACAAGTATCCTGCATCCAAAATCCACTCATCCACTGAGGTACCCGTGTTGGAGACTGCCAGCACAAATTCACTCCCACTGCCATCACAAATTTGTCACAGCTAACTCATCTAAGGTATTATTCCCGTTCTCCTTTCTGAATGGCAGATATTTCCTCAAGACACAACTAAATTCTTTAGAATATTGAACAAGTTTCATCATAAAAATGAATACTCCCCGTAAACCATGTAAACAGCATCAGTGACATCTTTTTACTCTACCTTGACGTCAACATTGTACTTACTGACATGTGAACAATATGATTTGTGCAGTGCAATATACTATAACATTTTTCATTTCTCACTCTGTGAATACTAACAGTTGTTGCATAAGTTTAAAGTTTATCTGTGAGACCATTTACAGTAGGCATAAGTTGTCTTTTAATTGGTGGACGACCGGTGTTTGGGATTTGTAAGCTCTGTTACCAATGTTTTGAAGAGCACGAACTCGTTTCGAAAGTAATCATTTTGACCCAGAAGCTTAAGCGATATTTGATCTTACCTCTATTGTTAAGTTCAACAAGGTAACATCTGTATCAAATTGTATAAAATCAAACTAAACACGGTAAATTCCTATGTTGCATAGACAAACACACAACACAGACCAGCAATGCTCGACAACTTAGCCTGGCCAGTTATTCTCTGCAACTTTAGCTAGATAAATCATCAGATCATACGAATCTTTAAACGCTCCAATGTTTATACCACCGTAACTACCAGTAATCCAAATGCACCCAATAAATCCTATATCCTTCTGGTCAGCTGTTAAATGACACATAATTGCCACAGTTCTCAAAGACACAATCTTAAAATGTGTAGATGACAATCAACGTTATAACTTGGAACACACAAACGTGTTTCCATATGTCAGTCATGTACTGTACAGTAGGTTTGGCAGAAAAGCTAGGATACAAATCATATGTGCAAATAAATGACAATTAACAGTATAAACTCATATATAATGGTTTTTAAGAAAGGTTAAAACACAAATCTGGAGAGACAACCAAAGACTGTAAGAACTCAGAATACGCCCATGTGAATGGATGTCCATATGTCCCTCCCCATTCCTCTGTGTGTGTGTGTGTGTGTGTGTGTGCGCGCGCTGTCTGTCTAGCTACAAAAAATTCCAATAACAAACTCCAACATTTGTTCCTCTTGAAACCAGATAGAGATCAAACCAAATTGCACTAGGTGAACAATCGGGAGGGAAGAAGAGAACCAATTTTTAGTTAGGTGTGTGAGTACAAACATTGAAGAACAAGATAACATGGAAATAGAAACAATAAAGGGAAAATGGAGGAAAAGATAGAGAATGAAAATGACCAAGCATATAAAAAACCTGGATACACAAATTAGTTTCAACTAATAAGACTATAGGCAGAAATCACATACATACTAGCACAAGAAACGAACCAGAAACATCCTATTTTTCATCATAATGACAAAAACACAGTCAATATCTGTTATAACTGGGCAATTCCAACAACAGAGAGGTATCAAACTTATGGAAGAAGTCAAAAAGATTTATCTTTAATGCTAACATTCATGAATACAAACTAACAAATAAGCAAAGGAATATATATATATATATATATATATATATATATATATATATATATATATATATATATATATATAGAGATAGACTTGTATCCTTTCAAAAGGATTTGATCCCGGATCCTTCCCACTCAAAATCAACCCTCCAACATTCGAATACAAGATCCACTCCGTTGAAGTTGATCTATACTATTTCAAGTATCTATAAACCAAAAATCAAGTGTTTTAAATACTTTTTGCCCATCCATCAAACGACGCAAAATGGACGGCCGAAAGTAGTGAGTTGGTTAGATCTATGTCTTTAGACATACAAATTCTCGATCCGGCCATTTCATTATGATCTAAACATTTAAAAACCCCTATAAACTAATTTTTGTTAGATTTCAAATGTTCTACACCGTTAAACTAACCAACTCACTATTTAGGCCGTCCGTTTTTCCCCTACTTGATGGATGGGCAAAAAGTATTTAAAACACTTGATTTTTGGTTTATAGATACTTGAAATAGTATAGATCAACTTCAACGGAGTGGATCTTGTATTCGAATGTTGGAGGGTTGAATTTGAGTGGGAAGGATCCGGGATCAAATCCTTTTGAAAGGATACAAGTCTATCTCTATATGTATATATATATATATATATATATATATCAGTCTAATAAATGTATCCATATGAAACAAATGATTAAATAGAAGCCAAAGTATACCTCCAATGCTAGGCAATATAAGCCTTATTGCTGGGCGCACTGTACCCCTGTGGTGGTCGGCTCGTCGTCCTCATTATAGGCTTCCTGCTGCCGTTGTTGCTGCTTCCGCCTCATCTCCTCTTCAATATTAACATCATATAAAGTGGTCTCCTCACATTCATCAAGCTCCATCGCTGACAAGCAATTGCCTGGTCTAGGTGGCAGAATTGTCTCCAAATTGCGACATTGGTCATGAGAAAGGACACCTGACTCTGGAAATTCGACATCAAAGTGGATGTACAGGCGGCCCTTCATGAAGGGCCTCCGGTGATGAGGCATCCCCTCATCATTAATCGCTTTGTATTGGCCTGATTAAAGAGCAGAAGTACCATAAGCAAGACTGATAATTATACATGGCTGATGAAATATCCAGGTATAAGAATACATACCAGGCTTAATAACTTCGCCTGGATTAGATTTAATCAGCAACTGTCTGCCATCAAGATGGGCCAAAGCAAACTGAAAGCCACAGAGTGCTTCAGTCAGGCTTAGTGTGTGCTCAACATACAGATCATCAAACTTCCTTTTGAATTTTGGGTGCTCCTTGAGTTGCAACACAAAGACAATGTCTCCTGTCAAGGTATCAGGCTGCAATTTCCACAGTTTACATAAAACATTAGAAAATTCAGTCCAACAAAATTCAAGGAAAATATGTGTGTGCAGGTATCTCTGCAAAGAGAGGTGCCGAGGCATAATATTCTTGACAGCAGAGGTATCCGCCAGCTTGTTAGGGGTTTATAAACAGAAAAAAAATTGGAGTATGGGACCCGATAGATGAATCTGCAGTCCGTTATATGGATGCCTAAAAAAGCCACGATTTTTGTGAGAATGGAGTGCCAATTCTGGCAAAGAATGCATCCCACGGCCAACATGATTCCCCAGAAAGCTATCCTCATAAAGCATAGCATGTACTCTGTGTCCCCTAGAAGGTCTAAGCCAGGCAGCATCAGTATTGTAAAGTTCATAAGCTGACTGGATAACTATGATCCAGGCATCAAACTAAAATGAATCTGCTACAGCTGTTCAAATTAGCTAGGAGGATGATAATAATACCCATAAAGTTGAACAAGAAAAAGGAAAGCATACTTACAGCTTCATCAGCTTCTCCCTGAAATACTATCTTCTGGCCATGCTGCATTCCTTTCTCAACATGCACCTCTAGAACCTTCTTCTCCTGACTAACTTTGTTCCCTTTGCATTGTGGACACCTGTCCTTGTCACTAATGACCTCGCCTGCATATAAGAAAAAAATATTTAGGAGGGATAAGAGAACATTTACAATGATAAAACAACAAATAAAAGAAAGCAAATCTAACACAAACATCAAACCTGCTCCTCTGCACTCAGGGCAAACAAGTTGCATTCGTTGGATCATGCCTGGTCCAATTTGTCTGGTTACCATTTTCACTCCACTGCCTTGACATCCGTAGCATCTTCCTAATGCACCACTCTTTGAACCTTTCCTGAAAATATCAAAAACATATATAGATAAAACATTTGAGAATTAATGGCATGAAAAAAATCATTGTTGAGTGAACAATACTTTCTTTAACATTTTACATAAGATTGTGATATATCTAAATACAAGAATAGAGGAAATGTAAAAAATAAAAAACAAAAGTTTAAAATATTGGACTCTGGTATTTTAGCTGATTTCAGACTGTCTTCTTAATGCACAATTTGCAGATAGAATATGGCGAGTGTCATACATGGGGGGGGGGGGGGGGGGGGGGGGGGGGGGGGGGGGGGGGGGGGGGGGGAAGAAGGTGATATTATATGTGACAGGCAATCCTCCTTAGAAGACTACTGATACATGAAAAAGATTCAGCTACATTGGAGAACTAATACCACATGGTGTAAATAAGGCAAGAGACCTACATGCGTTCCTACTGCATAATGAAATGCCTATTAACAGCATATATAAGAAAAACAATTACATCTCGGTGAAAAGTACGGTGGTGTTCATCGCCAATACCTGCCATAAGAAAAGGGAATTAGCCAGGCATAGCCGCATAAGTCACATGACAACACTAATTAGATAGAGAGACGATGTTATACACCAGAATGAATGAAAACACAAGGACTACATACCAATGTCCAGTCCATCTTACACATATCAGATAGGAAATAGGAAATTAAATTATTTACTCTTGCTAGGACTTAGCGATGGTACTGAAGTATTTGCATCAGCACATGCAGCAAGGCACAGCACTGATGCGGGCATCCAGTCGCACCCTGACATACATATCATCGTTGAAGGAGATGCATCACATCCATGTGGATCGATTGGGATTGAGTTTTAATATACTCTTCTTTATTTTATTTGAGTGGGCTAGGATTTATTTTGTTTAGTAGTTTTTAGTCTCATATCGGTTGTGAGATTTCTTTCTTTGTTTACTAGTTTTAGTCTCATATCGGTTGTGAAAATTTCTTGTATTTTTGTAAAACCTATTTAAAGACTGATTTGCTAGTTATTAAAAAATGATGAATGAAGAATTATATAACAAAATTTGTGAGTGATTTTCATCTCTCTTAAAATTTCATTGTGTGTGAAACCCTAAGCGACCCTAGTCTAAGAGGGTAAACCTCTAGCTACCCCTAATTTAGGAGGGTGACCCTAACTAGTCTATCCCACTCATGTTCACAAAACCCTAATCCAACACCTCAACCCCAATCCAAAACCTAACCCAACCTTAATCCCTCTCTTTCCTTCCCTCACTACAGACAGCCATACGCATCCCAACAGATATCAGCAGAACACTGAGGTCAAACGTGATCCTAAGTAGGTGAGTGAAGATCATGGTCATTTAATTGTAATGTCATGATAACTAGTCTCTGTGATTTTATTTGCCTACTGTTGTCCACATATTGGTGAGCTTGTGTGTATCTTTTTACCTGTGATACATTAGTCTTGACATTGACTATAGAACTTGCCTGCATAATGAAGCTAGTATTTTTAATTTGTTAAGATTTAAGTTGCTCAACATGTGCATGTACTTTTTGTTAAATCCATCGACTAGCATTGATAGTTTAATCTGTCCTACCTAATATCGTATTTTATTGGTGAAGCATAGTTTTAGTAGTTTTATTGATTGATTCCTATCACACGGACACGTTTCACATCAGGCACATGTAAGGCATCAAATCCTTAGGATTTTATACCTTTCTTTAACAAATCTTCATCTTCATCATCATCCTTCTCAAATCATCCAAACCTTTTCCCTTGAAATGGGTAGACTGTGGGTGCAATGTGAAGTAGAGAAAGCTCCAAAAAAAAAAAAGGAAGAACAAAGCAAGATTTATAACCATCTATCACTCTCTGAGTTGAGTCATTTTGCTGACTAATGCTGCCTTTCCACTTTTCTGTCAATAGTTGTGCGAAAGATGTCACTCCCCTTGTGAATTAAAGATAATGTATCAATTTATCAAATGATTGTTTTTTTACTACACACTCACTCTAAAAGCACTTCATTAACTATCAAAAATTATTACTCTTAGTTGTTTCTAGGGCATCATAATCAATTATAGCTTTGTTTCTTTCTCTAATTTTGCTAAACTTACATTTGGTATATTTTTTTATCCTACTAAGTATTTTGGATTCTAAAATTTCTCTCTAACTCTCAAATTAGAAGTTATCAAATTTCTAAACGATATCATCACTAAACATGCACCAACAGAAGTGACCTTGTCCTAAATATGCCTACAATCTTGATCTCCTTCAAGTGTTCTCACACTAGTTACCACTTTAACCATATCCTTAACCACAACTGTAACTATTAGACACTTCCTAAGAAGTCAATTAGTGTAGTAATACCCGCACTCTCAGTCTATCTTACTCTTACCAAATCACACAAACCAACATAGTTTACGCATTAGTACCTCTCTCAAAAGTTAGCTATGATTAACCTTTGAGTTCATTAGATCTATGATATATTGAGAACCTTTCTAAAAGTATAATCAAAATCAATTAATCTTATTTGGGTCATGTAGCAAGTGCTTCAATATCACACCTGATAACAAAGATTAGCTAGTGCTTTTGTTTAAAAATAAAAACTGCCTAATAGATCTTGGCATGTGCTACTTTAGGACAAGAATGAAAATTAACCACTTTCACCAAGGTCGGAATATGCTACTAGAAGTAGAAATAACATTTCATAAGTTATGGAAAGATTTAAATAAATATTCTTAATAAAAAGTAAGCAACTAAAGCAGCAAACAAAGTAATACACTAATACTCTTTGTTAAACTTGATATTCCACAAAAATCTATAAAATAACAGTAAAGCATCAATGATAGGCCATGGCACGATTATCATGAAAACATTAGGTACAAAATATGGAGCACACAACATACCCTTTGCATTTTGAGCACAGAATATTTCTTGAAAGTGCTAGCTTTTTGGATGTCCCATTATACAAGTCTTCCAAAGACACCTTCAGACTATGAACTACATCTTCACCTCGCCTCTGCCTACGGCCCCTAGAACTACTCCCTGCAAGTCACGAGCATTCACAACGTTGAAAGAAATCAAATCAGTGCCTTTAACCAAACTAGCAACTCTACATGCTTGTAACAGTAACCACAAAATAATCTTCTCACCACCAAAGCCTCCGCCCCCGAAGCCGCCGCCACCAAAAAACTGCTCAAATATATCAAAAGGATTGTGTGCTGCACCGCCACCTCCCATTCCCTCCTTAAGTGCATCCTCCCCATACTGATCATAAATCTCTCTTTTCTCAGGGTCACTGAGAACTTCATAGGCTTGGGTCAACTCCTTGAACTGAACCAAATTCGAACGATATGCAGTTCATTTATAAGAACTTTAATGACAACAAAAACAAAAATTAAAGAACATGATATCCTCTAGCATCCAAGTGACAACCTTTTCGGGATCCCCGCCCTTATCGGGATGGTTCTTTAACGCAGCTACCTTATATGCCTTCTTTAGCTCATCCTGTCCCACACTTTGCGGAACGTTGAGAATTTCGTAGTACTTGGTGTTGTTACTCTTCCTCGGAGGAGCTCGCCCAAACATTTTCACTTACTTCTGCGAACCTTGACCTCTCAAAATGAATCTACAACGGAAATCATACACGAAAACTAGCAAAATTTAAACCAAGACCCAGCTTTTCCACACGGCAAGCACAAAACAAAGATCTCCGAGATAATTAGCATCAAATCGGTCTACGGACGAATCGAAACTTCATAAAGTGAGATTTGGGTAAAGTTTGTACCTGGATCAATTCTTGAACAGTGGACCGAGGAAGGTAACAGATCTCTGACGAAACCCTAGCTTGGAATTTGGGGGGATCAGATATAAGGGCGAGACGGGAGGGGGTGAGAGTATCAACGGCGGCGAAGCAGCAATCCAATCGCCTCGCACGGGGAGAGAGAGGGGAAAAAAATCTCTCGTCTCTCGAGGCTTTTAATGATAAGAGCAATTTGGGGCTTTGCGCGGGTTTCAACCGTCCGATGAAGTTCATCGGACGGTCCATGTAACTCGCGAACAGCGGGCGACACTTGCCCCCTCGAGTCCGCTACTATGGATCTGTTTTTGTTTCTTAAAAGAGTGGAGGAGGCTAAGGAATCATTGAGCGGCCGTTGATCTCTCAATCTTTTGTTTTAGTATTTTGTGTTTTAAATGAGTTTTTTTATTTATTTAATAAATTAGAAATAAGTAAATTGAATTTAAATATTTTAACTATTAATTAATTTTAAATATTAAGTTCGTATTAATTAATTATTAAATTTTAATAATTAATTTTTCACGTACTAAGCCAGTATTTAATAATATATTAAATATTAATTAAACTAATTTATATATATTTTATATATTAATTAAAGTTACTAAAAACCTGTAACGGTTCCAGAAAAATAAATCCTCAATTTACATAACATCCACTTATACCGACCGATTATGAAAATCATTTCCACTTTCTTAAAAATTTCAGCAGCACCTCCTTTGTAATTACTAGTCGGATATGATATCCGATACAAGTATGATAATTTCGGCTAATATCGGCCTACATATTTTCAATCCAACCATATAACTGAATTCAAAATCATCCACACAATCATGAAAGTATTTCGGCTTGACATCGCCTACTTAAGGAGAAACATAACAACATAAACTCTAGAGTTTCTCTCTCGGCATCATAGAGTTTCAGAAATAATAACTTTCAACTTCTCATGGGCATCAAATTGATAATACACCTCTTGTTACCACAACCCAGTAAAGATATCTCACATATCAACTAGAATTGAAACCACTACAAAGGTTCTTTATATATATGGGTATGTACAAGATTAATAATCTATCTCAAGACCCACATGTATCATCCACAAACACAAATGTTCCAAAATACAAGGGATGGATCGATTCAGAACGAACCCTGCGCAGCATAGCCTTGTTGGCCCAAAGGCCTTCCACTCTAGTTTTGATGATGATTAACTCATGTAGTTATGTGTACTAATAATCTTGTGTTTTAGTTTCAGATCATTAATCAAGTTATTAGTTGGTGATTAGCTTCAACAAGATAATTTGGAAGCTTTCACAAGTTGATTCAAGAGCCCGAGCGTCAAAGATCATATATAGCACTTGCTCGATGGATTAAGGAGTTTTGGATCAAGTCGGCTTGGAGATTGCGCTCTATAAGAAGACTTCGGTACCATAGTTTAGTTTTGTGTTTAGATCCAAATTGTAAAGATTAGAATAGTATGATAATGCTCAAGTTCACAACACACATGTTTCATGTTTTGAATATTGATTTTTAGTTTTTTGGTTTTAGGTTTAACCGATCTTGGTTTTCATGAATAGATAGATCAAAACAAGTTTACATGGTTTAATATATATATGATTTGTTCAATATACATGCATGCTTTAATTTCCTAGACAAACTTAGTTTTGACTTACTTATTCATGTGTTATATGTTTTGGTATTTTTGACAAAACATATTTTGGAATTAATGACAAAAACTATGATATATATTTGTTTCATGTATATTGGATTTCTATCCATATGCATCATGCTTCAAAGTGTTTAGATATCATGTTTTTGTATTTGGAAGAGTTTTGGACAAAACGTATTGTCTATTCAAAATCCAAGTTTTAGAAAATACAGTTTTTGGTTTTTGGTAAAAATGATAAGACACAAAAATAGTTCATATTGATTGATATTTGAGCTAAACTTTTTACCACATGTTTATATATCAATGCAAAATGATAAAACTATTTTTGGTGATTTTAGAAATGATAAAAGAATTTTTAAATATGTTTCTAACCAGTTTTCTGTTCCAGGCTTCACCAGTCGACTAAGTCAACTGACCAAGTCGACTAGGATGAAGTCGGTCGACCGGGCTGGTCGACCGACATGCACAGATCTGTGCACGTTTGGAGACACTGGGACGGTCGACCGGACCAGTCGACGGTCTGAGAGCAGAGCTCTCTGTTTGTTTGGGTCGATCGGGGCAGTCGACCGGCAGCTGCCAACGGGTAAAAATTGACTGTTGGGCGGTCGACCGGACCGGTCGACCGGCAGTGTATTTCTGGCATTTCTGCTGCCAACGGCTATATTTTCTGGGGTCTATAAATACCCCATTGAAAAGAGTTTTTCTCTAAGATTTTTTTTGCGAATTTTTCCTTACTCTCTGGTGTTTTCACAGCAGTCAAAAGAAGTTTTTGGTTTCAAATTGAACAATCTTTTGGTGTTTTTATTAGGGTTTGAAAAACCAAAGAAAAGGGATTTTTGGGAAAAGTTTTGTTTGAATTTCACTATCTTCATTTTCTATCATTTCCCAAAGATTTTCTTTGAGTTGCTGGTTTCAAATCCCTTAGTTTTCTCCACACTTGAGCAAAAATCTACTATCTTTTCTATAGGATCTTTGTGTGTAGGAAAAGAGATTGTTTGTGGTTGTTGTTGAACCACCAAGTTGTAAACCCTCTATACTTTGCTTTGTGCTTTTCCCTCTTGGGTTGAGGAGGTTGTTTGTGCAAGTGGTTTATATCCCTCAAGTTGTGAGGTGATCCTTACTTGGCTTAGTGCTAATCCCTCGGGTTGTGAGGTGATTGTTTGTTGGCTTGGAGTTGTGCCTCAAGGAGGAGGTTGTGTTTGTAAGGAGAGGAGTTGGGTACTCCTTGTATTGTGATTGCCCCAAATCCTCGGTGGAGGTTCCCTTTGTGAGAGTCCTTTGTGGACAAGCTAGTGGACTTAAAATCCTTCTGGGTGAAGGCGGGGATGTAGAGCTGGGTGCTCGAACCTCGAAACATATCTTAGTGTTTGCGCTTGTTCATTGACTCTTACTCTCTCTCTCTCTTTACTTTGTGCCTTGCATCTATTCATATTGCTCATACATACTTATATACTTGGCTTGGTTGTGTGCATCTCTTGTTGAAATTACAAATTAGTTTTTAATTCCGCATTGAGTTGACTAGATTAGCAAAATCACCTATTCACCCCCCTCTAGGTGATCTTTCAATTGGTATCAGAGTTAGTGCTCCTGATATTTAGGTTTAACCACCTAGGAGTGAGATCTTGGTTTGCTAATCTTCATTTGCATTGTTCATTTGCACTCATTTAGTTTGCTCTCATGGATAGCCCTTCTATGTTTGATCATATTAGACTTGATGTTTGGAAGGCCAATATGAGTAGCCATTTGAAAAGACTAGGACATCTAGTTTATCAAGCCTCCACTATGGAATCATTCCCCAATAGTAGCAAGCATAAGAAGGCAAATGCATTAGCACTTAGAACACTTAGAGCATCTCTTAGTGAACATTTTTTACCGGTGTTTAATCATTATGACTCGGCTTTTGCAGTTTGGAGCTTATTGACGTCTCCCGAGCTTCCAAGGATTATCAACAAGATGAGGAGATCTAAGAGAGAAATGTCCGAAGAGCATTGCTTCATGGTCCAAGGGAAAAACTCCCTTGAGGTACAATCGGACACTCAATTAGATGATAGCTCTAGTTCCTATTGCCATGGTTGTTTTGAAGTTCAAACTTTAGATTTGGAACTTGCTCAAAAGCTTGAAAATTTATTGAAAAAACACAATCTTTTGAAAGAGGACAACCTTGTTTTGAAAAATGAATTAAAGGATTTGTGTTCTAATTTTGAATTGGTTTTGCAAGAAAAGGAAAAGATCACTAGTGAACGTGACTCACTAAGATCTCAACTAGACCTTACCTTGATGAGATTGAGATTTTGAAAAACAAAAATGATTGCAATGATGTTGTGAAAAACAATGAGGTTTTATCTTCTAAATTGGATTTTGTTTTAAAAGATAACCTTGTTTTGAAAAATAAAATTGATTCAATTACAAAAGAATTGAATTTGGTTTTGAAGAAAAATGAATCTTTGCAAAATGAGATTGACATTCATGTTTGTCATGTGTGTAGCTTCTTGTTCTAGCACTCCTATTGCATGCTCCACTTTATCTTCCACAATTAAAAATGATATTAATGTTTGAAGATGAGTGTTGAATGTTTGGGCTCCACTTTGAGCCAATGCACATTGAATCATTCACGTTTGGAAACCTTGGTTCGCAAGAAACGAGGTCCATCTTTGCATGCACACTCTACACGGCATACACATGCTTCCCACGGTCACCACCATTACACGTATGCTCATGTGTACACATGTACACATTGTGGCCGAAAAGGTCATCTTGCTAGATTTTGTTATGATCGTATCTATCATGAAAATTTAGCAACTAATCTTGTTTGGGTTAGAAAGGATACTAACCCCCGTGGACCCACAAAGAAATGGGTACCAAAGACCACCTCTATACTTTTTGATGTAGGTGGGTGCTCTCGCAAAACGTGAGAGTGTTGGTGCCTTGGAGTGGATGCGTTCCGTGCCTAAAGAGAACCATTTGGATGCTTCACTCTCACGGAAATTTGGTGGGAGGACCACCGTGGCTTGGAGAACTAGAGATGCACCTTCATGAGTTTTGGTATCATTCTCTAACTCCCATTTTTATTTGCATGCTTTTCATGTTCATCTATTTATAGCATGCCATGGTTTATTGTTCATTATGCTTATGCCATGCTTATTAGAATAGTGCTATACATGTTTAGTTACTTGAGCACCCATGTTTTATATGGATCTATATTTAGTGTTCTCACCTTGTTTAAACTAACATGTATGCCCTAGATCTAATGCACATGCATATGCATTATGACCATTTGGATGTTTATGATTCATGTTTTATTGTTTCATGATTAGTATGATGTTTGCCATGTTTATTAGACTTATGTGTTACATGATTAGTTGTTGAGACACCCATGTTTAGTATGGACCCATATTTTGTGTTCTCTTTATGTTTTAGCTATCATGTTAATCATAAAGATCTTATGCACATGTCTTTGTCATGCTAAATCATATGGTTGACTATAACTTTTTATTTTAATGATTCATGTTTTGATAAATAACTTGTGTTGTATGATTTCTAATTTTGCCACATGTTTTGATGATTATAGGCTATTATGTATTTCTTGATTCTAATAGCATGTGGAAGTTCTTCATGATCATTTTTATGTCTTTCATGTTGACTTATATCCCGTTTTATGCTTAATGATTTGATTACTTGTTTAGATGTTAGTTTTCATTAAGACTAGAATTTATACTTGCACATGTAGTGGGACACAAATAAATCTTTATATATGTTTGTACTTGGATGCTTATTTGTACCCATTAAATGTGTTAGTATAGCCTAGTTTTGATGATTCATGCATTTTAAACTTGTATTCCTATTTTTGGATTTGTTTTATGTGTATGAGTTTTCATTTCATGTATATGTTTATTTTGCCAAACCTTAAGATATACATGTATACCCTTTGAGTCATTTGCCTTTCATGCAAGTCTATATATATGGACTCAATTGTGTTTAGGGATATGTATGTACACTTATTGTGTTGGCAATTCATACATATACCTTGAAATGAAATTAGTTTGGTGAAAATTTAGTTTTTTTTGATTTCGTGTTTATTTGTTTAACTTCATGTATATGTGTATCTTGTCCAAACTATTGATTATACATATACATCC
Source organism: Agave tequilana (assembly GCA_038442645.1). Classification (NCBI taxonomy): domain Eukaryota; kingdom Viridiplantae; phylum Streptophyta; class Magnoliopsida; order Asparagales; family Asparagaceae; genus Agave; species Agave tequilana. The sequence goes on from JAVJIF010002333.1 coordinate 217,011, forward strand.
TTGAGCCACGTGCCTTCATGCATATACTTTTGTGGACTCATTGTGTTTAGGATATGTATGTATACTTTAGTTTGTACATGACATACATATGCCTTGAAGTTTAAGTCGTTTGGATGAATTTCATGTTTTCAAGGAATTTCATATGAGCTTAATTGAATATTTTCATGTTAATAGGTGTCACATTTTACTTATACACTCACTTTATTAGTTTTACTCATGATTTGTTTCATGAGACTATGATATGGACTTTATGGATTTTGAGTGTTAGTGATCATGTGATTTACATGTGTTTCATGAAAAACAATTTGTTTTATTCCTTACTTGAAGGATTTCGTACTAGTTTTTAAAAGTTTTTCCTATAACTAGTTCGTATTCTTCACTATGGTAGAGATTTTCAAACAAAACTTATTTTCAAACCTATTTTTGAAAACCCCTACCTTCCATGGGAGGATGGATGGGAGATCATGTTCATATATGCCTTATATTGAAAATCATTTAAAACTTGAACCATGATTGGGAGGTCGATAATATGAGATATACATTTGATCTTATTGTTATTTCAATTGGTATCATTGAATTCTTTCAATTGGTATCAATCTTGACATCTCTTGTATACTCATATATGTTTGTATGTATGTATGCTTTCCATTCCAATAATATCAATTTCTATTGGTATCTATTTTTCATATATATATATGTTTTATTTGTGCTTATTATATCCCTATATCTTTAAGCACAAAATATTGTTTATGCTAGTGCTTGAGTTTCAATTTTGTTTTAATTGATTATTTTTAAATTGGTATCAAGCCTACACATTATTTTAGTTTGTATTTCATAAAGGGGGAGAAAGTTTGATTTTGTCTTTCAATTGGTGATTTCTCAATTGGTATTTGATTCCCACTCCCTTACTTTATGATTGAAAATTTCAAATTGGTATCATATGTTTAAAATGAAAATGATTTACAATTGGTATCAAAATATGTGTGTTTAGACATTCAAGATTTATTATGTTTATTTTCAATTGGCATCAAGATGTTTCATGTGTTTTTACTTGAAATTGGTATCAATATTTTTGTTTGTTTCCTTTCAATTGGTATCAAAATGCTATTCTTTGACATATTTTCAATTGGTACCTTAATTGATTGTCACCCTTATTTGGTTTTGTTTTTGTTTTAGACAAAAAGGGGGAAAATATATATTTTTTTTTATTGATTCATTGTTTCGAACAAAAAGGGGGAGAAATATTTAATTGATTTTTCAATTGATATTGGTTTTGCTTTTACCCCTTATTAAAGATTGATTTCTTGTATTAAAAAAAAGGGGAAGATTTGTTTTGTTTGGTTTTTACCCCTTTGTTGATGATTGACAAAAAGGGGGAGAAGAATTTGGGTTTATATATGCATGTTTTTGTTTTGCATATATTAAGCTTAATTTAGTTTAATTTTAATTGGTATCTAAAGCATGTTTTGTAATTGGATGTTTGTAATTGTTATCTAGAGTGTAATTGGTATCTAGAGTATGTTTTGTTTTAAATATTTCATTGGAATTGGTATCTAGAGCATGCATTGTAATTGAACATTTCATTGGTATCTAGAACCCTTTATTGTTTATGCATAGATATGCATGTTTCATGTTTCATGTTTAAGAGCCTTCATTGCATATTCATTATGTTTATTTGGTTATGCATGAGTTAAGGGGGAGCTTCTTTGAAGCTTAACTTTAATCCATGCATATATAACTCCATGAGTTTTGTCATCATCAAAAAGGGGGAGATTGTTGGCCCAAAGGCCTTCCACTCTAGTTTTGATGATGATTAACTCATGTAGTTATGTGTACTAATAATCTTGTGTTTTTAGTTTCAGATCATTAATCAAGTTATTAGTTGGTGATTAGCTTCAATAAGATAATTTGGAAGCTTTCACAAGTTGATTCAAGAGCCCGAGCGTCAAAGATCATATATAGCACTTGCTCGATAGATCAAGGAGTTTTGGATCAAGTCGGCTTGGAGATTGCGCTCTACAAGAAGACTTCGATACCATAGTTTAGTTTTGTGTTTAGATCCAAATTATAAAGATTAGAATAGTATGATAATGCTCAAGTTCACAACACACACGTTTCATGTTTTGAATATTGGTTTTTGGTTTTCAGTTTTAGGTTTAACCGATCTTGGTTTTCATGAATAGATAGATCAAAACAAGTTTACATGATTTAATGTATATATGATTTGTTCTATATACATGCATGCTTTAATTTCCTAGACAAACTTAGTTTGACTTACTTATTCATGTGTTATATGTTTTTGTATTTTTGACAAAACATATTTTGGAATTAATGACAAAAACTATGATATATATTTGTTTCATGTATATTGGATTTCTATCCATATGCATCATGCTTTAAAGTGTTTAGATATCATGTTTTTGTATTTGGAAGAGTTTTGGACAAAACGTATTGTCTATTCAAAATTCAAGTTTTAGAAAATACAGTTTTTGATTTTTGGTAAAAATGATAAGACACAAAAATAGTTCATATTGATTGATATTTGAGCTAAACTTTTTACCACATGTTTATATATCAATGCAAAATGATAAAACTATTTTGGTGATTTTAGAAATGATAAAAGAATTTTTAAATATGTTTCTAACCCAGTTTTCTGTTCCGGGCTTCACCAGTCGACTAAGTCAACTGACCAAGTCGACTAGGATGAAGTCGGTCGACCGGGCCGGTCGACCGACGTGCACAGATCTGTGCACGTTTGGAGACACTGGGACGGTCGACCGGACCGGTCGACCGGTCTGAGAGCAGAGCTCTCTGTTTGTTTGGGTCGACCGGGGCGGTCGACCGGCAGCTGCCAACGGGCAAAAATTGACCGTTGGGCGGTCGACCGGACCGGTCGACCGGCAGTGTATTTCTGGCATTTCTGCTGCCAACGGCTATATTTTTCTGGGGTCTATAAATACCCCATTGAAAAGAGTTTTTCTCTAAGATTTTTTGTGCGAATTTTTCCTTACTCTCTGGTGTTTTCACAGTAGTCAAAGAAGTTTTTGGTTTCAAATTGAACAATCTTTTTGGTGTTTTTATTAGGGTTTGAAAAACCAAAGAAAAGGGATTTTTTGGGAAAAGTTTTTGTTTGAATTTCACTATCTTCATTTTCTATCATTTCTCAAAGATTTTCTTTGAGTTGCTGGTTTCAAATCCCTTGGTTTTCTCCACACTTGAGCAAAAATCTACTATCTTTTCTATAGGATCTTTGTGTGTGGGAAAAGAGATTGTTTGTGGTTGTTGTTGAACCACCAAGTTGTAAACCCTCTATACTTTGCTTTGTGCTTTTCCCTCTTGGGTTGAGGAGGTTGTTTGTGCAAGTGGTTTGTATCCCTCAAGTTGTGAGGTGATTCTTGCTTGGCTTTGTGCTAATCCCTCGGGTTGTGAGGTGATGTTTGTTGGCTTGGAGTTGTGCCTCAAGGAGGAGGTTGTGTTTGTAAGGAGAGGAGTTGGGTACTCCTTGTATTGTGATTGCCCCAAATCCTCGGTGGAGGTTCCCTTTGTGGGAGTCCTTTGTGGACAAGCTAGTGGACTTAAAATCCTTCTGGGTGAAAGTGGGGATGTAGAGCTGAGTGCTCGAACCTCGAAACATATCTTAGTGTTTGCGCTTGTTCATTGACTCTTACTCTCTCTCTCTCTCTCTCTTTACTTTGTGCCTTGCATCTATTCATATTGCTCATACATACTTATATGCTTGGCTTGGTTGTGTGCATCTCTTGTTGAAATTGCAAATTAGTTTTTAATTCCGCATTGAGTTGACTAGATTAGCAAAATCACCTATTCACCCCCCCTCTAGGTGATCTTTCAGCCTTGACCCCTGCCTTCGAGCAGCCTGCAATATACCAGTCTGTGGGGGGGGTGAGCTCGACAGCTCAGTGAGTAAGGTAGGAAATAAATCAAGAAATGATAATATCTCAATGAGAGCATAAATATTCACGCAATAAGAGAAATCTGAAACAGTAAGAAGATAAGGAATCAGTGACATCCCATAGTTTTAAAAACAAGACCCCAATCTCTTTAATTTCTGAGGACGATCAGACTCTTATGATCGTACTCCCCAATTTCTTTCTTGAATTTTCATCTTTATGTGTGATAAGGTCTATGAGTTACATAAACAAACTCTCTCGTCTTATGTGTACATAGTGTGTATTACTCACGTGCCTTGTATTCCACGCTATAATACACTAACCACCAGAGTTATGCCATAAACCTAGTTTATGCATTCAAATAATACTTACATCACAAGCCATAATTATAGAACATACAATCATATCATATTTCTCATAATGCAATAACGCATCACACTTCAAGTAATGCACGGATTCACATGTACACTTTCACCCAATATATGGTATTCATTTCAATCAACTAAACTTGTATTCTGATGTTTTCATCGTCATATACGATAACACATCCAACATACCCCTAGTGTCACACACACACACACACATTTGTATCACACATAACCATTCATTCTCAATCATTTGTAAGGATGCAATTATATGTATATCATAGCACCGTCTTCGCACTCCGCATGTGCCATGCAGGTCCCTTCCTCCCAACATGATATATAGCACCGTCTTCGCACTCCGCCCGTGCCATACGGGTCTCTTCCTCCCAACATGATATATAGCACCGTCTTCGCACTCCGCTCGTGAAATACGGGTCCCTTCCTCCGTAACACAATGTGTACATACATAACAGCACCATATCAGTGCATTCAATTTCATAAGATTCATAGATCATGCACACCATTTCTTATATAAAAACAATCATACTCTCAATTAATGTTTATCTGTTAGACTGTATTCTTATAGGAATATTCACGCAAATTGCTTAAACAGAACATGTCACCCATGTATATTATGTACATAAATCAAGTGATATACACCCATCATATTCATATCATTCATAATGATTTCTATTCAGTAAGACACATGCCAACGCCCTTGTACACCATATTCCCAAAATTCTATATTAAATGCAACACTTATTACACAAGATTGTGTTCAGTTCTAAGCATATCTGACTATCCCTTTCATGGTGAACATGAATTAATTGTTGGCTCAGTGTCTAATACTCGCAAGACTACCCACATTTAGTGTAAGTACTAATTTACCGCAACAAACCCTCCTTCGACCATAAGATGGTGAAGCTATCCCTTTATTCTTGTAACGTGGTATATGTGTGTAGATATATAATATGGGTGCTTTCTATGTGATACTCTAAATGTATTTGAATAGAGGAACGACCATGTTCACATGGTTTACACATGCATAACGACCAGATAGTACATATGTATATATGCCACATACCCATATTTCTCACTTTCAAATCTTCATATACGAGATTTCAAAACATTCATTATTACGCCCATTAAAGTTGATCATCGTCTCAGATAATCGGTTTATCCCCTATAACTAGTATAATGTGAACGCCACAATTACTCTTTAACCCCTGACGTAAATCAAGACATTATACTCAAAAGAGAAAGGAATTCAATAAGAATTGAGAAGATATAACACATACGATTAAAAGTGTTTATTTCAAGTATCTCATAAGTTTGGTTACCTTATGGGGCACATGCTAACTGTATGCAAAAGTATTACTTGCACCAACATCCAGGCTAAATGGATGGGTAAGTTGAGACTCACTAGATTCCTGCCAGTACTGAACTTGATACTGACAAACCTATCGCCCTGACTTCTCAATCTTTAATATTACAATAGGAAAATCTTTCCTTTCAATTAGTATTCATGTTCACTCATCTATTAGTCTATTGTCCATACAATTTAGTGTTGGCCGTTAACTTGACCATTTATCAGCGAATTACAACTGATCGGTCTATCATCCTTACCATTAACTTTTGCGCTTCAGAAATTTCTACTGACTATGTGCCAATATATACTCTATTCACAGTCCAGTTACTAGGCCACCTAAGCAATTACGTGTTAGGATGAAATATATCTTTTGAAGTCCATAACACAATAATTCCTTATTTCTAGTAAAATTAAAGTAATCTGAGTCTGAGGATAATCACCAGCACTCTGAGTGTACATGCAACCTCGTTATGAGACATTATTTTAAAGGGTCGGCATTTAAATAAATAAGTATGACACACCTGTGTTCATAACATGCGTTACTGAAGAAAAGTGTTTAGTTCTAATTCAGCACAATATGCCTACATATAAATTTCAATAGATTTCCCCTAGATTCATCTAATTATGTTTCATCGGATTTGACCCCAGGACAATCGAAGATGATTTTATTGTAACTTCTACTTTTGATATTAGAATGAGACACAGAGACTTCCCTTAAAACTTAGATTTACTGATATTTCTAGTAATATATTATACGACCCACTTAATTCGCACGAATAGCTGAAATAAACAAAAAATCATTTAGACATCTAAAATTCTGCAACTTTGCACTTTCGACTAGTTGTCATGTTTCAGTGACAATTCCCAGCACAGACATTAGATTAGGACACCATAAGCGCGGTTGGAAAGTAGACTCGATTAGCTTTCCAACGGTATATCACATGACCTATTCCCTATTAAATATCCTTACGAAAGAAACCCCAAGTTTCAGGTTTCAGATCTGGACAGACTTTAACAGATTTGTATTGTTATTACAAAAGTGCTTTGAGCTACACAAATTCTCAACTCTTCCTTTTATTTCCTCATCTAAATTAGATCATGAGTAAGTCATGAACTTAAGTAATTAGACTTTTGATCACGAGAAATTTTTATAAGAGCACTCATAGTTCGATCACCACATGATTTATCACAAACCCCTCTTTAAGTCACCTCCAACTTCATAGTTTAACTTATATCGTAAAAATTTTCTTTTTATCTCACTAACATGACCAAGATCAAATTTTGATTTACTTGCATAGTTATTATGTAAGAATGGCATGAGGCTCAACCCTCACAAATGCAAGAAGCTTCAAGATTCACCATCTATACTAATGGTTAGGAGAGATCTATAACTTGATATCCCCCAATTGGAACGATCCACGGATTTATGATACTAATTCCACGCTTAGGATTAATCTTGTCTTCTAATAATACATTAATCGTTACTTGGACTTTTGATATGATGTCACCCAAATTTTGGCTTAACCTCATTTACTTAATGATAACCAATACTAACCTCCGATCGATTTCCCAAGATAGAATCATATACAATTTACAAGAGAGTATACTTCTTGATAAAATTTAAACTAACTCAAAACCATAACCCTTCTTTGAACATTATGCTTTCATATAGGATTAATAGTTTGTCGCCAAAAGGTTAGGTTGCATGTTATTACAAGGGAGTCACATAATCACAAGAGAAGTTCTACTATAAGAATTGCAACACCTAGCAAGTTCATCATGCATTAGACCAAATGATTCTATGAAGCATTTTTATTCCAATTGAAGGAAGAACAAAATTTCACAAACATTAGTCTCACAAACTCTCAATGAAAACTCCATCACCATCAACTTAAATTGTGAGGTTGAGAATTCTAGGTTTAAGACTTACACCAAATCTGAAAATTTATAAGCCCCATCTCTATATGACATATCTCATCATGCAACCTCCTCACCCATCAATTTATATAATGGGATTAACTCAATATATCTCAAGATCAAATTTTTATTACTACATACTTTAAAAAGCTATGAAATTTCAAGGGATAATAGCATGAATAGCTCAAGGGAAGAATTTTCATTCAACTAATAGATCAAACTTAGGGATTTCCAAAAGATGCAATTTGAGAAAAAGAAAGAGGGGAAAAACCCACTCACCATCATCCAGGCGACCGGCCCCGTCGCCCTCCGCGGCCGGCTGGCCGCCGCCTAGCCGCGGCCTGGCCGGCCGTCGCCTGGCCGGCCGCCGCTGCTGGCCCGCGCGCGCGAGCCTCCAGATCCAAGGGGAGAGGGGGAAGGAGCAAGGGTAGGGAGGAAAATTTAGTGAGAGAAAATTTGGAAGCATGAAATGGAGATGGGGTTTCATTTAGGTTCTAGGGTTTCTTCTCCATGAAGAAACCTCTCTAGGATGAGGATGAAGGAATAAAAATTTCTTGACTCTTTTAAGGTCCCCACTCCAAAATATTACAAGTTTGCCACCCCCTTTCATCCAAGTGTCACTCCCCCAAATCAAGAAGATCTAGGCCCTTGATCTCCCATCTCATGCTTACCTACTCCCTCCACTAAAAAAAATATAATATAATAAATTGCCATGAATGTATTTTCTTGGCAAATACATGTATTTCAAGTATAATACTAGTATTTCATCTCATTGAAATACAAGTCACATATATATCATGATATAGGTATATTCATATATACCACTAGACATTCCCAACATTAAGTTAGAATTCATTACACATTCAATTAACATAATAATTCGAGATTATATTTTTAAATCAGCGTTTAAAAATTCGGGGTGTTACAAAACCTATTAAGAAAAAACAAAAGGTTAAAATAGTGGGGCCCACATGTTAAAGAGGTTGCTAAGGTGCTTTTTGAACTCCTCAAATAAGGGGATATTTGTAAGGACTTGAGTTGGGAAGGGGAGAACTCCGCCCTCTTAGAGTACAAACCCCCCCATTTCTTTTAATTTGTTGAAGGGTGCCGGATTTTACGGCCCTTGGAGATGATCTAAAGATCTATGCAATTTGCAAGAATTATGAGGACAAAGTTTTTTGGTGTGGAGCTTTTTTCTTGTTGGAAAAAAAACTGACATAAAGTTTTGATGTGAAGCGTGTATGCCAGTATGAAAAACAACAATAAAATACTTAATCACATTTCACAACATGAAATAATTCTCGATAAAAAAATAATTAAAACTAATAATAAAGATATGAGTTAAACAAAAATAGCATGCATAGACTACTCCAATTTCAATCGTAAATTAATTAAAAATAATAAATATACATGTAAAAAAATTTACGATCAATATTAAAACTAGTGAATTAAAAAGTAAGTGAATATGGACAATCTCACATTTGTGACAGCAGTTAAATCGATAAAAACTCATAAACTAAAATATCAGAGTTGAAATAACTGATTTGGATAAGAAACGTATCTACTGAGAATCAGGTGTGACATCAATGTCCTTATGATGATTGTAGATGTGCATAGCTCGTTTTCACGAATTCAACGCTTCGGAACGTCTATGATTTGAACTCCAAAAGAATAAGATGAATCAACTAACTTGCTAATTGGGTCTATTTTGCGGAACATGTTTTACTGTTCATTGCGGATTTTATTGTTTTAGCATATCGATTTGCTGCAGCAGCGGCACTGTTGCAATACATTTTTTTCTGATTTTTCCCTAAGATTTTGAATTGAAAATTGAAGAAATAGATCTAAAGTTTAGAACAATATTTAAAAACAAAGATAAGAACTAGGTTCTGGAAGAGAAGAGAGGAGACAATGAAGAGAATATGCTAGTCAGGGGTTCACACACAAGAGAGATATTTGTCATCACTCACAAATTTTGTGGAAAATTTCATAATCTTCTTCATTACCTTCCATATTATTTGATACAAGAGGTCTTTTATATGTTTGTACAAAATTGAAAACAACTCAATGTAAAACTCCTAAACAAAATAGGATTATAATTTCAAAATTTAAAAACTAAACTCTTAACAAAAATACAACTCTAGAATAAAAAAACTCAAAATAAAAAAAACCAAAATACATAGAGTTCAACTATTAGGAAATTGAAACGAGGTATCTTCTCTACCGGTAATATACGTGTCATACATGTGACTTGATGTCCGCATCCGCATTGTTTTATTTTATTTTATTTTTCTCCTTTTTTGAAGAAAAAATTCAAAAGTTTAGATTGTCTCATTGAAACAAGTAATCCTTGATCCCAAAACTCCAATATTTAGAGTCCTTGCTTTCATTTTCAGATTTGGCTGAGTTTTTTTTTTTTTGCTTGGCAATTGTATCTTTTGTATGCTTTTTTTATTATATTTTAGTGATGTAATAAAATAGACTTGGGTTGCTTTTCATGTGGTGCCTATGAGCCACCCTTTATACACACAAGAATGGCAAAAAATAGTTATATACAAAACTAAATGCCGAGATGGATAATTAAGACCGTTAAAAAATGAGATAAAAAACAACTACATTTTCAAAAAGTCAATAATGATCTTCAGTTAAGAATGAGACGAGAAAACAACTCAAAAATAAGTGTCCGTAAGCAATTTAACAAAGAGATATAGAAGCTATTGGAGAAAATAAAATTTGAAACATCAATGGCTAATGAGTTTGAGGCACGCTTTTTTGAAAAAAATTTGATATTTATACTGCAAGGTGTTCAATGACTTTGTTTCACGCCTGTGTCATGATGTTCTTTTTTCCATTAGCAGTGTGTAATGCGAGTAACAATTGTGAAAATTTTCTAAAATTTATATTTGTCCACATGAAACAACACGAAAATTATCATGATCTAACAATCTAGAGAGAACTAGTACAATTTATCAGCTCGTCACCTCTTTATTGAAAACAAATCAGTATTCATAAGTATAACATTTATTGGCTCTGAGCCTTGAGGAATTGTGTAACCCCTGATTCCTGGTGTACGTATCACAATATCAGTACGCAATACGATGTAGAATGTTGATTTGACCTTTCTGCTAGTTAGATTGAGACGATTTCAGTTTCAAATATTATTTTCTAATATTTTAAATTTTTCAGGATTTTCTGGAATTTTTCTGGATTATTTTGGAAAATCTCCGTAGTCGGTGTCGACCGATACTGATAATCAGCTTTACGATTTTTAATTCACAAATAGAGTTGTATTTTGAGAATCCGCTTTCACCATGTATCTTAGAATCACATTGGCTTCGTTTTGGTATTTTTGGGGATTTTTCTGAATTTATCAAAAATCCGGCCAAACCGGTATCGCTTAGTACAGGTGACATCTTCCAGAATTTTTAATTTGCAAACCGAATAGAATTTCCTCAAACCGTTTTCATATTACGTCTCAGGATAATATTTTCTATTTTATATAATTTTTGGGCACCATTCGGAGCTAGTCAATTTTGGACCCAATTATAATATTAATTAATTATTATTGTTTTAATCTTTCTTTTTCTTTTCTTTTCTTCTTCCTTCTCCCCGAAGCTTCTTCCCACCGACAATCCCCACCGCCTCATCTCTCTCCCTCCTCTTAAAATTTCTCCCCCTCTCTCTTAATTTCAAACTCACCCTCTCTCTCTCTCTAGCTCCCACACTCTCTCCCTCTCTCTCCCTCTCTCTCTGTGCAGACCCAAAGGGGAGGGCTGACCCCCTTGCCAGCGGCCAGGCCAGGCCGCAGGCGCCGGCGGCGGCCGCGCCCCAGCCCGGCCGGCGCCACCGCGCCACCAACCTCCTCCTCCTCCTTTCTTCTTCTTCCTCTTTTCTTCCTTTCCTTCTCTTCTCTCTCTATCTCTCTCTCTCTCTCTCTCTCTCTCTCTCTCTCTCGGCTGACCGAACCGCCGCCGCCGGCCAGCTGAGCTGGCGGGCCGGCCGCGCAGAAGCACAGCAGCAGCAAGAAGCTGCTGCTGCTGTTATTTCTTTTAATTGAGTTTGGGTAAAACCCAAACCCATTAACCCTATTGGCCACTACCCGCTAACCCAATAACCAGTTACCCATTTAACTTAAGTTAATTGGGTTTGGGTTTGGATCTAAACCCGACCCGTCAACCCGCATCCAAACCCATTAAAGATAATTTTACATTCTTCTTTTTATTAATTGCAATTAAAATCTTGTTATTACATATTTAACCCATGTTGCTGATTTTTAGTGTTCGGGCGATATCGGGAGCATCCGGGCTCCGATTTGGACGATTCTGGATCCGTTGCGATCGTGAGAAAGAGAGCTACCTTTCTATGGCTAGTTTGTGAGTATTTTCTTTTATAAGTTATAATTTACCATGTGTAGTGACATTGATTGATATATCTTGATTATGGATAAAATACGGTAACTATTAATTATTCACTGGTCATGATTGGACAGTCATTGTAATAGGAATACCCTAGACGATTGTTAGGTATTTCCTGATTTAATATGAGATAATAATAATAATAGTAATAAGACATACGGACATAGATAACTCGGACACAGTCATCATGCCTGTACAGCCACTGACACTCGGGCCACTAGTTCACCATATTCGTGGACACTATTATTCATGTAGTATATCACAGTTTGATAACTATCGACACATGTATACTGATCCACGGTACTCGATATCATATCACTAGATAGGAATGTTGGATACCGTTATTTCATGTACTGGTATCATCATAATAGGACACTGTAAGTTCACTGGACATGCTAGTACATTATACACTGACTACTGTTATGACATGTTAGTGATACACCGATGTGTTACACGGATTATTGCTACGCATATATGTTTCATTAGTACACAGATATACCACTGCACGAACTACTGCATGTCATATTAGTGATATCTTCGTTACATGGATTCTTGGCATATCACTGTTACAAATGCATGTATGGTTTCTCTATTCTTGTCATATGGATCCCGTTCATATTACATGTATTATTGTTTCATGTTACCGTATTCATGTTATATGATTGTTTCCCGTTACTGATATTGATATTCCCGTTACTGGACATGAGAACTGTTGATATGCGATATGTGGAATCCCACATCTATTGTTCCCGTTTCCCGTTATATTGTTCCCGTTTCTCGTTATATTGTTCTATGCTATCAACAGAGCTCAGGTCCAGGTCCTGTTATCATGTTACATGTACCATGTACTGTACTTGTTCTTATTGTGTTGTGTACTTTAAATGAAATATAATAAAGCTAACTTGGGTATGGGGGAGACTTGACGGTTGATTAGATCTTATCGGGTGATGTACTGGATCCATATTGTTCTCCCACTGCAGGGGACGGTAGTGCTACCTACCAATTGCTCCATGAGCTCCCGTTACTTGATTCATGCTCCCCTTTTAGCGGAGGGCCCTGCTCTCAGCAGCCAGGGATTTGTTTAAGGCCGTGATTCCGGGTATGCACGGGATACACCTACCCGATAGGAACTCCTCGACCATGGGTTTCCAATTAACATAATAAAACAGTATACACCATAGTGACGTCGGGAACACTTATTATTTGGTCATTCTCTCGTTTGGATAATGGTACCCGTATACCATATCCGGATGGGTTCGATTGGAGTGCGGGCTTCAGTATGAACTGTTAGTGGTATGGGACACTAGAAGAGAGTGATTATAATACCAAGTGGTACTGATTGCTACTATTGTATAAATATCATGACTTACCTGATACATGTATACTCTTGTTTAGTTGTACTTGTTACTGTTCCTGATAATTTATCCGCTATCATGTTACATGTGTACTTTGTTACTTTACCTGGTATATGTTACACTTTCTGCGGTGGCATACTACTCATGTACTACATGTATAATTTGCATCACATATATTCTGTTTCCTGTATACCTTACAGACATCATTGCTGTATATGCACAATACCGTATTATGGTTATCTTACATATTGCACATCTGTATGTTCACTTCTATCACGTCACCACTATACAACAGTATAAATTGTATAAAACTAGAGACTACTGTGGACATGACCCGATGAGAACATGCTAGGAGGTGATGGTATTAAAATATGTCATTGTTATATTTCTACATATTATTAAAGTTCTATTATATGGTATCACTAGTACATAAGCATGTATTATATATTATTATCGTGCTCGTATTACTATAGTATATATTACTGCCTCCTTTATTTTACCACTCACTAGGTCGCTTTCTGACGACCCTGGGTTTGCGTGTCCAGTTTGGAGATTCGAGTTATCGTTTGGTCAGCTAGTTCATTGGATTCACATAGGAGACTTTACCACCGAGACCCTTCATAGGTATCTTTGTACTTTGTATCTGTTATCTTATTTATCCCTATTTTTCCTATCTGTTATGATCACTAACCTCTTTCTGCAGGTATTCTTATATTTATTTCCTGCTGGAACTCTTGTCTATATGGAGGCTATGTCTTGTACTGAGGCTTAACGTACGCGTGAGTGTGTTTTCACCTTGCGTATGTACGTCGCCATAACGTCTCCGTATCCTTAGGATCGGGGCGTTACAAATTGCTTCGAAAGTAGAGTTAGTTCAAGAATTGAACTAACTCTTGCCAACAACTAAAAATTTGACGAAAGTTGGCAAGTCATCGTAAAAATGAGTATACTCTATTCAATTTTTCAAACTCAAGAATTGCTCACTTTTCTCCCTTACTTCTCCTTATCTTAACTCTTAGCTTAGCTAAATCTAATTCCAACTAAATACTCAAAAAAATCTAATTCCTAACTCCTTCGTATATCTTTTTCTTCCAAATTACTAAACCCCAGCTCCTAACTCCACTAACTTTAAAATAGAGACGGAAAAACCTAAAACACTCACACTCACTCACTCTCTCTCTCTCTCTCTCTCTCTATATATATATATATATATATATATATATATATATATATATATATATATATATATATATATATATATATATATTATAGGGGTTACTGTACCTCAGCCGGCAGGCTGAGAGAGTTTCTCAGCCGGCGGGACGTGGCTGAATATATGCCACATATCGGCCGCAGAGTGTAGGCGCCAAAAAAATCAAAAAAGATCCCGCCTAAACAATCGTGAAACAAATTGACAAAAATACCCCTTTTTAATTCTAAACTGGAATAAAGTCATCAACAAACAAAATTTCAGTTGAATATATCTACAATTATAAAATTCATAATTTTACTACGTCGAAAAATATAATTAAAAAATTTTTTGGATCAACATAATGTAAAATAAGCAGAAGCATTGAAAATTTAAAAAACATGCCATGGTCGCAGACTTAATACAATATATCTTTTAATTTTATATGACAACTGCGACACAGTCGCAGTCACTAGTCGCAGTCATAGTATAACAAAACTTTTTTATATAACGTCTGCGACCCTAGTCGCATTCTATCGTACAACAATGCGACCTCCTTCAGTGCTGCGACCAAAGTCGCAATCTTCTTTCGCATGCCTTATGTATTAAATGAAAGTAATTAATATTCTCTCTACCTTGATACAAAAACAGTTTAGAAAAAAGAGATGCAATAATGTTAATATCGATAAAGGAAAGATGTGCATCATACGTAATCTAAAGATATAGGCAAACAATTCTATAAAAAGTTAATTTGTACTTCAAGTATTAAACCTCTGGCAAAAAGAAACTCTTCGGATTCTCCTGCAATAAATCTTCAATTAAATATTTAATTTTTTTTACCACTTCCTACCATACTCAACCCTCACCTGTAACAATTATTATTACTATTCATGTTCTTCCACAATATTGACCTTTATATAATGCTTGTAACTAATATATTATCTCATACCTGAAAACTATATTTTTGCTCTTCCTTTTCAATTTGATTTCAAAAACTTTCAAAAAACAATTCATTCTTGAATCATGTCTTCACCATCTTCTTCCCCTGAACACTTGGATTTCAACTTCAATCGTTCCCCCACCGGCCCTTTTTCTGCAGGATATTCTAGTGAATCTGATACCAGTCTGTACTTCACTCCTTTTGACTATCTCACTACATCAAATAATGTATTAACTGATCCTTCTATTCATGAGGATAATGAAGATTTCATGTGAGTTAGTGAGGAAGACATTATTCCTCTGCCACTTGACGGAGACATGCTTGATGAAAGCATGTCCTCTGATGCTGTAGGCTCGCTTTCTCGCAACGGGTCAGACGAAGAGCTTGATAGAGACGATCCATTCTGAGAGTTTATCGGTAAAACAAAAAAACCTCAAAAACAGGAAGATGATGAGGAAATAAGTGATGAACAGGAAGAGCAGAAGAATGAAGATGACGAATCTGCTTATGATGGTGATAATGACGAGGATTAGGATTTCCTGATCTTCTGATATTCAACCTTATTTTGTCTTCTTTTAAAAGCTTTTAATTCTATTTTTTTGTAAGGTCTCTTTCTCACTATATTAACTTATAAGCTCTTTTAATTACATATCAAACTGCGACCATAGTCGCAGTGCTACTACGCAAGCAATAAGTAAAAATAATTCATACTTTATAAGCAAAACATATAAAAACATACGTAAACTGCGACTATAAAATTAGTACTTATTCACAGTTATTACATTTAACTTAGCAAAAAAAATCATCAAGAAATATGCAGTCGAGGGTACTGCGACCATAGTCGCAGTCCATGATCGCATACTATATGTAAAAATCAATTTAATAGTTCATAGGAGGATCAGAAAACAGTCAGAAATGAAGGATGGATCAGACAACAGTCAGAAATGAAGAACAAAAAATATAAAATAATACGTAAAACTACGATTATACTATCACTCTCGTTAATACTGCGACCATAGTCGCGGGAGTGCGACCATAGTCGCAGTCTATGATCGCATACCATATGTAAAAACCAATTTAATAGTTCATAGGAGGATCAGACAACAATCAGAAATGATGGATGGATCAGACAACAGTCAGAAATGAAGAATAACAGTCAGAAATGAAGAACAAAAAATATAAAAAAATACGTAAACTGCGATTATACTATCACTCTCGTTAATACTGCGACCATAGTCGCGGTAGTGCGACCATAGTCGCAGTCCATGATCGCATACTATATGTAAAAACCAATTTAATAGTTCATAGGAGGATCAGACAACAGTCAGAAATGAAGAACAAAAAAAATATAGAATAATACGTAAACTGCGATTATACTATCGCTCTCGTTAAGTACTGCGACCATAGTCGCAGTCCTTGATCGCATTATACATTACATGCGAAAAAAAGTAAACTGCGACTATATTAAAAATCATTAAATATCAAATCAGATAAAAAAAAATTAAAGAAGCATTCAAATAAGTTTCGTGATTTAATAAAAAAATGTTGGCAGTTTGGCCGCAGTTATAAAAGATAATTGTCACAAAAATTGAATAACGTCATAAAATATAAAAATATAATAAACTATACATATCCACTGTCTTTTACCGACATAGTAGCTTTTCATAAGGGGTATCTAGTAATTTAACTTCTTCCTATAAGCGGGCCGCAAGTTAGTGGCGTGACAAATCTTGAGCCACATCACCGCAGGCTGACAGAGTTCTCTCAGCTGCAGGCTGATATACATTTTTCTCAATATATATATATATATATATATATATATATATATATATATATATATATATATATATAAAGAGAAAATAAAAATAAAAATAAATTGCACGTGCACTCCACGTGCCGAGAAAGTCCTAAACCCCAGGCTAGAAGAAGAGTACATAACGGCTCCTGCCGCCCCCGCTGCCCTCCTCTCTCTTGATCAGTTTCAATGGAGGAGCGTTGGTGTCGGTGGGTGGAGGCGGCGCTCTCGAGGCTCTCCTCCACCAACCTCACCCGCTCCACCCGCCCCCTCTCCCTCACCCACCAGCCCGGGCCCACCATCCAGACCTTCGATGGGCCCCGCCGATGGGACCGCTCCTCAGTCGAAGTCCAGATGGACGGCCCCACCCTCCGCCGCTGGTTCCGAGAGCTCCCCGACCCCGCCGCCGCCGGTACTGTGCCACCATTTGTTACTTTCAAAGATCTGTTTTTCTTGAGAGAAATCAAAGATCAGTTTTTTATCCTCATTTTGCAAATATCTATTTGTTCAGGGGCCGACCCCGACCGCTGCAATGAGGCGGAGACGACGCAGCGGAAGCTGATTCTGTTCTCGGGCAACGATTATCTCGGCCTCAGCACTCATCCATCGGTTACAAAGGCGGCAGTGAAGGCGAGTGAATGATTGATTTCTATTATATTAGAATTGGGAGTTGGATTGATTCATTGTTTCTTTATTTTTAAAATTTTGATCTTTTTTATGGTTTGATTTAATTATAGGCTGCTGAAGAACACGGGATGGGGCCGAGAGGCTCGGCTCTGATCTGCGGGTACACAAGTTATCACCAGATGCTGGAGGTAGCTTTGGCGGAGTTGAAGAAGAAAGAGGTAATCGGATTATAACTGTAACACTAGTATCCATTTTTTTTATTGAATTGCTGTCCACACTCTGTTAAGACGTGAAGAAATTCATAATTCTGAGAAATTAGTCCCAAGGGTTTGATGAACATGATTTAGATTAAGCTGCTCATATTTTTCGAAAATGCATTAATGAATTAATCTTCGAGACAAAATCCAGTCTAATGCCTTCGGGAAGAAAGGAGTTGTAGGTGATGCTTTCTAAGAACTGCTTCATTTGAATGGCACGAGTTCTCACCAGCATGGCGAGCATAATAGACACATTTTTGTGACGGAGGCTGCAATTAACAGATTACCCTAGTATGGTCGCTACAGCAGTTAGTTCATGCATTATAGATTCTTTACGTAGTTGCTGTGCAAGGTTTAGAAGGGTTTAATTTGGATGCATACTAGACAAGGTTGACAAAGTTAATAATCAGAGACTGTAGTTCTCTGTTAAAACTTTTCACTTTTAGATGGGTCTTCTATATAATTAATAAAACATTCCATGATGGAAATCATAGATGGGATTTCTCTGAATTAATAGATCATTCCATCATAGATACTATAATGGTATTGTCCATGGTTCATAGGATCAATTTGGTGAAGATGAAAATCTTCAGATTTTCATATGCAGGGTGACAAAGGCAAAATTGGAAACCATTGGGAATAAAACACCTACTAGTTTAATTATATGTTACAGTAGATTGTCACAGCTTCACAGTTGGCAACATATGTTTGCAAGTGTCAATGCATAATGTGTTTTGAGACTAGACAGAAGGCTGTCGAAGTGGAAGACAGGTTGTGGGTAGCATGAGAGGACAGTCAAATAAGACCATAGGACTCATTGATAGAGAATATAATTTAACTATTAAGAGAGGAATTAATAAATATGTGTGATCATCATTCCACAAACAAGCTATGCATAAGTGTCATTACTATCACAATGTGTGATCTACAGGCCCTATGATACTATTAATGCTTCTCCTGTTCGCTCAATTGCTTGCTGTACCTTATCTCATTTCCCCTGTCAATTTTCTGTGCATTCAGTACAATTGGAATATTTAGTTCCATTATGACTATAAAAGGGAATTTTTTTCTGTAGAATGTGCTTCACTGAATCCTATACTTTTAGTCAGTGTATTTTAGAGAATACTAAGAGGCTACTGGATTATTTAATCATTTTTCAGGATTGCCTTCTTTGCCCAACTGGTTTTTCTGCTAACATGGCTTTCATGTCAGCTCTGGGAAGTGTCAGCTCTCTGTTGGTTGTTGGTAGGAAACCATCAAAGGACGAGAGAGTTGCTGTTTTTTCAGATGCCTTGAACCATGCATCAATAATTGATGGGATTCGTCTCGCTGAAAGGCAACAAGAAGTGGAAGTTTTTATATATAGGCACTGTGATATGGTCCATCTCGATGCTCTCCTGTATGTCTTTAGTTTACAGTGCTTTAGATTTTCATTTCACATGTTTTGTATCTCATGGAAACACATACATATTATTCAACAGATCATGTTGCAAAATGGAGAAGCAAGTTGTCATCACTGATAGGTAAGTTATGTCTATCATTATATGTTTGGATGAACGAGCTGCACTATGGTCCTATAATACAATATCTTGGGTGCCCTGAAGTGCTTTTGGATATGCCTTCTGATGGTAGTGTGACAGTCATTACTACAAAGTTCAAAGTGTCTGTCTCACAGGTTGCACTTTATGGGGGCAATTCCATGATATATTCATGAATAAAACTTGTTACCATTTCTCTGATGCAGCCTGTTTAGTATGGATGGAGATTTTGCTCCAATGCCCAAACTTGTTGAGCTTCGCAAGAAACATGGGTTTTGTTGGTAATTGATGATGTAAGTCTTACTTTTAGCTCTAATTGCTGCTTCACAGTCATCTATAAAATTTATATCCTTTGTAAACTTGCTTCAGGCTCATGCAACACTTGTATGTGGTGAGAATGGTGGTGGAATCCCGGAAGTCTATCAGTGTGAAAATGATGTTGATGTATGCATAGGCACTCTGAGCAAGGCTGCAGGTTGTCAGGGTGGTTTTATTGCTTGCAGGTAAATAATGCTTGCTGTAATGACAAAGTATCAAAATTAACTATGGACTATAGTGAGGACATTTTCCTCATTTACTGCTACCTATTTGTTTTAGTGTTTGCCAAATTTGACATTAAGCGGCTGTTTGTTTCTATGCGTTGAAAAAAGTTCCTTTATCTTCATTTTTGAGAATAAACGGCGGATGTAGCCCTGGACATTTAATAGGATTTTAACAAAATGCTCCAAGCAAGTGCAAAAATAAAACTGAAGCAAAGTACATCCAAGTAGTAAAGCACATCCAAGATACTACTGAAACCACCATGTATACCCACATTACCAAAAGGTCACTTTAGGACAACTAAGGGTGGATAAAGCACAGATGAAGATGAAAAACTACCTCGACCACTATAAATGTTCCTTCAATTTTTCTAATAAAAAGATCCTGCCCAAAGTTTCTGACCTCTCTCAGTAAACCGTAAAATAAAATTCATGTGAACTTCAGATATTAATATTCTTCCAAAATGGTGGCAGCCCTCATGTGAGTCCTTGTGAAATGACAGGCAGACGCACAAAAGTGGAAAAGAGCCAGCAAGTTGTTTGCAAAAAAATAAAAAATGATACAATCTGCAAAGAGTTGCAGCCACAATTGTAGGCAAACAAACAGTGACATGATATTTGCTGCACACCTAATTGCATGCAAAAAAGGGGGAAAAAAAAGGATGCAGGCAAAATTGATGCTGGATCATACTGATGATCGGAAACTAGAAAGAAAAACTGGGATGGGATTGATTTCACTAAGAGTGATAGTTTGGGAATAGTGGATAAGTTGGGGACGTACTCACTAACCCTACAGAGAACTCAAATTAGCAAGGGTGACAAATTAGGAGGATTCTTCTTCAAAGTTATTCCCAAACATAGTTACCCTTCATTCAAATAATGGATCATGTTTCCACTAGTCATTCCAACACGGTAATGATATAATTTCCATTCAAGCCTTCTTGATCATTGTGAGAATGAGGGATTTTTAAACTAGCTGTTGGAGCCCACATGGTAATAATATTTTTATCATTAACTCCCTTTGCCCTTTTGACCATTGTTAGCACGTGGACTTTTATTCAAATTATACGAGCTGTCTCACTTAGTCACTTGGAAATTCGAATCCCATTGGCGTTGCTTGGTCCATAGACACTACATCAAAAGCAGCCTAGAAGATAGATGCAACCTTCTTATGACTAGGATTGAGAACCCCTTAGTGTTTTGGTTCTTTTTTTGTTTTAACAGACACTTGATGTTCTAGTAGTTTTAGTTTGCACGTGGAAAACATGTTATATGCAATATAGAAATGTGTTTCAGTATTAAGATATCTATAAGGTCTAGTCTGGGAATGGCTTAAAAGACAGTTTATTCTGGTTAATCCATCCCTGGAAGAGTTTAGTCCTCATGCAGTTGTGGGTGTTTGATGGAGAAGCTCTGTCAGTATTTTATTTTCAATCTCTTTGGAGAGGCAGATCAGCTACCCCATTTTTGGGTTAAAATGAATTAACAGGACCTATTGACTCAAGCTTGCCAAACAGGGTCTTAGGATTCAATATGTATTCGTCCTCCATGTTTGCTAGACAATTTACGTTTGATGATTGCGATGAATCTAGAAGGTTTGAAATATCTTAATGCTCATCAAATGGCTAGATGCTGTAGAGTACAAGCTGTGTTGTATATGCATTGAGGTGGAGTTGATTATCCTCTATAAGGAATGGAAGAGAGCAATTATTTAACTCTCTGTGTCTTGCAAAATCTGGGGATAATTGGGTATTATTTGGTGGGCTTTCTTCTTTAGGTAGACTAGGGAAGTCTATATCACAAGGAAGTACGATATAGTATTTAAAGTCTGACTTCTAGAAGCAATGTAGGGTGATGAGGTTTCTTCTTCTCCTTGTGGTAGTTCTTTTTGCCCATGAATTCAAGTTGTTTCTCAAATCCTGCTTAAGAATTATTTTCAGGACCAGTGACCTCGGGATCATTTCAATTCTATAAAGCATCAAAGCCTATGTAGCACGTGTTACTTCTGTTATAGAAAGTATGATAGGTTAAAAATTTAGAATATATGTGGACATTATATGTCAGTATTGTATTAAAAATGTGTCTTGGCTTTTGCATGCAAGGACATCCCTATGTATGTTTGTATATATGCACTCTTAATATTAATATCATTATCAGCATTATTGTGTGTGTGTCTATCATGTTCTGTAATTGCCGTGCCATGTGTCTATGTCATGTCCATGTTCTGTCTCCTTGTCTATTAGACCAAGGGTAACTCAACATCGTAGGTGGCAATTGGACCGTGAATGACTTAACTATAAGTAAGCTCCACATTAGGGGGGTTTGTTCCAAAATTAAAAATTGTCAGGGTCAACATGAGGTTTTAGGGACTTGTATCTAAAAAACCCTGTAAAAGATACGAAGGTTTCTCCAAGTTTTTCATATGGAAAGGTTATATCTTTTCTGAGATAATTTTGTCCGCCATATGCATCAAATAACATATGTTTCTTTCTGACAGCAATAAATGGAGACAACTTGTACAATCAAGGGGACGGTCTTTTATATTTTCAACTTCTATTCCAGTTCCCATAGCTGCTGCAGCCCATGGTATTGAACTACTCAGAACAGTATACATGCATTAGCATTTACATAGAGTCTGATTCATTCATTCAAAGCTGTCCTTTTTGAGGTAGAAGTGTAAGATTTCTCACCTTTTCAAATGCCAGAGCCTACACCTAACACTTTTCAGCTTTTGGATGCAATTTGGTGTTTATTCATACTGGAGTACTTGCAATTGTATGAATCATATATGGGAATGCATGTTAGATTTGAGCCAATATATGGATTGCTAGTGAACAAATAATGTGACCATTCAATATTAGGAATTATCATGCATCATACAATCCTAATCCCCAGTTGGATTCTACTAACTACTTATTTCTACACTGTTAGAGCTTATGAACAACTTGATGATTCATAAGCTCCAAAACTCTTTCATTTGCTCCAGGTTTCCTAAACTATCTTAATCAGCAAAAAGTGTTATCCTCAAAATTTTACCTTTATATACCATTTCCGTTACTACAATTTGAACTCTATCACAAATTTGATATTAATTTTTGACAAGCTTAAAATGTTTAGCATTCCAAAAAAAAAAATAATAATAATGCTAGAAACATGTGCCTTGGCACAAGACTTTGGCCTTAAAGCTTCTACTTCATATACAATACCGCTAAACTAAAAACAACGTAATGTAGCATTGTAAACCTTTATAGCATGAAATGAATTTCAGTATGGATATTTGTTACCTTTTCCAATTGGATAAACAGATAGTTCATTGTTTGATATGACACATATGATGATGGATTTTCTTTCAATAATATATTTGTCTCTTTACACACTTAGGGGACAGTAAAAATGAGTTTCGAGGAGAATTTTTTTTTAAGGGAAAGGATGAGGCCTTAAACCTGAAAGCGCCAGCCATACATCTCATTCCTCCAAATGTTGTTACATATGCTACAGCCATGCCCCCAACATCAAAATACGTGATTTTTTTAATAGATGAATTCTAGAATCATTTATTCTACCATGTGGAAAATAAACAAGAGTATGTATCTTAGATTACTCTGAGTTTGTTGTTGTTGGGGGAGGGTGGTTGTTTTTTTTTTTTTTTTTTTTGTTGCGGGGGGGGGGGGGGGGTGCTTTTTGTTTGAATCCTTCCTTTTTTTCATTTTCATTTTCTATCCAATCCGATTAAGTTATATCGAAGTTAGGACTACTGTTAGTTGGCTAATATCCCAAACTGTGTGGCAGAATCTTACTTCATAAAGTGTAGAATGTTTTAGCTTACATCTCAAATAAAACTGTGCATGTTAGGAACTACAGCTAATATCTTAAACAGTGTGGCAATATCTTATTGTTCTACACTGTATAATTGTCTTGATGTTACATCTCAAAGAACAGAGGAAAAGAAATACGAACAGTCTGAACTACACTTTCCATTGAACTTATTGGCCCCAAATTAATTTTCAAGACCATTTCGGTTGTTAAAATCGAGCTTCTCCTTAGTGCCTACTGCATGGGCAATAGCTCTCGGTTACTCTGATATTCCAGCTGAGAGGCTGGGTAGTAGTCATCCTATGATATATTTCTTCTTCTTTTCTTTTTAAAGGCAGACAATGGGTTAATTAGTCATCCCCAAGTTCCATAATAAAAGTTCAATGAGTGCAAAATTCCCTAAAAGGATACAAGTATAACAAAAGAGAAAGAAAACAAACCCAACTATAATATATTTCATCATCTCTTATCATAGAGGGGCGGAATAACATAACGCAAAGTGTATAAGAGTAGTAAAACGAAATGGGACCACACTTTGGTCCTCTATATATGCTTGTTATCAAATCCAGGTGACTGAAGAGAATCTTACAACTATACTTCCTTCGGTTTTGAAACTATTCTTAGTTAAACAATTTGTTTGTCTCCATGTTCCTCCATTTTGACATGCAATTCCTTGTATTCTCATTTTTAATAAGTATCCAAGGGTATAATAATTTCTACCAAGGTCATCTAACTTAGAAATTTAGTGTGATGGATTGCTTTGAAAGTTTTAGTTTCCATTCTCTCTTTCTGCCGTTCTCCCTTGAGTTGTAGCCACAGTGATTGATAGTTCATCCTTGCAATTTGGGATTGTTTCTGGACAAATTAATTGTGTACCATGAAAATAAGGGAAAACACAGTACCAGTTGGTGAATATTGCTTATTTTGGATAATGTAGATAACAGTCAACCACTTTAATGTGTACAATGAAGTAATAAAATTTGCATTTAGAACTTAATTTGACTGGCCATGATGAATACGGATGGATCACATCTTGGAAAAAAGACAGAAAGACGAGCAGGGCTGTTTGGTTCTGTATTACTGGATTGAGGGATGCCACCTTGTGTTTTTTTGTGCATGTGGATTATTTAGTTGCAATTTTAGATTTTTTATTGAATAAGAAATAAGTTACAAAACGTGTGGTCCAATTTCCGGAGTTTCTAAGCTAGGTTTCTTGAATACATGAAATAAATAGCAAGACGTGTTATCCTGAACTACATTCAAACCAGACAAGAAGAATTCGAATAAGTGGAATCAAGCATCTCAATTAAAAGAAACCAAATAGCATAAATTTGATTGTCCTGGTACGGAGTAGGAACATTTTGAGTCTGATGAAATCAAACTGGCGGGCAGAATAATTTCCATGATTTTTAACTCCATGGGCTTCACGAAGACCTGACTATTAATTAATATGTAACCAAACAGAAAAGATAATGTGCTTTTGTTGAGAGGATATTGAACAGAGGGTATAGTAGTTTTTGTACATTAATATTGAACAGAGGCCAACGTACTGGGTATTATAAACGATTTCTTTGTTTTTTTGTTTTTTTAAAAAAATTATTTATTTTTTGGTGGCAATAATCCCTTGTGCAATTGCCCACAAACTGAAAATAAAGCAATATCTTTGAGATGGTAGTAGTACTTTTCTACAATAGTAAGCACGAAAAACATGATGATTTGTTTAAAAAATACTGCTTTATCCCACGTTTACTGTTTTTCTTGGTCATTCTTTTCTAATTTCTTATATGGATACTAACTATCCTCCTCTCTGACTGGGTATTTCTTTCAGTGGTCTCCAGAGGTGTATATTAGTTTTATTTCTGGATCTCATTTTTATCCATTTATGCAATTTTCTTTGATTAAGATTGAGTCGGTTGAATACTTTGTTGGTTGATTCAAGAAGGTCATGATGAATTAAAAGTCTGAGGGAAATTTGGACGTACTGTGATGTTTCATCTGTGGCTGTTTCTGTTAGTTGATCAACTGCCAAATGATTACAGAACCATCTATTTGAGCCTATGATTATTGTGTCAAATGAATTTTTTTCCGAACCCCCTGCTAATCTTCAGGAATACAAGTGTATTGTGGTATTGACCTGACCCCAGTAAAAAGTCAGTTTAGTGCCATCTTTCACTGTATCCATTCACCATGTCTTTCTTGATCTTCCGTCATTATCATATTCTAGTTATCCTATATGCACCATCCGTTACATCTATTATGAGTTGGTATCACAGAACATTAGCCTCCAAATGGTGGGGGTTACCACCAGGAATATTATGCTAAATATCTGTATTTGGAATTTATGTATCGCAACCTCGGACCATCAGCTTGGAGTCGTGAGAAATTCAGCAGTAAACGAGCTTAAGCCTGTCCCTGTTTTGCATCTGGTAGTCAGCTCTTGGATAATTCGTCTATACTACTTTTATGTCCAAAATTCTGGGCACATACAGTCTTAGTGAAATGTGATGTTTTTATGGAAGGAAGCTAAAACTAGATGATGACAATGTCCATCATCTCTATAATTACGCCAAACCCATTGTAGAAGTTCATGTATTAAGTATATAAATGAGATAGAAATCGTTCCATGCGTGTTCATGATATAAAGTTTGTACATAAAGATGTCAGCTAATGAGACCTAAGTATAGTTAGTGCTTGCATGCCTTGTGCAAAATTATGCATTTTCCTCTAGTTATTCCACATTTTCTTGATATTGTTTGCATGAATGTGATGACAACCCACTTTTTCAAAAACATCTAATTTATTTTGCAGCTTCCCTCATTGTCGCTAGAAAGGAGAAGTGGCGCAGAAGAGAAATTTGGCAACGAGTGCATGACTTCAATTATTTTACTAACCTTCACATCACCAGTCCTATAATTTCTGTAGTTGTTGGGTGCGAAAAGTCGGCACTCATTGCGAGCAGGTTTTTCTTTTCTTCCTCTTATCTTGCATTGCATTCTATATTTCTTTTCCCCTTCCTCATCCTTGTAGACTGACTGCTTGAGGTCATATCAAGGAGTCAATAGAGGATCTCAGCCCATGCACTCTGGTTTATGATTTCTAGGTTCGAAGTGTTATATTAGTCTATGCTCCATGGATTTGAATCTGATATAATGTCATCGCTGCATCTCTGCGAGATCCAAATTGGAATATCTGCCTAATGTTTTATATTCATTTGCAATGCTCAATAACCAACTGTACCACATGCTTTTGCTTGAAAAATCCATAAGTGCATGCGTCACAAATATTAGATCTAGTGAACACGGGGGGTGGTCCCAACCGTTTATGCTTCAAAAAAAAAAAAATTTAGATCCAGTGACCTCTCTCAAATGAAGGATATATATACCTTAAGCCTAGTCGTGTTTCCAAGGAATCATCCTATTTATGGACTAACTGTCACCAAAATCTTCGTCATTTTGTGTCAGGCACATGTTGCAATCTGGTTTCCATGTGACGGCAATCAGACCTCCTACAGTCCCTCCAAATTCATGCAGGTAAATGTCATGATCTGACAATGGAATGTTTTAGGTTTCGCAATCACATGACTTCGGTCTTGATGAAACCATCTTCCTGATTCACAGGTTGCGCATAACTCTGACAGCTGCACACACGAGAGATGATATTAGAAGGCTAGCAGATGCATTGTCTCGCTGCATTGGTCTCCCTCTTGTCGAAGGAGAGAGTCCCCAGGTAGCATCAAGGTTATAGATCATTAAACATGGTAGCTGATATAATTTTTTTGGAAATGTCATCTTCCTTAAAGTAGCAGATAACCATTTAAGTCGTAATGAACAGCTTTCATGCATATTTGTTGTATTATTGTGTGTATTCACTGCTGTTTGCAAGTTCTCCAATTTTTATGCTCTCTCTGCAAAGCAACAGGCAAACTAGTTTTAACTTTCATATATGGTAACTTTATAACATTCTATCATGATCCATTCAAATTTCGTAGTCATGTTGTACCAATCACAAGATGTTAAAGACTCGATCGAGAGGCCTTTCGCGCTCTCATCAAGGAGAACCTGATCTTGATAGTTGCTCCTCTGAACTCTAGCTCTGCTCATGACTTCAAGTAGGCGTTTGAATTTCTGGTGATGGTTCAGGTTTCACAATTTGTATTGCTGCAAACGAACATTGCAGGAACTTTTTCCATCAATGAGAAGAGAAATCCGCTTCGAGTTTTCTTTCGAGCCTCAGTGAAGCGCTGGCCAACATAATGTGCATCAATCCAGCTCAATTTGAAGTGTTTATTTATTTTTTTCCAGCAGAGAGTTGCGTTTCGTAGAAAATTATTTTGACTAAACTTTATTTTAGAAATTTCTTTTGGAAAATTTTTGAATAATATATTTTCAGTACCATGTCTACATAAACTCTCTCAGTCGAATTGTAATCAGTAGTGAATTTTAGTTATTAGATCTGAATTTCTTTGGAACCGGAGTTTCTTATGAAAACAACCTATAAAAAATAACGGTTTAAATGTTAATAAGGAGAGAGGAAATATTAGATGGATAAATCAGAAAAAGATTGTTTTATCTTTTTCTCTTTTATTCTCTTTCTTTTAGAAAAGGCCCTGAAGGAAGGTTGTTTATCAAGATGATCTCTAATAAATATTAGAATGAAAAACTAATATAAGATCAAAAAGATTCAATTAAAAATGGGGGCATTTCGCTACACCCCCTTATATCCTCCTTATATCGAATCGTAATTAGGTAAAAAAACTCAGCTTCATAATTTTGTTCGCTTCAGTCTTTTTTTTTTTAAAGTATAAATGTGCGCCCACGTGTCAAGCGCTGAAGCACTATCGGTGATGAAAGACGAGAATGCCTCTAAGTAATCATTTAAAAAAACGGGCTGCTTTGAAAGTGCGTTGTTTCTAAGGACTGCCACTCGCAGTCCTCACAAAATGATCACAGTATAGAGGACTGTGATTATGATCGCAGTCCTCACAAAATAATCGCAGTCTTATTTCTAAGGATTACGATCATGATCGCAGTCCTTATAAAATGTACTATTTATGAGGACTGCGACTCCGATCACAGTCCTCATAAATTTCATATTTATGAGTCTTTATATGATTGCAATCATGATCTCAGTCCTTTTTATTAGGACTGCGACTATGATCGCAATATTCACAAAAATATCCTATATTTGAATCTTTATGAGGACTGCAATCATGATCGTAGACCTAAAAGAGAATTGCGACCATGATCGCAGTGTTTAAAAAAATGTCCCTTTTGGTTTTTGGCGCTCACAAGATGCCCTATTTCTGAGTCAGTCCTTTCAAAGCATTGCGATCATGAGTCACAATCTTCATATCAGCATCGTCATCATCGGTAAAATTCTTGTCTACTGACATCGAATAATCCCTAATGCTTCCAAATCTAAATACAAATAAAACTCATTGAGGGCACGAACAAAACGATATATGCAAAAAAGTCGATCCCAAAAAAAATCAGGGGTTCCGCCCTGACCCACCTGGGATGGGGGCCCTCGCTACCCTTCCAACTCTCACGACGACTTGACATCGCAGGTCAACTAGCGAATTACTCTGCATCGGGGTCAAGGTTGAGGGGAGAACAATATCAAAGACACTAAGGAAGGGTAAAATAGAAATGCAAATAATAAACAAGTGATGATTGAGAGGAATTAGTTTATGCTGACGTGGATGAGGCTATAGCGAATAAAATTATGACGCTGAGTTTTTTCTAATTATGAAACAAAGTAGGCAGCTGTCACGAAATATTCCTTAAAAATAATCATTAACTCATCTCTATGAATCTTTTCAAACATGTTTGTATGCTATCCTCCAAAACCTTGTGGTAAATAATTTGTCAGCTCTGTTAAGTCTCATGACTGTTTTCAAAAGCTCATCTTGATTTGGAATCCTCCACCAAATTCTGCGATCGTCTTAATACTGTTAAACTGTTCGGTTGAATGCTTGGCAGACGATTAGATACATAACTTGTGTGGTAAGAATATCATCTTAAATGGCCTTAAAATTGATTACATCAATCTCTAGTGAAGATGCAGAACTCATATACGAGGATTGAATTAAATTGCGTCAGCTCATTTACAAAACTTTCTGGAGGAGTGAACTAAAATTTGTGATATAATAAGTTTCTGTGGTGCAGCAAAATCTTGACTACACAACTCTCATATTGTCTGAATGATTGTATAGCATCCATCATCACATCTGGGGGCAGTTTTAGATCTCTTACTATCCTTCTTGTATAATTGACTTGTGGCTTCGAACTTTGTGGATGAAATCCGCAAGCACGAAAAACTCGTTAAGGTGGTCGGGTCGGAGTCTGATCAAATCCCCTAAGTCAGTTTTAGAGTCTTAGGGTTTTGGAAACGCCTACCTATTCACGAGAGATCTCTAGCTATTTATAGGAGGGTTTTTGAAGGGTTTTACTCCTCGATCAAGTAATCATAGTTGTAACTTTCTCGTTTGAATAAGGTTGCGTCATGATAAGACTCTTTGGATATACAATTCATGTCAAACTCTTCATATCAGATTGAGTCTTGACGAGATGGAGTCGGAACAGAGCAATTATTGGGCTGACCATGCCTCCTCCTTTGGGTATGGCTAATTGCTTGGATGTAGATATACACACCTCCACTTTTGCCTGCTTGGCTTTGCCTTTGTCATTCTTATTAGTGTTGATGGTTGCTTTTATCTACTTCTTTTCATTGAGCTTAGTATCTTATGACCTCTGGGGCTGCCCTCCAAGTTTGAGTTCGAAGGCGTGCTTCTGAGGTCTAAAGTTTGCTTCCGTTTGGAGTTTGATCTTTTTATCAACTCATGTGTAGTTTTTTGCATTCTTTTCTCAAGTTTTGTTTCTTCATGGGCACACGATTAAGTTCTAGCTCGAGGTTAAGTTTATAGTCTCCTCCTCGAGAGCTCTAGCTCTCCCGAGAGCCTTCTTTGGTTCAAGCCGGAACTCGAGACATTCAAGTTTCATTATATTGCATTGTAGCTCGATTTTTATCTCTAAGCCTAAGCTTGGTGTTTTTCACTCTCAGCCTTACCCCAAGGTTCTTATTCGGATCCTGGACTCAGTTTTGGGAGCGGGCATTGCCACCCCAGAAAATGAGAAAGACACCCCACGGGTATTTACAAGTGCGCCGTTATTATTATTATTATTATTATTTTTTTACAAATTTACCTTTAGTGAAATGTCCAAAATGCCATTCTTCTTCCTCCTTCCTTTCTTCTTCCTCCTCCCTCCGCTCACCCCACTTCTTCTTTTCCGGCAATGCCGGCCTCCCCCCTCCCCGGCGTTCCCGACCTTCCCCTCCCCCGACCTCCCGCCCTCCCGCCCTGACGCTCCCTCCCCCTGCCCCTCCCCTTCCCCTCCTCGTCCCCCCTCCCCGCGACACCGGCCTCCCCCTCTCCGCTCTGTCCGCCTTCCAGGGAGGGCGGGCAGAGCGGGGAGAGGGAGGGAGGGGGTTCGCCGGAGGAGGAGGAGGAGGGAGAGGGCCGGGGAGGGGGAGGCCGAGGAGGGAGGGGGTTCGTCGGAGGAGGGGGGTTCCGGGGAGGGGGTAGGCCAGGGGGAGGGGGTTCGCCAGAGTCCGGCGGAGGTTCGCAGGTCAGGGGGTGTTTGGTAGGGAAAAATTAAAGATCGATGTGTAAATTCTTTATCTGATTGTAAAGAAAAGTACAACGGATCAATAATCCTTTTGCAAGAGAGGGGAGATATTCAAGCTCAAATCTCCCCTTTATTTAATGCCGGGTTCTTGATGTGGCGATGGAAAGTGAATCTTGTTTTCCGTTGACCGGGTGAACGTCAGGACCTCTTGGGAATTCTCTCTTTGGATGGTGGACGAAGTAACACAGCTTCTGTTCAACTAGAATCTCAAAGAGACTGTAGGTAAGAACAAACTTGTACGCAGCAAGTTGTTAGAAGAGTTGAACTCTCTCTTTCTTTTAGCTAGAGATCTTGGTCCTTCTACGGCTTATAACCGAAGTTCTTCTGACCAAAGATTTTTTCCCAACCCCTCTTCCATAGCAAACTGAGCTATTTATAGAGGTTTCAGGGGGTAAAAGTGTCCCCTAAAAACGCTTCATAATGGGGGTTAACTCCCTCATTACGTGGGCAGTAATTGACCCAGTAATGAGGGCAGTTATAACCGAGACGTGGGCTTTGGGCCTCGCGTTTTGCCATTGAGGTAATGCTTGAGAAACGCGAGCTTCAAATTCTGCGTCAAGCTTCACGTGAGACGCGGGCTTTGGACTCTACGTCTTGGTACTGCAATAATGCTGAGATGCGGCTTTCATGCTCCGCGACTTGGTCATTGCAGTGATGTTGAGACATGAGTTTCAACCCTTGCGTCTTGGTGTTGCGCTGGTGGCGATGATTAGCCTTGCGTCTGGAGTTTGGATTCTGCTTTTGATGACTTATCTTCAGTGATTTTTAGACAGCCTACAGAACCCCTCCAAAGTTTTCGATATTCCGCGGTTGACTGGAACGGATTTCGAAATACTTTGGACTCCGGTTGAATTCATACTTCTTATGATTAGACTGACAATCATTTGAGATACTTTGAACTTAATCTTGTCTAGAGTATGGTCTTCGTGATTGTACTGTAAAACCCTTTGAAGCCACCAGAAATGATTGTGGTGAGTGTCTAGTACGTAGTCCCGACCTCCTCAGTGCTCTGAGCTGGTTGTTGGTGTACTGTTGAATCAGGGGTAAACAGTCGTCTGCTTATACCAGTGTACTGTTGAACTGATTTGCAGAAGTAAAGACTGAATGCAAGTCTTGTAGACGCAGGGGTCAGTTGCTTTAGAGACGCAGTCCTCACTCGGAGTGGAGACGCATCTATTAATTTGCTGAAGAAACGCGACCTCTGGAGGGACGCGATCTTTAAAGTGAAGACACAGCTCTCACTCTGTTGACTAGGCGCGACTTTGGCATTACTGAAGAGGCGCGACCTTTGGAGGGACGCAGTTTTTGTTAAACGCGAGTCCCGCGTTCTGAGCGCGTTGCCACATGTCCGGCGGAGTTGAGGGGACATCCTTTCTTTGACGCGTGAAATTCGCGTCGCATTTAAGATGCATGCCACGCGGCGGGCGGGGATTAGGCCTCGAGACCTGCGCCGCGTATCTCTGCGGATCACTGTGCCTATAAAAGACAACAGTCTTTCAAGAGTCATCATTAGACTCTTCTTCTTCTTCGCTGAGCTTTTTATCGAGGGTTAAGAAAAGTTTAAAGCTTTTTCCATTTTCATCGTCTTCAACACCGATTTTACGATTGCGATGGCACCAAAAGTCAAGCATGTTGCTTCGTCCTCGAGTGCTGCTGCTCTTGAGACTCAAATGGGTGGTTCATCTACGC
This sequence comes from Agave tequilana, assembly GCA_038442645.1. NCBI lineage: Eukaryota > Viridiplantae > Streptophyta > Magnoliopsida > Asparagales > Asparagaceae > Agave > Agave tequilana. The sequence continues at coordinate 250,415 of JAVJIF010002333.1, forward strand.
AGTAGGCTCCCATTTCAGGTAGTAAAATCATCTGATTTGGTTTCCGTCATTGAAAGAGCTTAGAGAGTTCTCTTAACTCTTAAGTCTCTTCTGAATGTGAACCGCCAGCGCGAGGCTCATGCCCGTGTTTGATTTTCAGATGCAGCTCTTGAATTAGTATGCAAGACGCGAGTTTGACGACCTCCACGCCTTTGCTTCATCAACTTGAGTCCGTATCTGTTTGTTGAACGCGGGCCTCGTTGAGGCCTGCGTTTTGAGCTCAATACTCAAAATTTTTCTAAGTATGGGAGGTTTAGACGTAGACTTCATGTGATTCTCGCGTCTTTAAAGCCAGGCGCAGGTTTTACTGAGTCTCGCGTCTGACTCCGATACTTAGAAAAATTTCTAAGTTATGGATTTTGAAATGCGGGCTTCATGCAAGCCTCGCATTTTTGAGTCTAGATTTTGCTGATTTCCGCGTCGAATACATTTCTGCGTTTGAATTTCAAACATCTAGTCATTTTCTTTTAGATTTCTGACTAAGTGTTGTCTTCTTTGCAGTGCGATACTCTTTCAACCCCTTGTCCAAGAAATGCCACTTTGGGCACGTAGGTGGAGCTGATCGTAATCTGATCTTCGTGCTTCAGAAGACTGCTCCTGTGACTACTGATAAGTCAAAGGAGCGAAAGGAGAGGATATCTAAGGCCAGTATGGTGACCCTTCGGCAGATTATCTCTCATGGGCTGTTCGAGATGGATTCCCGCACTCCATTAAGAAGCCTGTTTTCCTCTTTGGTGACGCCATTGACGAGAATGATAGGATTCTGCATGACGGAAATTATAAGTGGCTTCGTCAGATAGGGGACATGAGGTTCTTTCTTCCCAATATGGAGAGGATGTATTCCTTGTCCTATCTTCAACATAAGTCTATTCATCGCACGATGGATTGGGATCTTTCTCGGTTTGTCTCCGACGTCTCTCTCGGCAGATTAAGTGCCAAAAAAGTATACTCTGTTGGCCATGGGAAAGATGTCTTTGATTTATTTCCCGGGTTAGTCAGGCCTGAGTATCCGAAAGGAGAAACCCCTCAGCTTGGTGCCACCTTCATCAACCAGTTTTTAAAAGTTAGGGGTGATTTTCCGTTGACTTTTGTCTGCTAGGGTGGGTCCATTCTACCGACAAATCATTGTGGGGTAGAATGGTTGGATTTCTTCTTGTCGAGCTCGGGGTTCTGCTGTAACAGGTAGGGTTATATCATTCGGTGAGGGCCGTACAGTATGGCCTCCCGTAGAGTTCCTACAATTTTTATGGCGTCCTGAAGCATTATAAACCTCTGACGGGCACATGTTTTACCCCAGCCGGAGAGATGGGGCTCGCTCTTCACGAGCTATACGAAGTCTTGGGGCTAGTTATGAGAGATGTCCCTTATGAAGAATACGTTCCGACTTCTGAGGAGCTTCACCTCTTGAGGAAAGAGAACCCTCAGGTGTATGAGACATACTGGAAAGTGTTATGCCACTTTCACATCTGCGGACAGATATCCTCCTGGAGGAACAGGGGTGTCAAGCAGATGTCCTGGGCGAGCTATCTGTTCAACGGCATAAATGAGAAAGATATCCCAGTGACTAGTCTGGCCCCCTGCACTGACGAGAAAATTACTGAGAGGATCAATGCCTCTACAAGCTCTTACACTACCGAGTCGAACGAGGATACTTTCAAACCTAATACGGTTTTTGAAAGTTTTCATCACCAGGCCCGAGTTCCCATTTCTGACCGGGCTCTATTGGTGGGCTTCCTCATGCTATGGCTGAAGCGTTGTGTGGTGCCAACGCTGCCGCATGAAGTAATCGTTGCCGATGTGGTGTACCCGGCGGTCCTACTTGCCTACGGGAAGTCTATCGCTCTCCTTCCAGCAATGGTAGCCAGAATTCAGAGTGGTTTAGGGCTCTGGTCAAAAGTCTGTGCCAAGTGGAGGCCATTGTAGATTCTGAGGGCAGACAAGTGGTCGATTCAGAGGGAAGGCCGAGAGTGAAGATCCCTAACCCCAGGATCGATCTTCCTTATACGTACCTGATGGCCTGGTATGTTATGCACTGTCATTCACTGATGACGGCGGTGCCTTCCTTCGTAGGTTTCGTTCCCTTTGTGCAGAAGCTGGAGAATTCGAGCTGAACTCACTACTATATGTTCTTTGTTCAAAAATTCATTCTGAACATTTTGAACTATCAGCTCAATCGTTGCTTCCCTGAGATTGCTAATGCGTCCTACGGGGATAAGTTTGCCGACCTTGCGGGACCAGATGATTTCATGAGACTGCCATCGGGAGTCTTCTGGTTGCCGATCAATATTCGGCCTGGATATCTAATCTTCCGGCAAGGAAATTCATGTACGGTCGAGCCTTACATACCCAGTCGTTTTGCTCAGCAGTTCGGCTATGATCAATTATATGTCGGCAACCCCAACGCAGGCCTCTGCTTCAGCAAAAATTTATTTGAAGGTGCCGGGCGTGGTACTACATTGTCGCTGGGGGGACAAAAGCTGTTTTCAGCCTCTTGCATTAAGAGCATCAAGGCATCTTACGAAACTAAGTTGGAGTCTAACAAACGTGTGCGAGGTATGGACGAGTATCGGGCGGCTGAGAGGGAAGCAGGAAGGGAAGCAAGGATGGAGCCAAGGACAGTAGCACCTAAGGGGCAACCTGCTACAAAGAGTCGACAGGATGTGGCCAAACGTTCCCGCGGCTCTATTTCCAAGGGTGAGCCGATCCCGAAGAAGGCTAGGAGGGAATCGGAGGCTGAAGCTTCGATGCCCAAGGTAGTCCCTCCTGGTGTTGAGGAGCAGGGGGAGGAAGAAGAAGATGAGGAAGAAGTCCCCGTCCTTCGCTTCCGCGATCTGCGCAGCAGGGGTCCCATGATCCTAGAGGAGGGAGAGCTCACGGGTGAACCCATCATGGCTGAAGAGGTCGAGCGACCTGAAGTTGACTTGATGGGAAGGGATGGCGTTGAGATTTTGGGAATCTCAACTCAGCCTAAACCTTCTTCAGTTCATGAGAGAAGGGAGGAGGTGCAACAACCTGGGCCTCCCAGTGTATTGATGCCCACCTCGCGGGTTGTCGATCACAGCCCTACTACTGGGGTACTAGTGGTAAGGTCTCGATCACTGAGACCTCTTGTGTTGATCTGTCGTCTTCATCGTCCGAAGAACATGGATATTATTCTGGCGAAGAAGTCAATTTAGCGATGAACCCGCTCTTCTTGACACAAGCAAATTTTCGCATTATCTCGGAGGAAGAGATACAAGGAAACGTTCCTGTGACAGTTTCGCCGATTGCAAGGATCACCGCTACTGAAGGTATTTTCTTTGTCTTCCTGAACTGATTCCCCATCAAGTTAGGAATGAGTTCTGACATTTTCTTTTGACTTTCTTCTACAGGACTGGCCACCGGTAGTGAAGGCACAACTTCTTCTCATATTGAGGAGATGATTCAAGAGCTAGCCCAGCAAAAGGGCCTTGAAGCCCTCGCTACCGGGATGCCTCATGAGGGTGCAATCGCCGAGGTCGGGGAGCCCTCATCCCCAGTGGCTTATCCAGGGATTTGCCATCTTCAGGTCCTCAACGTGGTAAGAGAATACTGACGTGTTGAATATTCTCCTTTTCATCATTACCACTGACGTTTAATGTTATGGTTTACAGAAAGCACTGGGGTGGTTCAGGTGGAGGATCTTGCGGCAAGCCTTGGTGCAGAAGATAGCACAGTTCAAACTTCGGCCGAGGAACCAGTGCCATGGAGTTTGCTGTTGCTTCTATTCCTGTGGAAGCTGCTACAACAATAACTGTCCCGGAGGTATTGGCGACGACCTCAGTGTCTGACGAGCCTGTTGTCCGCCTCATCCGGCACAAGTTGAACTAATTCCCGTCTCTCGTCCTGTCATAGAAAGGGGGGTCCGGGAGTACATCAGCAGGGTTATCTCCAGCTAATAATATCATGGAAGAGCTAGCACGTCAAATGGTGCGACAATTTTTTGCTTCCATGAGGTTTTGTATCGACTTGGTCCTTTCCGGGAGCAGGTCCTTTGAGTTTGTCCGGATGCTTCTTGAGAATCAGATCGAGAACATCAGTCACATTGAAAGTCCTTCGCAGGCTAGGGCGTGTCTGATGCTGGTTGAACAGCTGGGAGCACCTGAAGGAGCTCAAGACCCTGGAGAATGCTGGCTTAATGGAAGAGGCTCAGTCAATACTGAGTAAACTCCTTGCCACTCAAGAACACGAGCGAACAGAGATAAAGGAGCAAATGGCTGAAGAAGCCCGTCATCTCCAGCACTTCCAAGCTGACTACCAAAGACTGGTTGGCGATTTAAAAGAATCTGAAATCGTCATCCAGAGTTCAGAGCAAGTTACCACCACTGCTCGGATTACTATTGCCAGGGCGCAAGCCTTGATTGAGGCCAATGAGCAGAAACTTGCCGTTGTTAGAAAAAAGGTGGAAGAGCTGGAGGTTGTCAAGACGCATGTTCAAGAAAACCTTACTGCTCATTCCTCCAGATTGGAGTCTCTTCAGGCGCAACTGGCTACGAGGAGATTCTTGTCCGAGGAAGAGTTGCGGGTCCAAGCTTTGGTGAAAGCTGAAAGGGCGCGTCAGCTCGAGATGCATCGCCTCCAGGAACAAATCTGTTCTTTGGGGAAGCAGAATTATTAGCCTTCTTCTCCTTTTTGTAACACTCCTTTGTTAAATAAGAGTGTTTGTATTACTTTTATTATTTTCGAGTCAAATAATAAAAATTGTCCAATTTTTGTCTCGTCTTTATCTTTTCGGACTCTTTGAATCGTACTCCTTGACTGTTTGTGGAAACACAGTCCATAGTCGCTTTGATAGGGTACAACCATGAATAATAAACTCATACTGCACTGAGTTCTGAGCGAGACGCGACTCTCATTTACAGTAGAGACGCAGTTTTAAGTTCCTCAAGAATGACGCGCGAGTCACAGCTTGCTGAGAAGACGCGACTCTGACTCAATAGAGACGCGACTCTGATCCCTTGAGATGGCGTGAACTCAGGCTGTACTGAGTTCATGATTGAGACGCGGCTTTCATTTGCAGTGGAGACACGATTTTGGGCCCCTCAAGAATGATGTGCGGGTCTTCAGCTGGTAGGTAGGGACGCGGCTCTGACTCAATAGAGACGTGATTCTGGTCCCTTGAGAGAGTGCGTTCTTGAAGCGCGAACCTACGTTCTTGATAAAGGAGACGCGGCCTTCAGGTTCAGGACGCAGTCTTCAAGTCTTGTGAATGGGTATGAGCTGAAGACGCAATCCCTGAATAGTCATAGAGGGAGGACCTCACTCGCTGAGGAGACGCGGCTCTGGACCACTTCAAGAGACGTGGTTGTGGACTCTTCAGTAGGATTGAAAGGAACGTAGCCCTCGGGTTTATGAAAGGTCGCAGACTTGTGGACATGACCTTTGAGTTTGCGCCTGACGCCGCTTCCTAAGCGTCACATGTAGCCCATATTAAAGATCATGCTAGATCTTTTAATTCTAAGTCGGCGTTGACGATTGGAGACTTGTGTCCTTCAATATTTCCCGAAGTGGCAATCCACGCGTCAGCTCCTTATTGGACTTGATGTTCGTGTGGGAATTAAAGCTGATGGCTTTAATTTTTATTCCATTAATTGTAAGCCTTATGGCTTGCCTATAAATAGGCCTCGCCCCTTTAACAATCCATTACTTAGACTGTTCCTCTTTGAGAGCATGCGCTCTGAGGGCCTTCGTCTTGATTGATCTATTTTCCCTTCAAGGGGATGTGTTCCGATGAACAGCAAGAACTTAAAGCTTCCATGCTTTCCTTTAATCTTCTCCAAAGATTATCACTGTCAAGTGAATTCAAGATCAAAAGCATCGCTTTAAGTGCTCTTTGTGGCCACGCCTTGATGCATAAAGTTTAACTTGTAGAGAATTCTTCTCCAGGTAGGAACCAGTTGTCGCCATGAAATACTCAGTCCCACTGAGTTTCTGTTTTCCTGTCTATTCAAGAAATTCGATCTCTTGATCTTCTCTTAAAATCTGATTGATGCGCCCGTGTTCGAAAGTCGCGTCTTTTAGACTTCTTGATGAAGCGCGAGCTGACTGAATTTAAACTCTAAGTCACAAATCCTTTGAACGGGAGTGTGATAAACTCTGTGCTGGGATCTTGAAATGCTAGCTTTGTACATCAAGCTCGCGTTTGAGGTTCTTGACTTAGAGAATTCTATCTCTTTGAGACCTCTGGCCTTGGATGTGGCAACCCTTGTTTCTCAAATGTGGGTGTGGCGACCCCTGTGTCTGGGCTACATTGCGTCTTATATCTTAGACGCAGGTTTAACACCAGACTGCGTTCAGATCTGCACTGGCCAACTCCGCGTCTGAAGTTCACAACTTCAATCTCGCGTCTGCCCTTCAGCTTTTTTTCTGCCCTAACAACCTTTTGATTTTTTGCTTCTTGCAGTTCTGGCAGCCTCAGTCAGTCTTCGCATCTTCGCTGGGCTCATGAGAGAATATTTTGACCAGCCAGATTGTTCGAGCTCTTGAGATATCCGTCAAGGCCTTATTGGACATGACGCACCAGCAATGCTCTGGGTTTGTCATGATCACAGTGGGTTTGGTCCTCTTGCAGGTCACGGGAAAGAGGACGTCACCTGTAAGGTCTTGGATTCTCCCTTCTCCAATCTTATCCCCAGAAGTGAAATCGACGAAAAACCCATGCTCGTTAGATGACTTTCTGGTGGTGGAGATGTTCATCAACGAAGGATTATGGTCCACACCAGTTGGTCGGGTGGAATTAGTATGTTCTTCTGCATTTCAACCTCGAGAAACACCATTGTTCTCAGTTAGCGATGAGCTTCTTCAATGTTTACATCATGCATCATGATGTAGTCAGCACTCGGTCATCTCAACACCGGTCAACTGCGACATGATTTAGTGGGAGAAGAGAAGAACCTTTCTTCGGCGCTCTTTCAAACATCTTGTATTTTGAGCAGTGTAGATGTCTTGAGGAGTGAGTGCAACCTTTCGCTGGGAGAGATGGACTTCTTTGTACTTCTTTATTATAACACTCAATCTTATTGTATAAGAGAGCGTCTTGTATCACTTTCATATGTTTGAATATTAATAAAAGTGACACTTTTCTTATCTTTTGATATGTCTTGAATTCCTTTTTTGCATTGAAAATCAGACACATAGAAGTAGAAACTCTTGACTTGCTAGTAATGCGATAATTAATTTAACAAGTCAAAGTTGGGAAAAATTCCGATCCAGGAATTTAAAATTACTGTCAGAGGTGTGATATTAACTTGACAGGAATGTGGGTCAGAGGTGTATTATTAACTTGACTCAACAGGAGTTTCAGTTTCATTTAGGAAGACTGAAAACATCACTGTCATAAGTGTAATGTTAAACTTGACAGTGAAGGTAATGCTAGAGGTGTAGTTTTGAATTTGGCATTAATCATCTCAACTTCGATAGGGAAGTTCAAGGAAAAGTTATTGTCATAGATGTATTGTTGAACTTAGCAATGAACTGGACGCTAAAGGTGTGATGTTAAACTTAGCATCGCTTATCTCAGCTTCGATACGGAAGCCTGAGGGAAAGTGACTGTCAGAGATTTAATATTAAACTTGGCAGCAACTTAATCACTGCTAGAGGTGTGGTGTTAAACTTAACAGTAATTTGTCAGAGGTGTAATATTAACTTGACAAGAATTGGTTTGCGATAGGAGCAATTTCGAAGACTTGTCATTCTATTGATGAGAATTGGCAAGTGGAATTTGGGATGTCGGAGGTGTTTTTAACTTGACAAGAATTGGTTTGCAATAGGAGCAATTCTGAGGACTTATGACTCCATTTAGAGGAGAGACAAGTGAGATTTGTACTCGTTGGGGAGTATTGAAATTTTTTATTGTCAGAGGTATAGTGATAACATAGCAATGATTGTTTTTGTGGACCTACCATTCTATGGAAGAGAATTGGTAGGGAATTTTGGGTGGAAAGTAAAATAACCTGTCAGAGGTTTAATATTAACGTGACAATCATTGATTTCCTGAGACATGAGAAATTTGCCGTTAGAGGTGTAATATTAACATAACAGCGAGGATTTCTAATGAGTTTTGTTGTCAGAGGTTTAATATTAACTTGACAGAATCCACTGGGGATCGGGAAGTTCAGTTTGTCAGAGGTTTAATATTAACTTGATAAATCCCAGTTCATTTCATTAGGGAGATGGACACAGGTATTTTTGTGGCCCTACCATTCTGTAGGTGAGAATTGGTAGAAGATTTTGGAGGGGAGGATGAAAACACGTCCCTTAGGATTTTTAGCAAACCCTCAGCTATCAACGGATTTGATGGGCCTTTACCAACCACTGTTTGAGTTGGGCTAGCTATTCCCCTCAGCATGATAAGTTGTCGAAAACTTATGTTGGACTTAAAAGCCAATATTTTCCTCTATCCTTCGCCGTCGGAGGCGTTGGATGTCAGTAGAAGAGTAACTAAACTAAAACCAAAGTTTTACATTTTGTTTCTTCTTCAAATTTTACATCATGCATCATGATGTAACCAGCGCTTGATTAGCCTGACGCTGATTGACCGTGATGTGATCTAGTGGAGGAAGAAATTTTTTCTTTGGCGTTCATCTTAGATCTGGATTTTTGATCAGAGGTGTAATATTAACCTGATCAGGAGAAGAATGCTATCAAGGATAGTATTTTCTTCAAGAATTTGCCGTTGATTGGCATCATGAGCGTATCATCGTCTGAGGTTATGAGATGATATGCTCCATTTGAGTAGACCGACTCTACTACAAATGGTCCTTCCCATTCGGGCTGAAATTTTTCTTTGGTCTTATGTGTCATCACCAAAGGTCTTCTAACAGCTAAGACAAGGTCGCCTTTCTTGAAAGTTCGCTCCTCGACTTTCTTGTTGAAGGCTCTGATAATTCAAGCTTGATAGAGCTCGATTTGCTGTTGAGCTTACAGACGTTTATAGTCAAAGCCTCTAGCTCTTGAGTCGCAGTCGATGCTTCTCCTCATTTGTCATCTCTGCTGTCAAGGCGACACATAGAGATGGGATTTAGATTTCTAATGGAAGTACAGCTTCACACCTATATACCAGGAGAAAGTTGTAGCCTTCGTCGGGGTTCGAACCGTCGTGCGATAGGCCCATAAGCATTCACTTAACTTGTCGTCCCAATCACGTTGGCTTTTCGAAACGAATTTCTTGAGAAGCTTTCAATAGTCTTGTTGAAAGCTTCTGCGAGGCCGTTAGCGGCTGGGTAGTATGCCGTTGAGGACACACTCTGGATTATGAACTTGTTGTAGAACCTTTGAAAAGTTTGGCTGACGAACTGGGACCCATTGTCATGAATGATTCGTCGTGGCACACCAAAGCGGTAAATGACGTGATGTTTAACAAATTTGATCACGTCGGATGCCTTTACCTCCCTCAATGGAATAGCTTCAACTCATTTAGAGAAGTAATCGGTTATAGCTAAGATGAACCGATGTCTTTTGGATGAAGGTGGGCTGATAGGGCCGACCATGTCCATTCCCCACATCTCAAATGGCCAGGTTAAGATTGTAGAGCGAAGATATCCTAGTGCTTGATGGATGAAATCACTATGGACCTAACAGGCGTGACATCATTTAGCGTAAGTGATTACGTCAGGAATCATCTTAGGCCAATAATATCCCAGTCTTCGGAGTCGATCCCCAACCTTCAGACCAGGCTGATGAGCTCCACACATGCCATCATGCGCTTCTTTGAGTACTTCCTGTGCCTCCTTTTGTGACAGACAGTGGAGGAGGATCCCATCATGCGATCGGCGATACAGTGTTCGCGTGATCGCATTATAGTAGAATTTGGGGGCTTTCCTTCTAATGACAGCCGCCTCTTTTGGATCCTCAGGCAGGTTGTCATACAATACATAATCGATGTACGAGAATCGCCAATCCCTAGGTTCTGACCTGCTGAAGTCTCTAGAGCTTCTTTGCCTTGACAATCTCCTGTCGCTTTTGGTGATTTTCAAAAGCGATTCTTGGACAGTACAAGTCGTGGCTATAAACAAGTATTTTCTCTACTACTCCAGGTGGAAGGGCTAAGGAAGTAGCGAGAGATACCAGTGCATCTACATGCGTATTTTGCTGGCGTGGTACATGGTCGATGTAAAAGTTTTCAAACTTTTCGGCCATAGAGATAGTTGCATTGAAATAGGTTACTAAGTCTTCATGCCTGATTTCGTTCTCTCCGTGAACTTGGTTAACGATGAGTTTAGAGTCACCGTATGCTTCGAGATTTTTAACGCTAATCTCATCGGCGATTTGCATTCCAATCAAGAGGGCATTGTATTCCGCTACATTATTGAAACATGGCTCGATTAATGAGAATGCACGAGGGATTACGTTGTTCTGTGGGAGACCAGTACTACCCCCACTCCTGCTACGACATACCCTTGCAGACCTGTTCTCGATGCACCGTCGAAGAAAAGTTGCCACACCTGTCTTTCAAAAGATGTCTGGGTCAGACAAACTTCAGCGACTTCATTTGGGAGATCCTCGTAAATTTCGGTCGCTCTCGGATCTGGATGTTCAGCCAGGAAATCTGCCACCGCTTGTCCTTCACGCCTTTTTGTGGTAGAAAGCGCATCTCATATTGGGAGAGCAGTATGGCCCATTTTGCCAGTCGACCATCTAGTGACGATGGCTTCGTCATGATTAACCTCAAAGGGTTGACTTTTGATATAACATTTGTAGTTTAGCCCACCAAGTAGTGTCGCATTTTCTGGATGGCGAACACCAACGTCAAACATTCCTTTTCGATCGGGTTATACCGATGTTCGGCTCCGCTCATGATACTACTCAGATAGTAGATTGCCTGCCCGTGTCCCTGACCATCATTCTGGGCTAGCAAAGCTCCTAAAGAATGATCCATCGCTCGAACGTACATCAGGAAAGGTTTTCTGACACCGGAGTTATAAGGACAGGTGGTTGTGTGAGATACTGCTTGATTTCCTCAAACGCTTGTTGGTATGTATTATCCCAGATGAATGAGACGCCCTTTTTCATTAATTTGGTGAAGGGTTGACATCTTCCGGAGAGATTTGAGATAAATCATCGGATGTAGGCTAGTCGCCCTTGCAATCCTCTAAGCTCCCTGAGATTTCTTGGAGGTTGCATCTCCTGGACAGCGCGGACTTTTTCTGGGTCTAGGTGAATTCCTTTAGATGTCATCACAAACCCTAGGAATTTACCGCTGGCTACCCCTAGGAAAGATTTGGTGGGGTTCATCTTCAACTGATGTGCCCGCATGATTTCAAAAACTGTCTTCAGATCGGATATGTGGTCGCCCTTGGTGCGGCACTGCAATGTCGTCAACGTAGCATTCCACTGTTTTACGCATGTATTCGTGAAAAATTGCATTCATAGCTCTCTGATATGTTGCCCCCGTGTTCTTCAGTCTGAAGGGCATGACAGTATAGCAATATACTCCCAGTGGTGTCCTGAAAGAAATACGTTTTTCATCATCAGGGTACATTTTGATTTGATTGTACCCTGAGAATCCATCCATGGACATTCATTCAAACCCGCACGTATTGTCAATCATGATATCCGTGATTGGGAGAGGGAATTCGTCTTTAGGACAGGCTTCATTTAGATCACGAAAATCGATGCAAATTCAGATCTTCCCGTTTTTCTTGGTAACGGGGACGATATTGGCTACCCAATCAGGGTGTTACTTCTCCCTAATGAAGCCAGAGTCTATAAGCTTTTTGACTTCCGACTGGATGGCTTTCATTATTTCTGGACGGAATCGTCGCTGCTGCTGTTTGACTGGCATCACGTCTGAAATAACTGAATTAATGTTAAGGCGATGCATAGCCACTCGAGGATCAAGCCTAGGAATGTCCTCGTAATTTCATGCGAAAACATCTATATACTCTCGCACAAGAGATATTAAGTCTTCTTTCTCGGAGGGTGATAGGCTTTCGCTTATAAAGAAGGGCTTAGGATTAGCCTCATCTCCCATATTAATCTGGGTGATCTTATCTTCCGTGGGTGATTCACGTTGTTCAAATCGAATATCCCAGGAGTATTGAGGTGTTTGATCCAAGGATCTGTATCAGACTGGATCGTTTCTTCATCTCCGTCTTCCAGGTGGCTTATTGAAACCATGTTTACTGAAAGTTCTCGAAGAGGTTGCCGATACTGACGTCCGACTCCCACGATGACATGCCAGATGAGTAATCATGGTATAATGACTCTTCGGACTCAGAGGCTGATGGAATTGGAGTTGACACATAGCCTAAACCCCTGCGAGTTCGATGGTAATAGTGGGGAGTCTTCCCTTTCAAAACGAAAGACTGAGGTAGTGTTCTTCTTCTTTTGGCAAGTTAAAACCAGGACCATTTGTTAGATCATGTCCCATCCTCTCCGTCATTCTGAATACGTTTGGCTTTTAATAGCAAAACTGAGGAGATTCGTTCTCGCTTTCTGAGTCTTCGCGAGATATCAATTCAGACTTAATTCTTCCGAAAAGAATTGGTTTTTGGCCTTTGCGTCGTGCTGGGACCATGAATACTGATTCTTGCGCGTCACTGACATCTTGGTACGTTTTGATGGATGACTTCATTGGTACATGTAACGATGTCAGAGCATCCATTGCCGACCAGGGATCATTATCCACCTCTGTACTAGTGTCTGATGGCACTGAATTAGAAGCAAACGCAGAAAAGTAAGCCAAATTTAACTCTTCATTAATATTCCAATCGCCTATATCTTCGGCGTGTTATTAACACCGAGCTTATTAATGCTCGTTACAAGTGGATTTAATTCTCACATGCACTCTTCTTCCGCCTCTGACTCAGTGTCAGCTTCATTACTAGAGTCTGGTTCCTCTGGCTGTGGGTTCTCGTTCGTCTCCAGAGAGTCTTGGTACAGGAGGGAGTCTGTGAAATAGTTCTCTACCCCTTTGAACGGGTGCCTTTCGGTAATCAATATTCAAGCTTTCCCACTTCCGTCGATGTACTTCATGACTTGATGGAGAGTGGACGGGACGATGGAATTATGATGAATCCACGGTCGTCCGAGCAGCAAATTGTACGAAGTGTCGGCGTTGATCACATAGCACGTCACTTCGGATCTTAGGTCCCCGATCTGACATTTGAGCTTGATCTTCCCCATTGGGCACGTACCATTGGCATTGAAAACATAGATGGTAGTTTGGGTGGCGCTCAATCGGTGGGTGGGGATCCTAAGTGATGCATGACCCGGCGAGGCATGATGCTCAACGCGGATCCTGGATCTACCTGAATGCGGCTTACTTCAGATGATCCAATGTACCCTGTGAAGTACAAGAGCCGATCGTGTTTCCTCCTAACCTGCATGTCATCTGACATGAAGGTGATGCAGGGAGCAATTTGGGAGGCATGGAGGCAGTCCTCTACATCTTCCTCCTGTGGTTTAGCCGGGATCTGGGCCATGAAGACCTCAACACCAGTTAGGGCTTCCCTCAGAGCTTCTCTTGTTGATTTTGATAGTCTCAAGAGCTCGTAGAGGGTGATCTTGGCCAGGATATTGGCCAGTTGAGCCAAGACGTCAAAATGGTAAGGTGTTGGAGATCCTTCCGCGTTGTTCTTTGGAAGAGCTTTGGAAAATCGAAACTCTTTCTGCTTCTCCATAGGTTGCTTTACGGAGGGCTTGGTTGACTCTGCAGTAGGTTTGAGGGCTTGCCACCATTTCGTCGTACTTCTTTAAATACGACTGACCCGAACGGGTTTCTGTCTCGAGCGGTTTATTGAGCTCTACAGCAAGGACGATTATTTCCTCTTCCGAATCGGTTAATGAGGAAACATTGGTTTCTGATTCCCGAGAAGAAGCGAACACCACATTACAGGACGAAGCTTTCGCCTTGCCTTTGGACTTTTTGTTGGTAACAGCAGTCCACTGTTGACCATCCACAAGGTCGGGATGAACCTACATAATTTCTTTCTGAATTGTAGGGATAGGTACAAGACCTTTTTCCTGCTGATGATGTGGGTCCGTATTGATCATTCTTAGTTCCCCTTTCGGGATGGGAACCACTCCGGACGGTGCTGGAGGCTATTTTTCAAACTGAAGAAATGATGTCATATTAGCCGTCACTTTCTTCTGCTCTGGATGGAGCTTTAGTACTTCTGCATCGATCAGAACTTAAAGAATATCTTTGAAGACATAACAACTATTGGTGGGGTACCCTAGCATCTTATGATACAAACAGTAATTAGGATTGTCGGACTTGCCGACTTCTTCAAGACGTCTAGCTTCAGGAAGCTTCAATTTGTTGCTCTTGTTGAGTAACTTGAACAACGAATCGACATGCTCGTCTTTGAAGGAATACTGCTTGTTGGCACGTGGCTGACTTGAAGAAGCACCTCCCCTAGCCTCTGAGGTTTAGCGGGGGATTTATCTCTGTCGCCAATGTATCTTTTCTTTTTGATTGAAAAGATATTTCTGGCGTGCGCCTTGTCGACTTTTTGGGTCTGGGTTTATTTTCTTCCGCCCTAACCCTGGCGATAATTTCTTTAGCCTGTTCACCTTACTAGACCAACTGCTTCCAGGTGCGGCTTTGGCAACTCCTATTTGGGCTAGGAGCGAAGTTTGTAGATTGTGGTGGCATGTTTCTATCAGGGTGGCCTGGGTCATTCTGCTAGGACATCGTAGCGCCATATTCTGAAATCTTTCCACAAATATTTTAACCGACTCTCCCTTTCACTGCTTCGTGACGAGGGGAGTAGGCATTGTAATCTCTAAGTCATCTTCAAAGAAGCGTGTCAGGAAGAGCTTCTCCAAATCACCCCAATTTTTAATGGAGCCTTCTGGGAGTTTCATGAACCATTCAAAGGCAAGCCCTTTTAGAGTGCCGATGAATAAATGTGCCAAGATGGCATCATTATCTATCACATTTTCTGTCTGAGACTTGAAGTAGTAGATGTGTTGGTTCGGTGACCCTTTGCCGTCGAAAGCTTATAAGGTGGAGCTTGAACTTATGAGGGTACGGAACAAGGTCCCATTCGGCCGGATATGGCCGGACCACTCCTGCTTATTGGAGGCATTTCTGGTTGGTAAGGGCTTCCAGACGCTGCTCCAATTAACTCATTCTTTTAGAATGAATACCCCCATTCTCCGGGTTGCCTTCCTCTTTAGATGAGGATTTAGACGACTCAGAATTAGAATGCTCCTTCTCCTCATATGTATGGAAGATGAGTTTTCTTCTTCTTTCCGTTTGCCCTTAAACTTCTTAGAAGAAGCTTTATCGGTTGACTTTCTCTTGTCTTCAAGCAATTGTGCAAGCATCTGCTTGAGGGAATTGATAGATTCTTGTTGAGCACGAATCATATCGAATTGTTCCCTCTGAACTTGGGCTTGTTGTTCAAAGCGCCTGGTCGTCTCCTCAGGAGTGTTTGTCATGTATGCAAAGACTTCCTTCTCTATAGAAGAGTTCGAGGCCTGCGATTCTACAATGGCGGAGTGTGATTCACTTACCTCAATGCCCCGAGCCAGGGCACTGTAGTTGATCGGGGCGATCACACCAGTCCGAGTGCGAGTATGCCGGTACACTCCTTCTGGTTCCGTGTCAGACTCGTCGGGGTTGACAGCCGATTGTTTTTTCTTACTTCTGCTTGCCATGTTTGTAGTGACATCATGGTACTCCACGTCAGAGAAGGCTCTCCTTCTATGGGAGCGATGCCTCTTGGCTGATCGGAAGGTCGAGATCAATCGTCTGAATACCGACTGTTTGCTTACATGTGAGCTGCAGCGGCATTCAGGAACATTGCCGTGATGAGCCGTTCATAGCAACAAGATGAAGTGATCTGATTAGCACTCCTTTTCTTTATCAAATAATCTCTTAGATCCGTCGGAGGGGAATCAAAGAGATTAGTCGCGGGTTGTCGAGGGCTTTTCATCTTCTGAGAGTCACCCTTACGTCAAAAATCTGAGACGCAGAGTTCAGAAACGCGGAGCTCACGTTGTGTAGAACAGGCGCAGCTCTCGCATTTTGACTTTGAAACGTGGGTCTCGTGCCTCTGCTAAGCAGAGACACGACCTCACGTTGCTGATTGTCATATTTGGTTAGCGATGATTGAGACACGCAGACTTTCTCAATTCTGCGTTTAGTTGTAGAGATGCGGATCTCGTGTCTCTGAGAAGAAGCACAGCTTTCGCGCTGCTAAACGTCGCTTTTGGGAAGTGAGTCTCAGAAACGCAAGCTTGTTGGGCTTCGCGTTTTGGTCTCCATACGCAGACTTCGCGCAACTTAGAAAAGATGCAGGCTTGAGCCTCACGTTCTGTACCTGCTGGACAGATGGTTGTTCCAGCTTCTTGTGCCTGTAATTGACGCGCACATCGTCTATGTTGACGTTCAGCGTTCAGGTTACGCCGTACGGGTTGCTGGAATCCCCGTTGACCTGGAACTGAGGAAGAGGACGGGCATGAACGGGATGAATATCAGCAATGCTAACCTCATGGTCTCATGGGAGATGTTGACACGGGTGTTACGTGTGATGTGGTTAGCCATGACACTCTTCTTGCCAGTCACGTCTGAAGGGATCTCAGAGCGGACTTGAGAGCGGGTCCCCGAGGAGACCTTGCGGTACTGCCGCGCCCTAGGGCTCTTAGAGCCGGAAGAGAGGAACTCTTCATACTTTGCCTGGTTGAACTCCACGACAAGTGATTCGACCATTTTTCCCATGTAGATGACGTCACCTTGCGCCATGACTTGCTCATCGGTAGAGAAAGTGGTCCCCAGCGGAGTCGCCATCTCTTATTTGGTGGGAAAAAATTGAAGATCGATGTGTAATTCTTTATCTAATTGCAAAGAAAATTACAACGCATCAATAATCCTTTTACAAGAGAGGGAAGATATTCAAGCTCAAATCTCTCCTTTGTTTAATGCCGGGTTCTTGATGTGGCGATGGAAAGTGAATCTTATTTTCCGTTGACCGGGTGAACGTTAGGACCTCTTGGAAATCCTCTCTTTGGATTGTGGACGAAGTAACACAGCTTTTGTCCTTCCAGAATCTCAAAGAGACTGTAGGCAAGAACAAACTTGTACGCGGAAAGAATGAACTCTCTCTCTTTTAGCTAGAAATCTTGGTCCTTCTATGGCTTACAACCGAAGTTCTTCTGACCAAAGATTTTTTTCCCGACCCCTCTTCCATAGCAAACTGGGCTATTTATAGAGGTTTTAGGGGGTAAAAGTGTCCCCAAAAAATGCTCCATAATGGGGGTTAATTCCTCATTACGTGGGCAGTAATTGACCCAGTAATGAGGGCAGTTATAACTGAGACACGGGCTTTGGGCTGTTTTGCCATTGGGTGATGCTTGAGAAACGCGAGCTTCAAATTCTGCGTCAAGCTTCACGTGAGACGCGGGCTTTGGACTCTGCGTCTTGGTACTGCAATAATGCTGAGATGCGGCTTTCATGCTCCACGTCTTGGTCATTGCAGTGATGTTGAGACGCGGGTTTCAACCCTCGCGTCTTGGTGCTGCGCTGGTGGCAATCATTAGCCTTGCGTCTGGAGTTTGGATTCTGCTTTTTGATGGCTTATCTTCAGTGATTTTTAGACAGCCTACAGGGGATGCCGGGGGGGGGAGGGAGAGGAGGAGGAGAAGAGGGTTTTTTTGACCATTTTTGATTTTTTGGTGGTGCTTTTATCAAACTTGGGAGTGCCTTAATTCTAGGGGTGCCTTCCTCATTCTTGGGGGAGGTAATATCCGTTCCCCTCAGTTTTAGCCCTCGAGCTGGAGCTTGGGATTTCGCCATCAAAGTCTGAGATCGAGTTTCTCATTTGAGATTGGACTCAATTTTTAGCCTCCAATCCAGAACTCAGGGTTTGACAATTGAAGCCTGAGCTCAAGGTTATGATTTGAGTCTGGACTCAGGTTTTGACCCCCGAGCTAGAGCTCGGGTTTTAACCATCGAAGTCTGAGGTAAAGGTTCTTATTTGAGTCTGGACTCAATTTTTGGCCTCTGACCCGGAGCTCGGGGTTTAACCATCGAAGCCTGACCTCGAGGTTCTCATTTGAGTTTGGACACAATTTTTGGGCGCCTGACCTGGAGCTTGGGGTTTGAGGTTCTCATCTGAGACTAGACCTAACTTTTAGCCTCCAAGCGAGTGGGGGTTGATTATTGAAGCTTGATTTTGAGGTACTCATTTGAGTCGACTAAATTTTTAGCCCCTGAGCTGTAGCTTGGGGTTTAACCATCAAAGCCTGAACTCGAGATTATTATTTGAGTCGGGACTCAATTTTGGCCCTCAGCCGAAGATCGAGGCTTGACCATGGAAGCTTGAGCTCCAGTTCTCATTTGAGTCTGGACTCATTTTTCACTCCCCCCCAGCCGGAGCTCGGGGTTTGATCATAGAAGCCTGAGCTCCAGGTTCTCATTTGAGTCTGGACCCAAAATTTTGGCCTTAACCTATAGCTCGGGGTTTGACCATCGAAGCCTGAGCACCAGGTTCTCATTTGAGCCTGGGTTTAATTTTTGGCCTCCGAGCCAGAGCTTGGGGTTTGACGATTGAAGCGTGACCTCGAGGTTCTCATCTGAATTTGGACCCAATTTTTAACCTCCAAGTCGGAGCCGGGTTTGACCATCGAAGCTTAAGCTCGATGTTCTCATTTGATCTTGAACACAATTTTTAGCCTCCAAGCCAGAGCTCGAGGTTTGACCATCTAAGCCTGAGCTCGTGGTTCTCATTTAAGCCTGGGCTTAATTTTTGTTCCCTGAGCTGGAGCTCGGGGGTTGACCATTACAGCTTGACCTCGAGGTTCTCATTTGAGCCTAGACCCAATTTTTAGCCTCCAAGCGGGAGCGGGGTTTGACCATCGAAGCCTGAACTCGAGGTTCTCATCTGAACCTGGACCCAATTTTTAGCCTCTGAGTCAGAGTCGGGGCCAGGGTTTTGTAACTCTCCGGTCCCACGGATACGGAGACGCCACTGCGACATACATAAGTAGGGCAAAAATACCCACACATACGTACTCTATGCATCAGTACAGGTAAGAATTAGAGTACGAAAGTATGTGGTGTATTATACATTCTAATATAAGAGTATAATTACACAGTTATCACAAGTTGTGACATAATATTACAAGTATATTACATCACTCGGAAGCGCAAAACATGATATATAACAATATGAACAATATAAAAGGATGCTCACGAGCTACAGGAGAAATACCACGAGCCGATCAAGAGGAGCTAGAAAGGAAGGAGCTACAGTGGGTCAGCTTGCTCCATAAGATAAGTTCGGTCCTAGACAGCTGGGTCCACCTCAGCTTAAACTCCAAGATCTGGACATGCAGATCCAAGGGAGTCAGAAAGCTACCCAACGTGTAACACCCCCTTCCTAGGATATGTACTTAGATATGTATTCAGATTTTTCAATTGTATTTTTGATTTACTTCCCGTATTTTTTATTTTATGATTATTTCTGCGATTGTTTTGCATTGGATCAGATTCGTGAACTCAGAGTCAGACCTAGTCTGAACCGGAGACCTGATCCTAGTGTATTACTTGATTAGTCTTTATGATAGTCAGATTTAATCGATTTTAATTTCAAACATCATTTTTTAATATTTTAGATTTTTCATGATTTTCTGAAATTTTTTCAAATTAAATTACAAAGTCTTCAAAATCGGTGTCGGCCAGTATCGATGGTCGATTCCAGGAATTTTAATTTATAAACGAAGTTGAAATTCTAAAATTTGCTTTTCCATTATTTTTTAGAATCACATTTTCTACCTTAATGTATTTTTGAAGAATTTTCTGAATTTATCAAACTCGGCTGGATTTGGTGTAGGCTTGTATCGCTGGTTAATTTTAAGATTTTTTATTTAAAAATAAGATTTTATTTTTGAAAACTGATTTCATATTATTCCTCGTGGTGATGTTTTCTGGCTCTGGGTATGTTTGGGAATTTTTTCTGGAATAGTCGATATTTTCTGATATTATTATAATATTATTATTTTAGAATCTTTTCATTTCTTTCTTTCTTTTCCTGTTCTTCCCCCCCATCACCCACATGTCAACCCACTCCCCCCACATGGGGCCTGTCGCCCATTACTCTCCTCCTATCACTTTCTTTCACTCTCTCTCTTTCTTTTTCTTTTCTTTTGTTTTTTTTCTTTTCTTTTATCCTCCTCTCCTTCTTCTCTCCCTCTCTCATCTCCAATTAGGCGACGACCACCCCAAGTCTAGCGCAGGCGCATCTCTGGAGAGCCCCAAGCCCATTGTCGGCAGGCCTAACTCCAGCCAAATCTATCCACCTCACTCCACTTCCCCTTCCTCTCTCTATCTGCTTCCAACCTCACGTCCATCTTCCAAATCAACCACCACCATCATATTTTTCCCCAAAATATTTTCACCATCACTAACATAAACACTCTTACTTCTCTTCCTCCCTTATCTTCCAATTTCACCATCCCCCTCTCCGATTTCATGGTCTCTCTTGGCTCAAGGTTACAATCACCCGGTTTTATGGTTTTGATGATAACAAAACATATGTGGTTATTTATACTAATCAAGTTCAAGTGTTTAAGTATATTTCAGGATTCTAAGAATTCAAGGAGTTTTATTCCTCTAAAGGAAGGTGTTGAAGACTCAAGAAGATTCTAATACGGGATTAAAGCTCAAAGCACTCGACGTCGTTAATGGAGAAGCCTAGTTGAAGATCTTGTAGTCACCTAGAACCTTATAAGATATTAGTTTGTTAAAGTGTAGAAAAAAGTAGTGATGCTCAAGAAGTTATACACAAAATACATGTTTTGAAAAATACAAGTTTTGATAGTATTGATATTTTGCATGTTTGGTTTTGATACATGTCTCATAATCTTTTTCTAAAATTTTATAACAAGTTTAGAATATGTATTTCATCACCTATACATTGCTATATTACCCATAAACCAATACAAAATAATTAGAAAAATATTTGAAACTCAAAAGTTTTCATAAAAACTATTTCAGGCCAGAACGGTCGACCGCCCGGTCGACCGGTGCCCATTGCAGGCTAGAACGGTCGACTGCCCGGTTGACCAGGCCTTTGGCCAAGGAGCGTGCACGTTTGTGCACGTTGTCGGTCGACCGATCAGTCGACCAACCGAGAGACCCTAACTTTCGGTTAGGGTCGGTCGACCGACCCCGTCGACCAACAGTTTAGTTTTCTTTTTAAACTACCGAGCGGTCGACTGCCCAGTCGACCGGAGCCAACGACTCTTTTTTGGATGACCTGTCGGTCGACCGGCAGGTTGCCAGATGGCCATAACGGCTAATTTTTGAATATGTTTTATTTTTAGTGGATTCCAACAGACATTTTTGGTTTTCAAGTATCTAAACACACCCCAAATGACCTGGTATGATTTATAAATGATATTTATTCATTGCCTATATATATATGGGTCACTGGTTTTGATTTTAGACAAGAAAAGCACACAAGTTTACAAGTTTTCAAGTTTATTTCAAAAGAGAAAAGTTTTTCTAGCTTTCAATCTCCATGTTCTTTCTTTCCAAAGCTATTTCCAGTTGATTTTAAAACTCTTTTATTCTTTCTAACTGAATTTCATCTCTCACTTAACTTCTTGAGCAACACTTCATATTCTACTCTATAGGAAGTTGTAAGAGAGAGTGTTTGTGATCTTATTAGATCACAAAGTGCTTTGTAACCTCAATTGATTTTGTGCTACCTCTTGTGTAGAGGGTTGAGTTAGTGGAGTTGTGTACTCCGGTCTTGCGTAGACTGAGTTGTAATTCCTTTGTGTAAGGTCCTTTTGTGGAAGATCCCTTAGAGGATAGCAAAATCCTTCATAGTGGTGAAGGCGGGGACGTAGAGCGGTGGCTCGAACCTCAGAACAAATTCCTTTGTGTTTGTGATTGCTTGTGTCTTGCTCTTTATTATTTTTATTTTTCATACTTGTGTAATTGTTCATCTTGCATTCTATAATTGCTTTCATTCCATCACTTTCATTACTAGTTTATACTTATCTCAATAAGGAGGTAATTGAGCACCTCAACTCATTATCTAGAGGAATCAAAAGAAGTTCTAGAGCCCTTCACGAGAAATTCGTTTCAATTCTAATTTTGAGTGACTATTTGAATAATTCATCATAAGTAGTTTTAAAATTGTATTTGATCAGCAAAACACCTATTCACCCCCCTCTAGGTGTATTTTAATTGGTATCAAAGCATTGGTCTCTAGTTTTTGGCTTACAACCTTAGAGAGATCCTAATTGCTAATCACTTCTTTCACAAATTCATCTTCATCCACTTTAGTAAAAATGGCCAAAGGTATTAAGACCCTCCCAAGTTTGATGGCCTTAACTTTCCTATATGGAAGGTTAAGATGACCGTATTTTTGCAATCCTTAGGAAGCCGGGCTGCAAAAGCAGTGACTAAACCCTTTAGTGTACCCATTGGTGATGAGGACACTTAGTCTGACATTACCACTAAGAAGTTTGATGCAAATCTAAGGCACACTAAGCCATACTTCAAGCTTTAAACGATGCGATATTGCTAGGGTCATCTGTTGCAAATCCGCCTACGAGATTTGGACACACCTTGTAGTCATACACGAAGAAACGTCACAAGTTAAGAGAGCAAAGATTGATCTCTTACGTTCCCAATATAAAAATTTCACCATGCGTGATAATGACACCATTGATGACAAGGTAACAAGATTTCCTAAAATAACTAATGGTCTTGCTTTTTTAGGTGATGTCATTGATAATGATCAACAAGTAAGGAAGATCATTCAGGCACTTTCACCTTCATGAGAAGTCAAAGCTACTATGGGTCTGTTTGGTTGTCGTAACTGGCCGTAATTCGTAGTTGTAATTGGTAAAGTCTTTTACAATTGTAAATGAGTTACATGTATGTAAATTTTACGGTGTTTGGTTGGTAATATAAAATTGTAAAGTGGGAAAGTGTATTGTACTTTACGGTGTTTGGTTGTCGTAATGTATAAGTCGTAAGTAAAAAAGTTGACCACAAAATTAACTATTTGGTGATTTTAAAAGTTTTAATACTGCAAATAAATATTAAAAAAGTTAAATATTAAAAAATTTTAATATTAATATAAAAAAATAATACAAATTTGTATGACCACAAAATTAACTGTAACTAGGCTGTAAGTGAGTGGTAACTGGGTTGCAAGTGAGTGTTAGTTGAGTTACGTAAGTCTTTTACGAATTACGGTCCAAACAAACGCCGTAGTTGTAACTGGGTAGTCATTTACGAATTACGGAGTTTTACTCGAAACAAACGGCCCCTATATTGAAGGAGCTAAATGAAAAAAAAAGATATAGAGCTCATCGGTCTTATAAGAAACCTTAAGACCCATGAAATGGAGAGGAACGCATGGGAAGAGATAGCACCACAAAAGAAGAAAGTGATCGCTTTCAAATCCATTCCCACCATCTCCGACGATGATGATGAAGAATTTTTCCTCCTAGTGAAAAATAAAAGAAGGATGTACAACAAGGTCAAATTTAACAATAGAAGAAGATGGCAAGGGAAAGAAGGCAAGAAGGTTATATGCTTCAATTGTCGAAAGTCGGACCACATGATTGCGGATTATCCGTAGACTAAAAGTAAACCTTTAACCTCCAAGAAGCCCTACAAAAAAGAAGGCTCTCAAGGCTACGTGGGATTCGAAGAGTGAAATCGATGAAGAAGTGGATACGACACATGTGTGTTTCATGACTAATGATAACACACCTAAGGTAACATTCAAACCCTCACTTGATGATTATGAATTAACAATGGATAAATTGGGTTAGGCTTTTGAAGAGTTGTCTAACAACTATGATTTCCTTAAAAAGAAGTATTTAAAAATAAGAAAAAACCCTTTAAAATAAAATTGTTATTCTTTCTAAAAAAAGATGATTTATCTTTCACACTTTATCCACACAAAAAGATTTTGATGCATATAAAATTTCATACAAAGCAAAATTTTATTAATTGATAAAAATGAGATTTCTATTCTAAAAGATAAAATTAATTCTTTAGGAGATGTATTAAAGAAATGCGAGTTTGATAAAATTAGGCTGGAGGCAATGTTTCCTAAGAAACTTACTCCAAAGAAACATGTTCACACCACACATGCTCATCATACTACACATATCCACACTCCTAAATCACAACATATACATACACATCATGCTAGACAAACTACATACACCAAACATGTTCACACTCCATACTCCCATTATGCTTTTATTTATGATAGAGTTTATTCATGCACTTATTGTGGCCGAAAAGGTCGCTTAGCTAAATTTTGTTTTGATAGAATAAATGCTTCAAATGATCACATTTGGGTTCGACATACTAACATTAAAGAATGCAAGAAAATTTAGGTACCAAAATCAATCAATTTGTTATTTGATATAGGTACACACCAAGTCTCCAAAACGTAGGGAGCGGTGGTATCTTGATAGGGTTGCTCAAGACATATGACATGGGATATCAATAATTTTGTAACCCTATCAAGGTACCATAAAGGTGGCACCGTCACCTTCAGAGATGATTCCAAAGGAAAATTATCAGTATAGGTAACATTAAAATTGGCTCATCTCCTTTAATTGAAAATATTGTTTTAGTTGATGGTCTCAAGAATAACCTCTTAAGTATTAGTCAACTTTATGACAGGGCTTTCAAAGTGGTTTGTGATGATTTGGTTTGCAATATTTTACATAAACAAAACAATGCATGTGTACTTTCTGATTTTCGTGAAAATAATGTGTACATGATTGATATGTCAAATTTACAATGCAATGCTGCATGTTTAAATGTCTTTAATGAAGACTCTTGGTTATGACATAGGAGATTAGGTCATATTTTATTTGACCATCTATCTAGAATCAATAATAAGAAAGTGGTGAAATGTATTCATTATTTGAAATTTGAGAAGGACCGCATTTGTGATGCGTGCCAACTTGAAAAACAAATCAAGTCCTCTTTCAAAACAATCAAGGATATCATGACATCAAAACCCTTGGAGTTAATTCACATGGATATGTTTGGTCCAACTAAAATTAAAAGTCTAAGTGAAAATCATTTTGTCTTCATTCTGGTTGATGATTTTTATCATTTTACATGGGTTTTTTTAGAACACAAAGATCAAACCTTTTCACATTTACAAGTGTTTAGAAAAAGAGTAGAAATTTTTTTTCGATTTTACATATAAGAAGTGATAAAGGTGGTGAATTCATTAACCACTCTTTTATCACCTGTTGTGAAGAACATGGAATCAAATATAAACTATCATGTCCTATAACTCCACAACAAAATCGAGTCGTTGAAAGGAAAAATTGTGCTCTTTAAGAAATGGCTAGGACAATGATAAATGAATACGGACTCCCTCAATACTTATGGGCCGAGGCCGTAAACACATCATGTTACATCTCAAATAGAATTTACTTTTGTAAAAATATTTTTAAAACTTTATTTGAAATTTACTATTTGAGAAAACCTAATTGTTTCTTACTTTAAAGTTTTTGGTTGTAAATGCTTTGTTTTAAACACTAGAGACAATTTAGAAAAATTTGATGCCAAATCTTACGAAGCCATATTTGTTGGGTATTCAAATACTAGTAAGGCCTATAGAGTATTCAATAGATCTACTTTAACTATTGAAGAATTTATACATGTCAAGTTTGAGTAATCTAATGCTTTCGTGAAGAATGTTGTAGAGATTGATTCCTTAGGTGAAGACATGGGGAAGATAATCTTAAAGGACTCACTTATAGAAAAATTTGATGCACAAGGTGAAGTTCAAGAGGTTGAAGTGGAGTCAACACAATCACTTCCAAAGGATTGGAGATTTGCTTCAAATCGTCCCAAGGACCTTATCATAGGTGATGCATCTAAGGGGGTAACTACTCAATTCAAACTGCATGATTTATGTGAGCATTTTGCTTTTATTTCACACATTGAGCCCAAAAATATCCTCGAAGCTAAGGCCGATTCATATTGGTTGCTTGCAATGCAAGAAGAGCTCAATCAATTTGAGCGCAACCAAGTTTGACATTTTATTCCTAGACCTCATAATAGACCAACTATTAATACTAAATGGATTTTTAGGAATAAGCTAGATGAGTCGGGTAATATTATTAGAAATAAAACTAGGTTAGTGGCCCAAGGTTACACCCAAATCGAAGGTATTGATTTTGAGAAAACCTTTGCACCCGTAGAACAACTTAAAGCCATACGGATGACACTTGCCTTTGCATCTTATAAAGATTTTAAACTTTTTCAAATGGATATTAAAAATGTGTTTTTAAATAATTTTATAGAAGAGGAAGTGTATGTTAGACAACCCTCCAGTTTGTTGATCCTACACATCCAGATTTTGTGTACAAAGTTGATAAAGATTTATATAGCTTAAAACAAGCTCCAAGAGCTTGGTATGAAAGACTTTCAACTTTTCTAATTTCAAACGATTTTGTTAAAGGTAAAGTTGACACCACTTTGTTTACAAAGCATGTAGATAGTGATATCCTAATTGTTCAAATTTATGTTCATAATATTATTTTTGGATCCACTAATAAAAAGCTTTGTAAAGAATTTGAATTATGCATGAAGGACGAGTTTGAGATATCTATGATGGGAGAGCTAAACTACTTATTTGACCTCCAAATCAAGCAAAAGAGTGATGAGATCTTCATAAATTAAGTCAAGTACACAAAAGAACTCATCAAGAGATTTGGGCTTAAAGAGGCAAAATTAAGTAAGACTCCCATGGCCACTACTATTAAGCTTGACAAGGATGAACAAGGTATAAATATAGACATTAAACTTTATAGAAGCATGATTGGTAGTTTACTTTATTTGACGGCTAGTAAGCCGGATATTATGTTTAGTATGTGTCTATGTGCTAGATTTCAATTCTGTCCTAAAGAGTCTCACTTAATTACGATAATGCGCATTATTAGATATCTTAATAGCACTATTGGAATGGGCTTGTGGTATTCGAAAACTGGACAATTTCCTATGACGAGTTATTCGGATGCCGATTATGCCGGTTGTAGAGTGGATAGGAAGAGCACTAGTGGTACTTATCGATTTCTAGAAAATTATCTTGTTTCATGGTCTTTCAAGAAACAAAATTCAGTAGTCCTCTCAACCGCCGAGACAGAGTACGTTGTGGCTGGGGCTTATTGTGCACAAGTCCTATGGATGAAATATACTTTTCTTGATTATCATTTGCATTATGACTATATTAAAATATTTTGTGATAATACTAGCATCATTCATATGATAAAAAATGCAAATCAATATAGCAAGACCAAACACATAGATATTCGATATCACTTTCTTAGAGATCACTATGAGAAAGGCGATATTGAAATTGATTATGTTCCCACTAATTTTCAACTTGCGGACATTTTTACTAAACCACTAGATTATAATAGATTTTCATTCATTTGTGATGAGTTAAATGTTTGTATTATGGACTAATAAGTTTTGAACATGTTTTCAATTTTTTTTGTATTTTTCAAATTAAATTTCTTTTATGCTGATATCTTTACCCTTTTTTTGATGCACGACAAAAAAGGGAGAGATATTTGAGTTATTAAGTTGTTTTGGTATTCTATATCCATTCTCTTTGCCATGCTTATATATTGTTGTTGGAGGAAGGAAGATTGGAAGGATGGTAGACTATATATGCATATATGTATATATGTTTGACTTGCTCATATTGTCAAATCTGTTTAAAGTCATAATGTTTTCTTATACTTGATAGATAGTTTAACTTGTGGGAGAGCTTCACACTATTTCCTATCTTTTGTTTTAAATAATTCACATGTTTTGTCATCATCAAAAAAGGGGAGATTGTTGACCCAAGGTTACAATCAACTGGTTTTATAGTTTTGATGATAACAAAATATATGTGGTTATTTGTACTAATCAAATTAAGTGTTTAAGTATATTTCAGGGTTATAAGGATTCAAGGAGTTTTCTTCCTCTAAAAGAAGGTGTTGAAGACTCAAGAAGATTCAAATACGGGATTAAAACTCAAAGCACTCGACGTCATTAATGGAGATGCCCGGCTGAAGATCTTGTAGTCACCTAGTGCCTTATAAGATATTAGTTTTTTAAAGTGTAGAATAAAATAGTGATGCTTAACAAGTTACACACACAAAATACATAATTTCAAAAAATACAAGTTTTGGTAGCATTGGTATTTTACATGTTTGGTTTTAATACATGTCTTATAATTTTTCCAAAATTATATAACAAGTTTAGAACATGTATTTCATCACCTATAAATTGCTACATTACCACAAACCAATACAAAATATTTAAAAAATATTTGAATCTCAAAAATTTTCATAAAAACTGTTTCAGGCCAGAACGGTCGACCGCTCGATCGACTGGTGCCCATTGCAGGCCAGAACGGTCGACCGCCCGGTCGACCGGGCCTTTAGCCAAGGGGCGTGCACGTTCGTGCGCGTTGTTGGTTCGCCGACCGGTTGACCAACAGTTTAGTTTTCTTTTTAAACTACTGAGCGGTCGACCGCCCAGTCTACCAGAGCCAACAACTCTTTTCTGGATGACTTGTCGGTCAACCGGCCGGTCGACCGACAAGCTGCCAGATGGCCATAACGGCTAGTTTTTAAGTCTTTTTTGTTTTTGGTGGATTCCAACGGGCATTTTTGGTTTACAAGTGTCTAATCACACCTAAATGACCTAATATGATTGTAAATGATATTTATTCATTGCATATATATATATATATATATATGGGTTATTGTTTTAGTTTTAGACAAAAAAACACAAGTTTACAAGTTTTCAAGTTTTTTTCAAAAGAGAAAAGTATTTCTAGCTTTCAATCTCCAAGTTCTTTCTTTTCAAAGCTATTTTCAGTTGCTTTTAAAACTCCTCTATTTTTTCTAACTGAATTTTATCTCTCACTTAACTTCTTGAGCAACACTTCATATTCTACTTTATAGGAAGTTGTAAGAGAGAGTGTTTGTGATCTTGTTAGATCACCAAGTGCTTTGTAACCTCAATTGGCTTTGTACTACCTCTTGTGTAGAGGGCTGAGTTGATGGAGTTGTGTACTCTGATCTTGTGCAGACTGAGTTGTAATTCCTTTGTGTAAGGTCCCTTTATGGAAGATACCGTAGAGGATAGTGAAATCCTTCATAGTGGTGAAAGTGGGGACGTAGAGCTGTGGCTTGAACCTCAGAATAAATTCCTTTGTGTTTGTGTTTGCTTGTGTCATATGTTTTCCATTATGTTGCAAAGGGGAAAAACTTACAAAAAAGAGTTTGAGGAGCTAAATTACAAGTATTCTTAAAAGATTACAAGTAGATCCCCTCAGAGATTCTGGAGAAGTGTGCCGATAGGAGTCTGGTCAGCGCGCGACCACTTTGTCCCTTTGACGATGCGAGCGATGAGATTCCCTTCTCGCCTGGTTCCGGGAATCAGAGAATAGAGGATTGGTAGAACCCTCTTGCTGCTTCTCAAAATCGCCTTCGATAAGGAATTCCTTCTCGCCTGGTTCCGGAGATTCCTTGAGAAGAAGGACGATGTTAGGGTATCAACACCCTGGATAGAGAAAGCAATTCTCTAAAAGGTCTCTGAATTCGAGAACGCACGGTGCGTTATGAAGAAGCCTCAGTCGAAGAAGCTAATTGATCGATTCTTGCGATCAGAAGGCAATTGATGGCTCCTTCCTCTGCAATCCGATCCCTCTCCCTTGTGCCCCTGACGGGCTATTTATAGGGAAAGTAAGGGTATAATCGTCCCCTTTGAAGATATAGAAACAGATTGAACCGAATCTATTTGAATCTGGAAAGTAGCCTTGCTGCGAGGCTATAATAGCTTCCGCGGAGCTAGAAAATGGCAAATCGGTTGATCTTTCCGATATGTTATGATCCTTTCCATATCGTTGATTGATTCTCCTTGATCCACTTACTCGTTTCAAGAGAGTCAAGAGATTGTGGCAATCACCTGCCATATTTGAATCCTGATTGGATTTGATTAGATTGAATCCGATCTCATCAGGAGATTTGATTGGTCAAAGGTTGACCATAGCAGGCTGATGGCGGAGCTGCCCGCTTTGAGGCTCATAGCGGAGCTAGAGGCAATTCCTGGCGAAGTCCGAAAAGAGGGTCTTCGGCGAAGTCCGAAAAGAGGGTTTTCGGCGAAGCTATCAGTTAGCTTCCTGGCGGTGCTCTGGATGATGTTAGCCTCTCAAGCGAGGCTATCTCCTTGGGCTAATGTAATGCTAAATGCTAGCATTTTAGACCTGCTGAGGTCTGTTAGAAACAATCCGGGTTCACTGTTCTGCTTGCTGGATCAGTGGAGTCCATCGCTTCCTTGTCCCTTGGAGGTGGGTGAAAACTGGTCTTCAGCTCGTCTGTCCCTTGTCTTTTGTAAATGTCAACAAGTTTAGACATCGTTCGGACCAATGAGAATCTTGTCTTTTTTAAGTGTCAACAAGACCCCCTTCAAAGTTTTCGAAAGTCTGCAATAGCCCAGACTTCGAAATACTTTGAACTGCTGTGATGGTGGTGTGGAGTATGAACATCGCCATGATGGTTGAGTTCAGCTTCGCCTTCAATCCTGCTTTGGGATGTAGATTCGCCGAGGAATCATGTAGACTCGCGTCTGGGTAGCTTCGCGGCTAGGTAAGTTCGCTCTGGAACATCTGTCGCTTTCCCGAGGCCAACTGCCGTGGGCCAGTTACGAGGAGGATTACTCCTTTCTTCATGCTGATCGAGGGAGATATTCTCCGATTTGCACGTTTCCAAGGGAGGATATTCCCTTTCTTCTAGGCGCAATAAGTGCCTTTTATGAGGGAGACGTTCTCTTCCCTTGTACGGTTCCAATGGAAACCGTTCCTGTTATCAAGGCGCAGTAAATGCCTTGAATGCGCTCGTGCTTCCACGCTTGAGGTGATCGCACTCAGGCCATGGGGCCTATAAATAGGACACTTGAGGTCCTCTGAAGAGAAGTGCCTTGCCTTTCTTCTCTTCTCTTGGTTGTGAGAGATACTCAGATCTCTGAATTAGTAGGAAAACCCACTCTGGTTGTCTAACCGGCCAAGGACCAGTAAGTCTCGATCATTCAAAGACTTCACTGCTTTTAGGGAACTCATCTCCCTTGATTTAGCTTTGGCAGCTCGCTTCAGGGATTAGCTTCCCTTGTTCTTCATCTTGCAATTGGCTGCTGCAGAGAAGGATCTCATCATAGTTTTCTGTGAAGCTATCATCTTGGCTTGATCAGTGAAAGATCGTTGCTTGTTAAGTCCGCTGCACAGGCAGGACTTGGGACTTGGCTTCTTCAATAGTTGAGCCAGTCTTGCCATATTGGTGAGGTTGAGACTGTTCTTCACAAGATCAGTCTGACTTTGCCGTATAGGCGAGGCTAGGACTTGGCGTTTGCTGAGCCAGCCCATGGTTGCTGTGCAGGTGGAACTTGTCCTCTGCTGAAGTCGGATTGCTTTGCCGCTGAAGAATCTGACTTAATGTTTTTGCAGCTCTTTCTGCTAACTTACTCCAATTTGCCTTGCAGTGAGCTATGCTTGCCAGTCTGGTGACTTGATGGAAGAAGCCATAAAATTGCCTTATGCTTCCCCGGTTGAAGCTTTACTTTTAAGCAGGAGGAACAATTCGGGGCAGCGGGTGCGCGTCCCAGAGGCTGTTGGCAGCCTCTTATCCGAGATGATTCGATCTGAGGTGAGGCTGGTTGCCGACTTTCAACTTTGGTGGCCTTCGTCGGGGACGATCCACTTCAGGGGAGTGGGCCTCACACCCGTCAGATCACTAGCATCAAAACTAGTTCCCATTATAGGTGATCTGACGTGTTGGCGGCGATAAGCTTTTATTGCCAGGCTTCAAAAAAAATGGCCTGATAAGACCCGCCATTTTGTGGAGAAAAATGACCGTGTCCCGGTGGCAGAACTGGTTACAGCCTTGTGCAGGAGGAAGGCCTTTCGTGTCCAGTTGATCTGGTCTGGAAGCAGATAAAACCGCTTGTATGCCTTTTATGCAAATGGCCTTGCTAGGCAACTTGGTGTGTTGTATGAAACACAACTTTGATGTAATATCAAATGTATCTTTGCTTTTAGATCAATGAAAGTTCTTTGTCTGATCATTTGATTTTTGCTTGCTTCACTGAGAGTTTGGCCATTGCTGGGCTAAACTGCGCACGGGCATAGCCCTTCCTTTGAATGATCTTTGCGAGGCTGTCACGTCAGCGCCTCTTTAGAGGGCTAATTCAAACCTTTCGGTTAAGTCCTTGAAGGATTGCGCGAAGTCCGCACTTTGCTCTTGTGCGGAGTTAACCCCTTAGTGGGATTGAACCGTCGCTTTTGGGAAAGCGCCTCAGGCGCTTCGGGCACTGTTTCGAATTAATTCGAAACGGCGGCATGTGCCCTTTTTCGAGGCCTTGATTTAGGCGCTGATTGGCCTATAAAAGCCCGATCGGGCTGAGAGAAAATCATCATTTCTCTTTGAATTTTCCAGAGTACTTGACTCTTCTTTTCTTCCTTTTTCAAGAGTTCAAAAACTCCTGTAATTCTTCAATGGCGCCCAAGAGACGAGCGGGAAAGGAAGCAGCGACTTCTGCAGCGGAGGGCCCTCCTCTGTTCATTGAGCGACCGATCGCTGGTAAGAGACTCTCTAATCTGATTAGAGAGTGGTCTTCATCCTTTGGAGTCGATACTCGGCTATTAGGACGATCGAATATGATCTGTCCTTATCAGGGAACTCGTTTCCCTTAACTTCCCTATTTTGCTTGCACCAGGGAAGTAAGAACTGAACAGTTCTTCTCTTGGGCTTCCATAGGAAGCCATTGCTTGGGCAATCTTCATCCTGTTGAGGAACAGGATATGGGTCGTGTGCCTTCAGTTGTGGCCACGAAGGGTGACTGTTATCCATAACGTCCTTTTGATGACGCCAGCCCTTAGGGCTATGCCACTTCTTGCAAAGATGCAGTCTTATCTGTGAAGCGAAGCTTTTTATCAAAGCTATTATCCCGCTGTCCCTGCTTACTGGGCGAGGCTATGCCTTAGCGAATTTTTGTGTCTTCGCGTCGATTTGATTGGTGAACTAATCATAGTTCATTTTCTTTTTGTTTTTGCAGTGCATCACGCCTCCGGCCTCCAGAACAGTCTATTTGGCTTAACCAGTCGAGCAGGGAGCATCAGCTTGCAGTTCATCGGGCAGGCTTCCTTGTTCAGTGAGCCGAGCCCCCTTGTACGGGATACGCTCATTCAGAGTGGTGGCCCGCAGGCCATGCGGAGCATTTTGACTACGGCTCCGTTTGAAGATATCGACCGTCAGGCTTACAAAAAGCCTGACTTCATGTTCGGGGATGCTGCACCTGATCCCGATCGCCAGCTACAGGCCGGTGAAGGCCAGTGGATCTTCCAGTTGGACGGCGAGAGATTCTATCTCCCGTCTACTAAGCGGCATTTCGCTTTGTCTTCCTTCGCGAGCGTGACTCAGGCTCGGAAGATGGCGTGGGGCGTGAGCCTAAATGCCGAATCTGTAAGTGTCGGGAGGTTGACATTCCAGACCGGCTATTCGAGGGCGGGCTATCCTCGTAGCATAATAGGGCTATACCCTGGGAAGGTGGCGAGGGACCTTCCAGTAGGAGAGAATCCAGCTGCGGCGCCGACCTTTGGCACTCAGTTCTGCGAAGTTGACGGGAACTATCCCGCCACGGACTTCAGGGCTCCTGGTTGGGTCCACCCTCCTAGGTCATGGTGGGCGGAGTTGACCAATTATATCCTCA
This sequence comes from Agave tequilana, assembly GCA_038442645.1. NCBI lineage: Eukaryota > Viridiplantae > Streptophyta > Magnoliopsida > Asparagales > Asparagaceae > Agave > Agave tequilana. Next base: position 284,199 of record JAVJIF010002333.1, read on the forward strand.
ATCATTTTGAGGGGGAATTAGAGAGGTTGAACCTCTATGAGGCCGTCAGGGCGACCTGCTACGGCATTGAGATGAAGGTGGCGTGCTTCTACGCCATTCTTGAGTTGTACTGCCCAGCCTCGGGGACTTTCTTCACCCCGGTTGGTGAATTGGGCATGGCCCTGCATGAGATGCGAGAGATCTCTGCTTTGCCCTTCGGGTCTCTTCCATATGAAGAGTATTTTCCGTGTGAGGCGGAGCTGGCCCTCTTGGAGAAGCAAGAGCCTGCTTTGCTTGAGACATATCGGGAATTGGTGTGCCATTTGCACATTTGCTCCAGCATCCACACCGGTGGCAAAGGTAGCTCGAAGAGCTTGAAGAGCTGGGGGAACTACTTGTTCCCGGACATGACTAGTGTGCCCGAGGCAGCTCATTGCGGAGTTGCTGAAGAAGACATCTTGGCGAGGATGGAGGTGCGTGCTGAAAAGGACATCGTCGTGACAGAAGATGATGGTCCTTTCGAGAAGGGTGATGTTCTTCGGAGCTTTCACCATCAGGCCCGTCGGCCTATGTCTCGCAAGGCGTTGCTGGCTGGCTTCTTAACCATCTGGTTAAAGAAGTGTGTCGTGCCTTCTTCTTCGGGTGACATTGTTCACCCGAATGTGCTGCTGCCTGCCGTTCGCTTGGTCCATGGCCACCGTCTGGGTCTTCTCCCGGCCATGGTGTGTTGTATTCAGAGGGGCCTTCGTGTACTGACGGAGGCTTTCTGCAGGCCAATGGCGTCAAGGCGAGGGAAGGGTGCCGTCTTGCCTCGTGACGGGCCCAATCCTAGGGTAGGTTTACCGTACACCTACTTGATGGCGTGGTTCGCCTTGCACTGCCCCAGTTTGATTGGAGCTGGGGAAGACCCACCTCAGGGTGTTCAAACGGCGCTTCTCCGTCGTTTTGAAGGCTGTCTGTGGCAGAAAACTTATGTGGCCGAGGCCCGTAAGTTAGTGCGTCGCTATGACGCTTATAGCCTATTCCGTTGCTTTCCTCGCCTGCGGGGTGCAGGATACAACGAGGAATTCCATGACGTGGAATCAGGTCGGTCCCCCATGAGTCGGGGTGTTTTCGAGTGGCTGGTCTGTATCCGGCCCTCGCATCTGCTGTACCGGAGTGGGGATACCTGCTACATGGAGCCCTACATTCCGAGCCGGTTCGCCCGCCAATTTGGGTATGACCAGTTGTATGTGGGCAACCCGAATCCGGACCTGGCTTTCATGGGGAGCCTCATTGATGGGGCTCGTGCTTGGCGGTTCTTTACCGCGGATAGCACTGGAGCGTGGCTACGCACGCCGTTGAGGGATCCCGGCCTATGGACGACCCTGTGTTTCTGCCAATGGTATGCAGCTTCGAATTCCACGCCTCCTGGATTCAAAGCCAATAGTTCAGGTGTGAAGTTGATTTCTCATCGGCTGAGGCAGAAGGCTTCTGATAAGATGGAGGGCAAGCGAGTCCGTGTTCCTGGCATAGAGGAGTTCATCGCTGTGGATGATAGCGAGGCTTCTGATGCAGAGAGCCCTCGCTTCGAGGCAGAGACAAGACCCGATGCCCCCGAAGCAGGTGCTCGTGAAGCCGGATCTGGTGTAGTGGGGACAACTCCCCCACAGCATGTGGAAGAAGTGGAGGAAGGGGACTCTGAGGTCCACTTCAAAAGGAAGCGTGGGAGTGGATCCCGTAGGAAGTTGTCGGCGAAGAAGCCCCGTCGCCAGACTCCTACCATTGTGGTGGAGGGTGAGCCCTCTGCTGCGCCTCCTTCTGCTGCTCCATTAGTGGCTGAGCCGTCGGTTGCTGAACCGACTACTGGTAAGATTGGTCCCATCTAATATGCCTTCAGCACGCTTTACATGACTCATCATTCGCTCTTTGTTGCAGGAGCTGAGGCAATTGGAGAGCAAGGGGAGCACTACGATCCCCTGTTCACTTATGGAAGTGCAGCTGGTTCCTTTGCTCGCTCGGAGGAGTCCGGAGGTGATGCGGCCGATATTGGCCCTTCGGGCGCTGGGACTTCTAAAGGAAGTCCTATGGCATCCAGCTCTGCCGGGTGGTCTGCGGAGGAATCGGCGAGTGGGCCGGCTATCCGCGTTGAGTCTGGTAAGAACTTTCCGATGGGACCCTTGGATTCTGATGCGGCTGACGAGGTGACATCGGCCTTCGGTAAGACTAAGGTCTCTTGGTCCTCGCCTATTTGTTGCGTCTCCTTTTTGACCTTGGTTTTGTTGCAGGCATTCGTCCCCAAGGTGCATCAGCTTCGAAAGAAGCGGAGGGTTTTCCTGAAGGGTCAAAGGGCGATATGAGCGCTTCGACCGGGGCAGACGCAGCTGTGTTAGACGCGCTGTATGGCGACCTGCCTTTTTATCAGCCCAAATCAGCGGAGGGCCCTGAGGTTGAAGAGGCGGCAGTCCCGGAGGTACCCCCACTTCCAGTCATATCAACGAGTGGGGTGCAGACTGTCTTGCCGAATACGGCATTGAGGGTGATTGTGAGCCCTACCTCCCCGACGCTGGTAGTTGAGCCTGCTGCTCAGGAGGTGGTTGCCAGTCCTACCTCCGCGGTGGCTGGCGTGCCGGTGTCGCTGAGGACTCCGCCGAGGTCACCTTTGGCTTGCCCTGCTGCTGTCGATGTTCCCGCTTCTTCTTCCGCGGTGGTGTCGACTAGGTTGGTAGATTGCTCCGAGGTTGTCTCAAGGATTGATGAAGCTGAGAATGACTTTATCGGTAATCTGGTCGACAGCTTCTATAATAGTTTGGAGCAGACTATCGGTCTAGTCTTGAAGGGCTCGCCTGTGCCATTTTCGAAGCTGAAAATGGTTCTCTCCCGTGGCATCGAGTGTATCCGGGACTTTGAGGGGTACCATCAAGCTACTGCTCTGGAGCTCCTGGTAGATGACCTTGAGAAGGACGTGGAGGAATGGCGCCATTTCCATCGTTCCGACGCAGCGTCTTTGGCTGATGAACGGCTCGCGCGTCTTGTCGCCCAGAAGCGCGAGGCTCAGCTCGCTGCTCAAGAGGCTGTTGAGGCTATCTCCTCTGACTTGAGGTCCTTGGAGGCAGAGGAAGCAGAGGTTGGGAGTGCAATTGATGCTTCCAACAGTGCTCTTCTTGACGCTGAAGATAAGATCAAGAGGGCTGAAGAGATGATCCGAAAGGCAAATCTCCTCTTGTCCAAAGCTACACAGATGCGTCATGAAGAGTCTGCGCGGCTTAAGCAGCTCAGGGCTCGAAGTGAGGAACTGGCGGAGCGGAAGTCATCACAGAGGGCGACTTTGGCGGAGACCGAGGCTCGTCTGGCTCAGGCGGTGGACTTCGATGCGGCGGAGCTAAGATCACAGGCGCTGGCCCAGGCTGAAGATGACAGGAGGACGCGGCTAGCTTCTCTTGGAGATCGGATTCGATCTTATCATGTACGCCTATAGGCTCCTCCATGTATCCCATCCTTCTGAATTAATAGAAAGATTTTTCTTTTGTCGTCTGTTGTTTGTTTGGATAATGAGGCATGGCTGTCTGTTGGTTCAGAGGTCGCAATGACATAACCAATTGAGATGTTGCCAGTCTCGAAGTCAGCCCTTTGCGGGGCTAAAAAGGGGAGATACTTGCCTTTTGTAAATGTCAGCAAGCATCGAGATTGAGACTTAGCTGTCTGCTGGTTCAGAGGTCGCAATGACATAACCAATTGAGACGCCGCTAAGCTCAATGGTAGATGAAACTTGGCGATCTGCCAGTTCAGAGGTCGCAATGACATAACTGGTTAAGACGCCAGGCTTCAATCAATAGGTGATACTCGTCTTTTGTAAATGTCAACGAGTATCGAGACCTGTCTTTTGTAAATGTCAACAGGACTCGGGATTGAGACTTAGCTGTCTACTGGTTCAGAGGTCGCAATGACATAACCGGTTAAGACGCCACTAAGCTCAATAATAGATGAAACTTGGCTATCTGCCAGTTCAGAGGTCGCAATGACATAACTGGTTGAGAAGCCACCAAGCTTCAATCAATAGGTGATACTCGTCTTTTGTAAATGTCAACGAGTATCGAGACCTGTCTTTTGTAAATGTCAACAGGACTCGGGATTGAGACTTAGCTGTCTACTGGTTCAGAGGTCGCAATGACATAACCGGTTAAGACGCCACTAAGCTCAATAATAGATGAAACTTGGCTATCTGCCAGTTCAGAGGTCGCAATGACATAACTGGTTGAGAAGCCACCAAGCTTCAATCAATAGGTGATACTCGTCTTTTGTAAATGTCAACGAGTATCGAGACCTGTCTTTTGTAAATGTCAACAGGACTCGGGATTGAGACTTAGCTGTCTACTGGTTCAGAGGTCGCAATGACATAACCGGTTAAGACGCCACTAAGCTCAATAACAATGGAGTTTGGGAATAGTCTCGTTTTCACGGGGAGAAACGAGGGAATCACTGTCATAGGTTTAGTGTTAACGTAACAGCGAAATATATGTGGTCCTACCATTCTATGGATGAGAATTGGTAAGTGATTTTGGAGGTCTCATTTTCTTGGAGAGAAACGAGGGGATTGCTGTCATAGGTTTATTGTTAACGTAACAGCGGAATATATGTGGTCCTACCATTCTATGGATGAGAATTGGTAGGTGATTTTGGAGAGGGAATCAAGTGGGAACGGGTCCCTTGGGATTTTAAGCAAACCCCCAGCTATCAACAGGTTTGACATGCTTGGAGAAAGAGAGAGAGGCTCTCTTTGTGCGCATTCCGGACGCGCGGATCTCGATCAGAGGTGTAATGTTAACCTGATCGAGAGCAAGATCCTTGATTAAGGATAATACTTCTTTAAGAATTTGCCATTGATCGGCATCATGAGGAGGTCGCCATCTGCAGTTGTAAGGCGGTATGCTCCGTTTGAATAGACTGTCTCTATCACAAACGGTCCTTCCCATTTAGGCTGAAATTTGCCTTTGGTCTTGTGCGTCATAATCATCGGTCGTCTGACGGCTAAGACTAGGTCTCCTTTGTGGAAGACTCTCTGCTTGACCTTCTTATTGAAGGCTTTTGACATCCGAGCCTGATATAGCTCGATATGTTGCTGAGCTTGCAGCCGCTTCTCGTCCAGGGCTTCGAGCTCTTGAAGACGCAGGCGATCATTGTCTTCTGATGTCATCTTAGTAGTCAAGGCTACCCGTAATGATGGCATCTGGATTTCCAATGGGATGACCGCTTCGCACCCATATACCAGGGAGAAAGGCGTATTGCCTGTCGGTGTCCGAACCGTAGTCCGGTAGGCCCAAAGGCATTCACCGAGCTTTTCGTCCCAATCTCGCTTGTTCGAGGAGACAAACTTCTTGAGCAGCTTGATGATTGTCTTGTTGAATGCCTCTGCCAAGCCGTTGGCAGCAGGATTGTAAGCTGTTGAAGCCATATTCTGAATTCGGTATTTATCGCAGAACCGATAGAATCCTTGGCTTATGAATTGAGGACCATTGTCATGGATGATCCGCCTGGGGACACCAAATCGATGGATGACATGGTGTTTGATGAAGCTAACCAGATTGGAGGTTTTAACTTCGGCCAACGGTGTGGCCTCTGCCCATTTTGAGAAGTAATCGGTTATTGCCAGGATAAACCGATGACCTCTTGCCGAAGAGGGACTGATTGGCCCTGCGACATCGATTCCCCATGCTTCAAATGGCCATGAAGCAACAGTAGGGTGGAGCAACTCCGAAGGTTGGTGTATGAAGTCTGCATGGACCTGGCACGCCTTACACCTTCGTGCGTATTGGGTGGCATCGGCCATCATGGTCGGCCAGTAGTACCCAAGTCTGTGCAGCCTGTCTTTAAGCTTTGGACCTGGCTGGTGAGCTCCGCAAATACCATCATGTGCTTCTTTAAGCACTTCCTGTGCCTCTGAATGAGAGAGACAGCGGAGGAGGACACCGTCATATGAACGACGGTAGAGTGTCTTCAAAGTGGGATCATAGTAGAAACGGAGCGACCTTCGTCTGATGGACGCCGCTTCTTTGGGATCATCTGGAAGCAGACCGTGCAGAGCGTAGTCAATGAGAGGGAAGCGCCAATCCCTCGGCTCAAGATCCACGGAGATATTATGGACCTCTTGGATCCTTAGCATATGCTTAGAGCATACGAGATGCCGGGTTGCGACTGTGAGGTGATACTCGGTGTCGGCCGGTAAGGCTAGCGTCGTCGCTAATGCAGCGAGAGCATCCGCCTTGGTATTTTGGGATCGGGACACATGCCCGATGTAGAAGCCTTCAAATAAGCTAGCCAATTCGATGGCTGTATGATAATAAGGCACCAAGTCCTCATGACGGACCTCGTATTCGCCTTTAACCTGATTTATGATCAGCTTTGAATCGCCATAAGCTTCAAGGTAGCGTACCCCCATTCCCTGGGCGAGCTGGAGGCCAATGAGTAGGGCATTGTATTCCGCTACATTATTAGAGCATGATTCTGTCAAGGAGAACGCTCTGGGAAGGATATGATCCTGTGGGGAGATGAACACAACCCCCACTCCGGCAATAATCTTTCCTTTGGGGCCCATCCGCGATGCTCCGTCGAAGAACATCTGCCACACTTCCTCTGCTGAGGTCGCATTAGATTCGAAGACTTCATCAGGGATGTCTTCGTGAAGTTTTGAATGTTCTGGAACTGGATGAGCAGCTAAGAACTCTGCAAGGGCCTGGCCTTTAACTGCCTTCTGAGGAGTAAAGGTCATGTCGTATTGAGACAACAGAAGTGCCCATTTAGCCAACCTTGAATTCAGCGACCCTGGCTTCGTCATGAGAAGTCGTAAAGGGTTCACCCTGGAGATGACATGTATGGTTTGGCCAACCAAATAATGTCGTGTCTTCTGAACAGCGAAGACGAGAGCTAAACACTCTTTCTCAATAGGATTGTACCGAGATTCTGCTCCTATGAGAGTTCTACTCAGATAGTAGATGGCTTGCTCATGGCCATTGTCGTCCTTCTGAGCGAGGAGGGCGCCGAGGGAATAATCCAGGCTTTTACATAAAGCAGGAATGGTTTTCCTGATGTAGGGGCCACTAAGACAGGAGGTTTTGTGAGATACCTTTTAATGTCTTCATAAGCTTCTTGACAAGCTCGATCCCACATGAAGGCAGTACCCTTCTTCATTAGTCGGGTAAATGGTTGGCAACGGCCCGATAGATTTGCTATGAATCTTCTGATGTAGGCTAATCTGCCTTGCAAGCCTCGGAGCTCTTTGAGATTCCTTGGTGGATGCATGTCCTGGATGGCTTTGACTTTGTCTGGGTCCAAATGGATCCCTTTTGATGTGACAATGAACCCAAGGAATTTGCCACTAGACACTCCCAAGAAGGATTTTGTCGGGTTCATTTTCAGCTGATGAGCCCGCATTATGTCGAACATCGTTCTCAGATCGCGAAGATGTTCATTTTTGCTGCGGCTTTTGACGGCAATGTCGTCAACATAGCACTCCACCGTCTTTCGGAGATGGTCGCGGAAGATCATGCTCATCGCCCGTTGGTAGGTTGCTCCGGCGTTCTTCAGTCCGAAGGGCATTACAGTGTAGCAGTATACCCCCAATGGCGTTCGGAAAGAAGTATGCTTCTCGTCATCAGGATACATCTTGATCTGGTTGTACCCTGAGAAGCCGTCCATGAAAGACATCCTCTCGAACCCGCATGTGTTGTCGATCATGACATCGGTGATCGGCAGTGGGAATTCATCTTTGGGACAGGCCGTATTGAGATCACGGTAGTCGATGCAGATTCGTATTTTCCCATTTTTCTTGAGGACGGGGACTATGTTAGCCACCCAATCTGGATGTTGTTCCTCCCGGATGAAGCCACAAGCAATGAGTTTATGAACTTCGGCTTCAATAGCCTCCATGATGTTTGGGCGGAACCGACGTTGTTGCTGCTTGACTGGCTTAACGTCGGGCTTGATGTTTAGACGGTGCATAGCGACCTGTGGATCAAGTCCAGGCATGTCTTCATAGCTCCAGGCGAAGACATCTATATACTCTTTTACGAGCATTATCAATTCTTCCTTTTCGATAAGTGATAAGCTTTCACTTATGAAAATAGGCTTAGGGTGATCTTGACTGCCTAAGTTGACTTGGATCACCTTGTCTTCGGTAGGTGGCTCGCGCAGCTCAAACCGCTTTTCCCATTGAAAGCTCAATTGCTGGGCCCATGATTCCTCATTGGCAACCTCTGCGGGTTCCAACTGACTGCTTGAAGTCATGAGGCTTTCGAATATTCCTCCTATGCTGACATCAGAGTCCCATTCGGAGGATGAGGTCGACTGTGATGGGATCGATCCGTCGCCTTTGACCTGAACTGTTGTTGATGACGTGGGTGTAACATACCCTAACCCCCTGCGTGTACTATCATAGTAATTTGCAGGTTTTCCTCTTGGGACGGAGTTACGCATCAAGCCGCGTCTTCCTTTTCCGAAGTTTAGGCCCGCTCCCTGCTTCAGGTTGTAGCCCATCTTTTTCATAATATGGCGCGCTGATGGCGCGTAATGGAAGAACTGTGGAACTTCTGAGTCCGAGCTTGAGTCTGTAGTTGAGAATCTCCCTGGCCGGGCTCTGCCGAAGATTATCGGCGACTGTCCTTGCTTGGACGGAGGGATCACCAGCGTGGCCCCTTCTATAACCTCCACAGATGTAATGGCCGAACTTGGCTCATGTACGGGCATGCGAAGAGAGCCATCCATAATGGATTTAATCGACTCGATGCTCGCAGGATAATCAAAAGAAATATCATCATTAATTATCCATTCGCCTTCCTCATCAGAAGGGATCTTACATCGGGGATCATTAAAGCATGCTACAATTGGCTCGCCAATCAGAATGGCCGGCATGCCCGTTTCAGATTCCGAATCTGCCTCATTGCCACTTTCATCATCGTCTGGCAATGGTTCTCCCGGCGTTCCACTAGCCTCTTGATATAGGAGGGCATCAGTGAAGTAGTTTTCCACCCCCTTAAAGGGTTGCTTTTCAGCGAAGACAGTTCGTACTGTCGCATCATCCTCAACATACTTGAAGCACTGATGGAGAGTGGACGGAACGATCCAGTTGGCATGGATCCAAGGTCGTCCTAGTAGCAGGTTGTATGATGTGTCAGCATCAATGACATAGCACGTCACCTCTGACTTCAGGCTTCCGATTCTGCAGCGGAGCCGAATCTTTCCAAGCGGATGGCTGCTCCCGGCGTTGAAACCATATATTGTAGTGGTGGTTGCAGACAACCTGTACAGTGGTATGCCGAGGAAGTAGAGGAGCCTTTTGGGGATGATGCTGAGAGCAGACCCCGGATCGACTTGTACTCTTTCAATGCAGGTTGAACCGATATATCCGGTATAGTACAGAGGTCGGTCATGCTTGTTGTCTTTGAGAAGCATATCTTCCGCCGTGAAGGTAATGGCAGGTACCTTTGACTGCGCGTGATGGCACTCTGAGCAGGGAGGCTGCATCTCATCACCAGGGATCTCAGGCATGCATGTCAGAAAGGACTCTGAGTTGGCTAGCGCATCTCTGAGTGCCTCTCTCGTCTCTTTAGAGAGACGAAGAAGCTCGTGTATTGTGATACGAGCCGGGATATTGGCTAAGTGGGCCAATATATCAAAGCGAAAGGGCGTGGCTAACCCTTGGCCTGGCGGTTTCTTCAACACATGGTCGAATCGCACCTCCTTAGGCTTCTCCTTCCCTTTGGTCAGGACTGGAGTGGATGCCGGCATTGGTACTGACGTCGTTTGCCGTTGTATCTCGTCAGTAGATTTGTCATATTGCCTTTGATATGACTTTCCAGACCGGGTGCCCGTCTGTTGAGGCGCATCTGCCCGCGCTGTACAGGCATGCTTTTCTTCTTCAGAATCGCTGAGGAAGCCGAAGTAAGATTACCATCGTCTGGCAGGACAGAGATGACATTGCAGGACTTGCCCTTTCTGCTGGAGTCGTTCGACGTCTGCTGTACGTCTTGGACGAGGTCAGGGTGTATCCACATAACTTCCCCTGTCTCCAATGTCAAAGGGACGAGACCCTTGTTGTATTGAGTCATGGCTGGAGGATGCTTGACTTCTAGCCGTGGCATCGGGGCTGGATAGGTCCCGTCAGGAACCATGACCTTCTGGGTAGTGCCGAACTCAAGAGTCACCATATTGGCAGTGACTTTCTTCTGTTCCGTCTTCAGTGTGAGGACTCCGGCGTCGACCAAGGCTTGAATTCTATCCTTAAGAACATAGCACTTGTCGGTAGGATGGTGGATCATCCTGTGGTAGAGGCAGTATTTAGGGTCATTTGTGCGCCCTATCTCATTAGGTCGCCGAGCATCTGGCAGCTTCATCTTATTCCCTTTATGGAGCAGATGGAATATCGTGACCACCTGGTCATCTCTGAAGGAGTACTGCTTCGGAGGAAACTTGGGCTCTTGGCTGTTGACGCCGCTCTTCTTGGCCTTTGACTGCATGTCCCCGGTCAGCTCGACGGACATAATTTCCTTCCCTTTAGCTTGGGAAGACTGCGGGAGATCGCTACGCCCTTTGTTGTTCGTGCCCCATTTGCTTCTAGGGGCGGATGGCTCGAACTTCTTAGCCGATTTCTCGGCTATCTCAGCTTGTTCGACCAATTCCTTCCAAGTATGGGCCTTGACAGCCCCCATGCGAACTTCTACTTGATCCGAGAAGTTATGTCTGCATGTTTGTAAAAGCATGGGTAAAGGCATCCCTGCTGGGCACATCAGAGATAGATTTCTGAACCGCTCAATGTATTCACGGACAGATTCGCCTTTCCTCTGCACAGTGGAAAGGAGCTTATCCATGGTCACTTCGGTATCGTCCTCATAGAAGCGAGAGAGGAACCGGGTTTCCAGGTCGACCCAGGAATTGATAGAGCCCTGAGGAAGGCTTCGGAACCAGTCGAATGCTACCCCTTTCAGGGTGCCGATGAACAACCTAGCCATGATGGCGTCGTTGTTTAGAACATTACCGGTCTGAGACCGGAAATAGTAGATGTGCTGATTGGGCGAGCTCTTACCATCATACGTGTGCAACGTTGGTGGTTTGAACTTTGGCGGATATGACACCGAATCCCATTCCAGTGGGTAAGGACGGACTACCCCCACTTTCTTCAATTCATCCTTTTGAGCCAGGGATGAAATTTGAGCTTGAAGGCCTTTAAGGACTTCGGCATCCAGGGAAGAGCCTCCCTTAGATTTCTCCGTCTTGGGCGGATCATTGCTGAGATGCCCCTCCTCGTCATGATTACTTCCGGTATCATCATTCCGGTTGCTGAGGAGCTGAGCGAGCATCTGTTGAATATTGTCCAGGGCCTCTTGCTGAGTTCTAGAGGTCTGCTCCTGAGCCTCCAAACGCCGACGAAGGTCGTCATTGGCGTTATCGGCCATATTAACCGATGCTTTGTCCGTTCGCACGGAACTGACTGTTGCTGAAGAAGCATACCCGCTGTCTCCATCTTCTCCGTCAGACGATTGGGGTGATCGTCCGGATTGTGGCGGGATCAGGGCCCTTGAGGAAGAAGGCTGTTCATAATTATAGGGTATCGCTACCCTGGATCTGGTGTTTCGGAAAACACCTTCTTCATGCACCAAGACTTCAGCTAAGCCTGGGCAGTAGTCCGGATCTGGGGAGCCGAAAGGGGTGTCGTCAGAGGCTTGACTTCTTCCGCGCGGCTCTCGCCCCCTTCCGGTCATGTTGACGGATGCAGAGGCTGGATCCGGTGGCCCGCTCCTTTTGGGATGCCTCATCGGGATGCGCGCAGACAGTCGATCAAAGACTGATCGCCGATATGGAGAGGTGGCAAGGGTCGGTCGTAACCGACACTGCATAGAATGGACCATCACGAACTGGCATCCACTTCGTCGACAACAGGAGGAAGTAATCTGGAAATGCTTTAATCTCCGCTTGTCCGCCAAGAATCCTCGCAGGTCGGCCCTGTAGGGGCCTGAATAATCTGGTATATGGGACAACGCATCGTTCCCCTTAGTCCTGCGGAAAGGATTAGCACCGAATAGTGCTTTGGTTCTAGCCTCGCGGCTGTAAACCCGATGAGTACGCCGAGGTACAATAGCCTTGCTTGTGAGGACAAGGCTAGCGGTAGGCATTGCTGCACTAGGAGACGGTATGATTGCCGTCTTGACTTTATGGTTGGCAGCATTGTTGGTACAGGCGGGCATCTTGCCTTTTTCTTCATAAGAGGGGCGCGGCTTTGGCGAGGCTACGCCTGAAGCTTCAGCAGAGGACTTCTGTTTAGGCTTCCATATCCGCTTTGACAGAGGATGTATAGGTTCGCAAGGAACCTGAATAGCCACAAGCGGGGCTGTGGGGTGTTGGCGAAATTCTGCCTCTGGTTTCTGATCTGAAACCTTGGCCATGAAGACCTTCTTGTGCTTCCGTGCTCGAAGCATCAAGCCACCCCCAGAGAGGACTTCTTCAAATCTTCTTTGATCAATTTGGATAACCAGGTTCTCAAAAGTGCAGGATCTGGGCTGCGGACATGTTTCCTTGTTGCGCCAGAGGACCGCGGCAGGTTTGTAGAGAACCTTTTCCGTCTCCGCAGAGACTTTGCTTGAAGATTTAGCCAGAGAAGATCTGGCTGCACCGGCTTTTCTGAATTCAGAGATAGACCCGAAGGTCTGTTCGTCGCATTGCGACACTTGATTCTCAGCAGAGGAGAATACGTTCCCCAGCGGAGTCGCCATCTTGTTTTCCATTATGTTTGCAAAGGGGAAAAACTTACAAAAAAGAGTTTGAGGAGCTAAATTACAAGTATTCTTAAAAAGATTACAAGTAGATCCCCTCAGAGATTCTGGAGAAGTGTGCCGATAGGAGTCTGGTCAGCGCGCGACCACTTTGTCCCTTTGACGATGCGAGCGATGAGATTCCCTTCTCGCCTGGTTCCGGGAATCAGAGAATAGAGGATTGGTAGAACCCTCTTGCTGCTTCTCAAAATCGCCTTCGATAAGGAATTCCTTCTCGCCTGGTTCCGGAGATTCCTTGAGAAGAAGGACAATGTTAGGGTATCAACACCCTGGATAGAGAAAGCAATTCTCTAAAAGGTCTCTGAATTCGAGAACGCACGGTGCGTTATGAAGAAGCCTCAGTCGAAGAAGCTAATTGATCGATTCTTGCGATCAGAAGGCAATTGATGGCTCCTTCCTCTGCAATCCGATCCCTCTCCCTTGTGCCCCTGACGGGCTATTTATAGGGAAAGTAAGGGTATAATCGTCCCCTTTGAAGATATAGAAACAGATTGAACCGAATCTGTTTGAATCTGGAAAGTAGCCTTGCTGCGAGGCTATAATAGCTTCCGCGGAGCTAGAAAATGGCAAATCGGTTGATCTTTCTGATATGTTATGATCCTTTCCATATCGTTGATTGATTCTCCTTGATCCACTTACTCGTTTCAAGAGAGTCAAGAGATTGTGGCAATCACCTGCCATATTTGAATCCTGATTGGATTTGATTAGATTGAATCCGATCTCATCAGGAGATTTGATTGGTCAAAGGTTGACCATAGCAGGCTGATGGCGGAGCTGCCCGCTTTGAGGCTCATAGCGGAGCTAGAGGCAATTCCTGGCGAAGTCCAAAAAGAGGGTCTTCGGCGAAGTCCGAAAAGAGGGTTTTCGGCGAAGCTATCAGTTAGCTTCCTGGCGGTGCTCTGGATGATGTTAGCCTCTCAAGCGAGGCTATCTCCTTGGGCTAATGTAATGCTAAATGCTAGCATTTTAGACCTGCTGAGGTCTGTTAGAAACAATCCGGGTTCACTGTTCTGCTTGCTGGATCAGTGGAGTCCATCGCTTCCTTGTCCCTTGGAGGTGGGTGAAAACTGGTCTTCAGCTCGTCTGTCCCTTGTCTTTTGTAAATGTCAACAAGTTTAGACATCGTTCGGACCAATGAGAATCTTGTCTTTTTTAAGTGTCAACAAGACCCCCTTCAAAGTTTTCGAAAGTCTGCAATAGCCCAGATTTCGAAATACTTTGAACTGCTGTGATGGTGGTGTGGAATATGAACATCGCCATGATGGTTGAGTTCAGCTTCGCCTTCAATCCTGCTTTGGGATGTAGATTCGCCGAGGAATCATGTAGACTCGCGTCTGGGTAGCTTCGCGGCTAGGTAAGTTCGCTCTGGAACATCTGTCGCTTTCCCGAGGCCAACTGCCGTGGGCCAGTTACGAGGAGGATTACTCCTTTCTTCATGCTGATCGAGGGAGATATTCTCCGATTTGCACGTTTCCAAGGGAGGATATTCCCTTTCTTCTAGGCGCAATAAGTGCCTTTTATGAGGGAGACGTTCTCTTCCCTTGTACGGTTCCAATGGAAACCGTTCCTGTTATCAAGGCGCAGTAAATGCCTTGAATGCGCTCGTGCTTCCACGCTTGAGGTGATCGCACTCAGGCCATGGGGCCTATAAATAGGACACTTGAGGTCCTCTGAAGAGAAGTGCCTTGCCTTTCTTCTCTTCTCTTGGTTGTGAGAGATACTCAGATCTCTGAATTAGTAGGAAAACCCACTCTGGTTGTCTAACCGGCCAAGGACCAGTAAGTCTCGATCATTCAAAGACTTCACTGCTTTTAGGGAACTCATCTCCCTTGATTTAGCTTTGGCAGCTCGCTTCAGGGATTAGCTTCCCTTGTTCTTCATCTTGCAATTGGCTGCTGCAGAGAAGGATCTCATCATAGTTTTCTGTGAAGCTATCATCTTGGCTTGATCAGTGAAAGATCGTTGCTTGTTAAGTCCGCTGCACAGGCAGGACTTGGGACTTGGCTTCTTCAATAGTTGAGCCAGTCTTGCCATATTGGTGAGGTTGAGACTGTTCTTCACAAGATCAGTCTGACTTTGCCGTATAGGCGAGGCTAGGACTTGGCGTTTGCTGAGCCAGCCCATGGTTGCTGTGCAGGTGGAACTTGTCCTCTGTTGAAGTCGGATTGCTTTGCCGCTGAAGAATCTGACTTAATGTTTTTGCAGCTCTTTCTGTGCTTAACTGCTAACTTGCTTCAATTTGCCTTGCAGCGAGCTATGCTTGCCAGTCTGGTGACTTGATGGAAGAAGCCATAAAATTGCCTTATGCTTCCCCGGTTGAAGCTTTACTTTTAAGCAGGAGGAACAATTCGGGGCAGCGGGTGCGCGTCCCAGAGGCTGTTGGCAGCCTCTTATCCGAGATGATTCGATCTGAGGTGAGGCTGGTTGCCGACTTTCAACTTTGGTGGCCTTCGTCGGGGACGATCCACTTCAGGGGAGTGGGCCTCACACCCGTCAGATCACTAGCATCAAAACTAGTTCCCATTATAGGTGATCTGACGTGTTGGCGGCGATAAGCTTTTATTGCCAGGCTTCAAAAAAAAAAATGGCCTGATAAGACCCGCCATTTTGTGGAGAAAAATGACCGTGTCCCGGTGGCAGAACTGGTTACAGCCTTGTGCAGGAGGAAGGCCTTTCGTGTCCAGTTGATCTGGTCTGGAAGCAGATAAAACCGCTTGTATGCCTTTTATGCAAATGGCCTTGCTAGGCAACTTGGTGTGTTGTATGAAACACAACTTTGATGTAATATCAAATGTATCTTTGCTTTTAGATCAATGAAAGTTCTTTGTCTGATCATTTGATTTTTGCTTGCTTCACTGAGAGTTTGGCCATTGCTGGGCTAAACTGCGCACGGGCATAGCCCTTCCTTTGAATGATCTTTGCGAGGCTGTCACGTCAGCGCCTCTTTAGAGGGCTAATTCAAACCTTTCGGTTAAGTCCTTGAAGGATTGCGCGAAGTCCGCACTTTGCTCTTGTGCGGAGTTAACCCCTTAGTGGGATTGAACCGTCGCTTTTGGGAAAGCGCCTCAGGCGCTTCGGGCACTGTTTCGAATTAATTCGAAACGGCGGCATGTGCCCTTTTTCGAGGCCTTGATTTAGGCGCTGATTGGCCTATAAAAGCCCGATCGGGCTGAGAGAAAATCATCATTTCTCTTTGAATTTTCCAGAGTACTTGACTCTTCTTTTCTTCCTTTTTCAAGAGTTCAAAAACTCCTGTAATTCTTCAATGGCGCCCAAGAGACGAGCGGGAAAGGAAGCAGCGACTTCTGCAGCGGAGGGCCCTCCTCTGTTCATTGAGCGACCGATCGCTGGTAAGAGACTCTCTAATCTGATTAGAGAGTGGTCTTCATCCTTTGGAGTCGATACTCGGCTATTAGGACGATCGAATATGATCTGTCCTTATCAGGGAACTCGTTTCCCTTAACTTCCCTATTTTGCTTGCACCAGGGAAGTTAGAACTGAACAGTTCTTCTCTTGGGCTTCCATAGGAAGCCATTGCTTGGGCAATCTTCATCCTGTTGAGGAACAGGATATGGGTCGTGTGCCTTCAGTTGTGGCCACGAAGGGTGACTGTTATCCATAACGTCCTTTTGATGACGCCAGCCCTTAGTGCTATGCCACTTCTTGCAAAGATGCAGTCTTATCTGTGAAGCGAAGCTTTTTATCAAAGCTATTATCCCGCTGTCCCTGCTTACTGGGCGAGGCTATGCCTTAGCGAATTTTTGTGTCTTCGCGTCGATTTGATTGGTGAACTAATCATAGTTCATTTTCTTTTTGTTTTTGCAGTGCATCACGCCTCCGGCCTCCAGAACAGTCTATTTGGCTTAACCAGTCGAGCAGGGAGCATCAGCTTGCAGTTCATCGGGCAGGCTTCCTTGTTCAGTGAGCCGAGCCCTCTTGTACGGGATACGCTCATTCAGAGTGGTGGCCCGCAGGCCATGCGGAGCATTTTGACTACGGCTCCGTTGGAAGCTATCGACCGTCAGGCTTACAAAAAGCCTGACTTCATGTTCGGGGATGCTGCACCTGATCCCGATCGCCAGCTACAGGCCGGTGAAGGCCAGTGGATCTTCCAGTTGGACGGCGAGAGATTCTATCTCCCGTCTACTAAGCGGCATTTCGCTTTGTCTTCCTTCGCGAGCGTGACTCAGGCTCGGAAGATGGCGTGGGGCGTGAGCCTAAATGCCGAATCTGTAAGTGTCGGGAGGTTGACATTTCAGACCGGCTATTCGAGGGCGGGCTATCCTCGTAGCATAATAGGGCTATACCCTGGGAAGGTGGCGAGGGACCTTCCAGTAGGAGAGAATCCAGCTGCGGCGCCGACCTTTGGCACTCAGTTCTGCGAAGTTGACGGGAACTATCCCGCCACGGACTTCAGGGCTCCTGGTTGGGTCCACCCTCCTAGGTCATGGTGGGCGGAGTTGACCAATTATATCCTCAATCATTTTGAGGGGGAATTAGAGAGGTTGAACCTCTATGAGGCCGTCAGGGCGACCTGCTACGGCATTGAGATGAAGGTGGCGTGCTTCTACGCCATTCTTGAGTTGTACTGCCCAGCCTCGGGCACACTAGTCATGTCCGGGAACAAGTAGTTCCCCCAGCTCTTCAAGCTCTTCGAGCTACCTTTGCCACCGGTGTGGATGCTGGAGCAAATGTGCAAATGGCACACCAATTCCCGGCATGAATTCCTTTGTGTTTGTGTTTGCTTGTGTCATACTCTCTATTGTTTTTCATTTTTCATACTTGAGTAATTGTTCATCTTGCATTCTATAATTGCTTTCATTCCATCACTTTCATTATTGGTTTATACTCATCTCAATAAGGAGGCAATTGAGCACCTCAACTCATTATCTGGAGGAATCAAAGAGGAGAAGTTCTAGAGCCCTTCACGGGGAATTCAGCTTCAATTTTTGTTTTGAGTGACCGTTTGCATAATTAATCTTAAGTAGATTTAAATTGTATTTGCTTAGCAAAACACCTATTTACCCCTTCTAGGTGTATTTTAATCTCCACTCAAATTCACCACGACCTCCATCTTCTCCAACTACTTCCCCCACTAAATCCACCTCCAACTACCACCCAATTCACCACCACCATCACACTTCTCCACCACCACTAACTACCATCATCCCCACCATTCCCTCTCACAGTCATCACCTTCTCCTTCACCAATTTCCATCACCACCACTACCAATAAACTACCACCTCCTCTACCCTCCTTGGGGTGGCTGACGGCCACCCTGACCTGCGTTGGCGGCAGCCGGCGCCACTCCCCCCGACGTCGCTTGGCCCACGGCCAGGACGTGGGCCCCCAACTCTGCCTGGTGCGCTCTCTATCCCTGATTCTAGTGTCTCTCTCTTCTCCTGTTCTCTTTCTCTTTCTGATTCTGGTGTCTCATTTCTCTTATTCTCTCTCTGGCTCCCTCTATTTCTCTATTTATAGCTCTCTTTAGATCTCTTTCTCTCTCTAACTTTTCTCTCTAAAAATATCTCTCCCGTGGTGAGAGTGAGTGTGTTCGTGCGTGTGTGCGCGTGTTTTGGAGTCGGGGATTTCACGACTTTTCTGAAGAGATTTAGGCGAGTGTCCTCACCTCGTTTTGGGTTTTCCCGCTTCATCGGGTCGACTATGTATTTTATTCTGTATTTGGTTGTATTTGTATTCGTTCGCATGTATACTTGCATTTGTATGTAGCTGAGTGCCTAGGACTGTGTGTATAGTGTACCGTGACGAATGCTTGTACTAGTATAGTTTCATTTCTGTATATATATACTGCCTATGATGTTATTATTGCGTGGCCGACCTTTCATGATCATTTAGCTTCCAGGCTCTCTACTCAGCTTCCGGGCTTCGCCACTCCACGGTAGCCTAGATAATATCACGTTTATATGAATGCTCGTGTGGTACTAACATCTCATGCATGTACCCTTGTACAGACTCTGGGTTTCTGCCCACTCTCGGGATGGCTATCCAATAGTTTTAGGCCTTGCACCCTTATGATTTTCGTGGTTGGTAACGAGATTGCGCTTAGACCTCAGGCATATAGAGCCTTCGGGCTCTCGCTCACTTCCTCGAAAGAGGAGTGCGTTTAGACCGTCAGGTCTCTCATGCTCCGCCTGGTAGGCATGCTTAGCGCTCAGCGCTTTATCACTAAATTCACCTAAGCGGAATTCTGCCAGATTTTAGACTCTCCATTTAAGCCGAGTTATTCCAGTAGCTCCGTCAAGTGCTCTAGTGATTAAACACTATTTGCTGTCCTTGCCTCCAGCTTGCTTAGCTCCGTTTGGATGTTCGCTTGCTTGTTAATTACCTGTTTGACAGTTTATCTATTCTTTTATTAATGGTTGTGAAGAGTTTAAAATCTTACTTATACTGTTTTCCTAAGACTGCATGATTTTTCGGCATTCGTACCGATCTCTTATATCGGTACTGTTTTCCTATATCTTTGACATGCTTTCACTTGATGTGTTACCACCTGACACCTTACATGCTACTACTTGACACCTGCCCCTGTTATGATATCACTTATCACCTGCCACATGTCATGTCAACACGTAACCTGTAATTATCATAATTATAAAAATCATGTACCTATTATCCTGTATTATATACAGTGATCTGTATCTCTAGTACTCATGTACTCATGAATTCCTAAATCTGTCCTGCTACTGCTATTCCCATAAATTCATCATTACATAATGAATTATAAATACGACAACTTGCATCAGGTTTGGGGAAAACTGATGGGTCTTGATTAGTTCCATGTTTATAGTGGTCATATCGTGTCACGCGTGGTCACATTCTTGAGATTTCACCTGGTGGACACCAGGGATTCTGTGGGTTGTACTGACGCCCCTACCCCTCATTTTTATTCCTATCGGGTATGCACAAGCCCTAGGCCTATTTTTACAGGATATGCGATACCCTACTCCTGTTCGGGTGTACAATAAGTCCCGGTACCTAGCGGTACGTTCCGGTTCAGCACCGGATACTTCTGGAACGTTGTCCCGGACATGTACGGGACCCATTCTAAACATGGCTCGTCGAACTCCATTAGTTTCTAAATAACTAGCTTTATAAGTTGTAAGTAAAAGTATATGGAATGGGACACATACTAAAACCTATAACTTAGACAGTCCTAATTATAATCAGATAATAATATACAATTCGTTGTGTTGTTTACAACTCGGGTTGTATATGCTCGGATTACGGTGACATGGGATAAAGGTATATAGATGAGAGTTTCCTTATTTGGGTTATTCCTTTGACGTACTAGTCTGCCATGACCTAAACTTGTACGATTGGTTTCGATCATATTCTGTTTTATTCGATTTATCAGTTTTATCAGTTTTATATTAGTTTAGAAGATAACTGGTGTTGCCTTATCTGCTTTACTTACTGCCTCCTTACCTGATTCTATATGCTTGTACTCATGATACGATTTTCAATGCATGCTCTTTTAATTCAGATTTATCGATACACGTGTGCTTATCCCTGCACGCCATTTGGCATTCTCCACACCACTCTTTGGGGTGACTCCCCTACACTTGCATGTTCAGATCTTGGAGGTTGGACCGAGGTGGACTTCCTGGTGATCAGAGTTGCGCAACGTAGCGTCGTTGATCAGCAGTTGACCATCCGGAGTCCTATTCGTCCAGGCCCCCTTGCTCGTCTCTTGAGTTTTCTTTTTGTGACTTGTGAACACCTTTTGTACTGTTCATATTTGTATATCTCTTTGTATTCTCACATTTACGCCTATCGGTGATGTAATATTCTTGTAATATTATATCACATCCTATGATGACTTTATAATTGTACTCATATGTTGAAAAGTATAATGTGTTGGCCCAAAGGCCCATCACTCTAGTTTTGATGATGATCAACTCATGTAGTTATGTTTACTAATGATCTTGTGTTTAATTAGTGACAGATTTATGATCAAGATCTTAGTAGGTGTGGTGCTTCAACAAAGGATTTAAAGTCATATTTTGGAGCTAGCACCGGTTGATTCACGAGCCTATGCATCAAGTACTCAAGAAGAGTCGAGCTCGTTGGATTGCATTTGGACCAAGTCAAGAAGATGAGAAGACTTCAAGGGAAGACTTCAAGATCAAGACTTGTGTTTAGGTTTGTTTTTTTAGAAGATTTTATTTTTAGATAAAATGTAAAGGATAGAGTAGTTGGTGGATTGCTCAAGTATACCATGCACACACACTCTTGATTTAGTTGTCTTTTCATAAAAGAATTTTTAGAAAAGACTTTCATTTTGAAGAATACTATTTTGGTTTTTGGTGTTTTTCTTATATACATGTTTTAACCAAAACCAAGTTTAGAGCTTAATGTCAAAACTTAGATATTTCATATTGATTGTGTAGTGGATCATATCCATACATACTATGCCTTAAAATGAATTACAATATCTTGTTTTTGTATTTGGAGAAGTTTTGGAAAATCAAAGTTTGGAAAAACAAGTTTTGGAAAAATACAGTTTTTCATTTGAGCCAATTTTTTCAAGTTACAAAAATAGTCCAATCTTTTATAACATGCCTTGATTTTGTGCAAGCATGTTTGTTTATCAAAGTATATTGGTAAAACTATTTTTGTAGATTTTTCTGTAATTTATGGGATTTTATTTCAACCAAAAAGACCAAGTTTTAATCCCAAAATTTCTGTTTCAGGCTTTAGCCAAGTCGACTAGTCGACTTAACTAGTCGACTATATCTGAAGTCGGCCGACCGGACCAGTCGACCGACGCGCACAGCGTGCACGCCTTGACCTGGCAGTTGGCCGGTCGACCGACCCAGTCGACCGGTACTGAGAGCAGCGCTCTCTGTTCTTTTTGGTCGACCGGACGGTCGACCGGAGGCTCCAACGGTCGGATTCTTGACCGTTGGTGGTCGACCGGGCGGTCGACCGGCAGGTCTGACAGACCCCAACGGCTAGTTTCTGGCAGCCTATATATTTGGGGGTTTGGTTATTGTTTTGGGCCAAGATTTTCAAGTGGGGTTTCACCAGTTTTCCTGAACTATTTAGAGGATTTTCCTCCACTTGATTTAGAGCAAATATTTCCAATCAAAAGGGGAGTTTATCAAGAGAGTGTTTAAAAGTGATTCTTGAGTTTTTCCTCCACCAACTCAATCCTTGTTTTCTCACACAACACTTGAGCTTTCCATTGCTATATCTACCTATAGGGATTTGTTGTGAGAGGATTTTAGGTGATCAAGAGTTGTGATCACCAAAGTTCATTTCTTGTACTTTGAGGAGGCGGACGTGTGTGTCCGCGTTGTTTCGGGTTCGGGTGCGAACTCCGTGTTTGAGGTGCGGCCTCGGCAAGCTTGTGGGGCTTGCGTGTGTACGGGACTAGGGAGTCCGAGGGCTTGTAAGTGTTGCGGCACCGGGGAGAGATCCATTGGATCTTGCATAGTGGAAATCCTTCGTGTGTCAAAGGCGGGGATGTAGAGCAAGTGTGCTCGAACCTCGAAACAAATCCCTTGTGTTTGCGATTGCTCTCTCTCTGTCTCTCATTTATATCTTGCATACTTTTATTGTCTATCTTTATATGCTTGATATATTCATTTGTGCTCATTGATATACTTGCTTGGGTTGTTTGCTAACACTTGTATTTAACCAAGAGAGCCAACGCGGCACCTCAACCCATATCCAGGGGAATCTAGAGGAGTTTGTCCAGAGCCCTTCACGGGAAATTCGGCAACACTCTTTGGTTATACGTGGTGTTTAGTGTAAGAGTTTTGTTTAGGTCATAATTGTTTTTAGTTCCGCATTATTAGGCATTAAGTGACCATTAGATTAGCCATCACCTATTCACCCC
The DNA here is from genome assembly GCA_038442645.1 of Agave tequilana. NCBI lineage: Eukaryota > Viridiplantae > Streptophyta > Magnoliopsida > Asparagales > Asparagaceae > Agave > Agave tequilana. The sequence continues at coordinate 306,841 of JAVJIF010002333.1, forward strand.
CCCTCTAGGTGAACTTACAATTGGTATCAGAGCCAAGTGCTCTTGATTTGGGTCTAACAACTTAAAGTTAAAGATCCTCATTTTTAGGGTAATCACAATATTTGTACACACACTATGGAGTTCATGGCACAACCCACTTTTGACATTCTTAACATTCAAATTTGAAAGGTTAAGATGTCTATGTACCTCAAAGCCCTAGGCATACATGTTTATCTTGCTACCACTAATGATACATATATTAATAATAGCAAGTACTTTGAGGCTAATGCAAAAGCCCTTCATGCTTTAAAGTCAATCCTAAATGATGATTATTTATCTAGGGTTTCTAATGTTGATTCGGCTTTTGTAGCATGGAACATCATCACCTCCCTTGGCGAAAAAGATCTATATTATGCGGGGAGCGATTCGGACGTTGGAAGCGAAACCTCCAACGCATGCTATATGGTCCAAGGGGATAACCTCCTTGAGGTAAACACCGAATCCAATGATGAAGACATGTCATATGATGAGCTCACTTCCTTTTGTCAACAATTGCTTGAGAAATATGACATGATTAAAAGGAAAATAAAATTTTAAAAAGAACATTACTTGCATGCATAAAGAACATGATTCATTTAGAAGTAACATTGCATGTTTAGAAAAAGATAACAAAATTTGAAAAAGGATTTTGATTGCATGCTAAATGAAAAAGATTCATTAGAAAATAAGGTTGCATGCATTGAAAAGAAGAATGAGTTTTTGAAAAATGAAAATGTTTCCTTGATGTCTAAATTGAATGATTTGTGGGAAGGAATATGTCTTTGAAAAATAAAATTGCTTTGGTGGAAAAACAAAAGGAAGTTGTTTTTCAAGAAAACACTAATTTGAAAAGAAAATTTGTTGAAAAAGAAAAAGTAAATGTTTCTAAAAAGAAAAAGTCTATTGATCATGCTTTACATGCCACTACCACTATTGATCAAAATGAGATTAAGAATTTGAAAAATAAAATCAATAGTTTGAGCTCAACCTTGAGCTCATGTGCATTTAATCATAAGAAATTGGAAACCTTATTTTCAAAGAAACAAGTTCCAAACATTCATGCACATCATCCACATCATGCATTTGCTTATGTTGCACGCCACGATCACAATCACACTCATAAGCATACTAAGGTGTACACTTGTACACATTGTGGCCGCAAAGGCCAGTTAGCAAAATTTTGTTTTGATAAGTTGCATGTTTTAAATTTTGCTAATTATAAAAATGTTTGGGTGCCTTACAAAGCTAACCCCCAAGGACCCAAGAAAATATGGGTACCAAAGTCCCCACCATTTGTTTTTGATGTAGGTGAGGGCTCTCACGAGACGTGAGAGATTTGGTGCCTTGATGGTGGGTGCACTTGAACTAAAAGGACACATATTTGGAGCACCGCTATCAAGGAGGTTTTGGTGGGAAAGACCACCATGCTTGGAGCTTTGGAGTCGGTAACAATCTCTAAACTCCCATTTTATTTATGTTCATGCTTGTTCATTCATGATGTTCATAGCATGTTCATGTTTTAATTTTTGTGCTTCATGTGGTAAATGATAGTTTAAATGTAGTTCTTATTAAAACTTGGATTTATACATATACAAGTAGTGAGCCACATTTGATTCATATACGTTTGCACTTCATGCTCACTTGTACCCACTATATGCACATGTATAGCCTAGTTTTGATGATTTCCCCATTTACACTTGTTTTGCCAATTTTCATGTTTTACTTCATGTATATGTATTTTTAATTCAAATCTAATAAATATACATGTATACCCGTGAGTCTCTTGCCTTCATGCAAATATCATTAATAAACTCTTTTATGTTTGGGATATGTATGTGTATTGTTAGGATTGGATAAATCATACATATGCCTAGAAGTTTATTGTTTTAATGAAAAATGATTTTTCATGTTTTTGTTTTGTTAAAAATGTGACTTATGAACTTTTTGAGCTTCAATGTCTATTTTCATGAAAATGCTAATTACATGATTTTTGAACACTCACACTTTATTTATTTTGTCATGACTTAGTTTCATGGACATATTTTTGAGCTTTATAGATTATGAGTGTAAAACTTTGTGTATTTAGTCTTGATTCATGAAAAATATATGATTTGATGTATTTGAAGGATCTTTAACTAGTTTTTCAAAAATCAATTTATACTAGTTATTTATTCTTCAAATTTTATAATGAGATATACACTTGATCTTACCTTGCTTCAATTGGTATCATTGGATCATTTCAATTGGTATCATTATGATTATTTTTGTATATACTCATGATTTGATTATATGTATGTATGCTTTCAAATTCTAGTAGTATCAATTTCTTTGGTATTCTCTTTTCATACATATATATGTGTTATCATGTGCTTAACTTTCAATTGGTTCACATTTTTAAAGCACAAAGTTTTTGAGTTGATCATTATGTTTACATTTGGTATCAATGTGCTTCAACTTCATATTTGTTAAAATTCAATTGGTATCATTATGATTTACAATAATGATTATTTTCAATTTGGTATCTTAAAATTTGTTTGCTTTACAAGAGCTCTGATACCTTTAAGAAAAATTCAAAATTTTGTTTTAATAAGAAAAATTCAAAATTTTTGATATGTATTTCCTATATGAAAGGAGAGCTTAACATCTCTTCTACATATAGATTCATGTTGAGTGTATTGTATATTGAGGAGCTTGACAACTCTTCTTTATGTGGTACACGTGTGTAGAGGAGCTTCACATCTCCTCTTATGCATTGCATACTATGCGTTATGTGAATTAGGACTTGTCATCCCTCTTTCATGTAATGTATATGTGTAGGGAAGTTAACTTAGCGTCTTCCTCTTCATGAATGTATATCGCATATAAACTTTTATTGATTGATTTGTGTTTACCCCTTCTTGATCTCTTTGTTTTTGACAAAAAGGGGGAGAAAAAATTTGTTTGATTTGATTTTACTTTGAACCCTTTGTTGATGAGTGACAAAAAGGGGGAGAAGTATTTGAGTTTATATGCATGTTTAAATAAAGAATTATGTTTATGCATATATATTTTTGTATTGCAAATAGGAGAAAAAGATTTTGATTTATGCTTGTTGCATGTTTTATCTCCATACTTGCATACATATTCATGTGCCTCATTGTCATATCTATTATTTATTTGTTATTCATGAGTTAAGGGGGAGCTTCTTTGAAGCTTTACTTTAATCCATGCATATATAACTTCATGAGTTTTGTCATCATCAAAAAGGGGGAGATTGTTGGCCCAAAGGCCCATCACTCTAGTTTTGATGATGATCAACTCATGTAGTTATGTTTACTAATGATCTTGTGTTTAATTAGTGACAGATTTTTGATCAAGATCTTAGTAGGTGTGGTGCTTCAACAAAGGATTTAAAGTCATATTTTGGAGCTAGCACCGTTGATTCACGAGCCTATGCATCAAGTACTCAAGAAGAGTCGAGCTCGTTGGATTGTATTTGGACCAAGTCAAGAAGATGAGAAGACTTCAAGGGAAGACTTCAAGATCAAGACTTGTGTCTAGGTTTGTTTTTTTTAGAAGATTTTATTTTTAGATAAAATGTAAAGGATAGAGTAGTTGGTGGATTGCTCAAGTATACCATGCACACACACTCTTGATTTAGTTGTCTTTTCATAAAAGAATTTTTAGAAAAGACTTTCATTTTGAAGAATACTATTTTGGTTTTTGGTGTTTTTCTTATATACATGTTTTAACCAAAACCAAGTTTAGAGCTTAATGTCAAAAACTTAGATATTTCATATTGATTGTGTAGTGGATCATATCCATACATACTATGCCTTAAAATGAATTACAATATCTTGTTTTTGTATTTGGAGAAGTTTTGAAAAATCAAAGTTTGGAAAAACAAGTTTTGGAAAAATACAGTTTTTCATTTGAGCCAATTTTTTCAAGTTACAAAAATAGTCCAATCTTTTATAACATGCCTTGATTTTGTGCAAGCATGTTTGTTCATCAAAGTATATTGATAAAACTATTTTTGTAGATTTTTCTGTAATTTATGGGATTATATTCAATCAAAAAGACCAAGTTTTAATCGCAGAATTTCTGTTTCAGGCTTCAGCCAAGTCGACTAGTCGACTTAACTAGTCGACTATATCTGAAGTCGGCCGACCGGACCGGTCGACCGACGTGCACAGCGTGCACGCCTTGACCTGGCAGTTGACCGGTCGACCGACCCAGTCGACCGGTACTGAGAGCAGTGCTCTCTGTTCTTTTCGGTCGACCGGGCGGTCGACCGGAGGCTCCAACGGTCGGATTCTTGACCGTTGGCGGTCGACCGGCAGGTCTGACAGACCCCAACGGTTAGTTTCTGGCAGCCTATATATTTGGGGGTTTGGTCATTGTTTTGGGCCAAGATTTTCAAGTGGGTTTTCACCAGTTTTCCTGAACTATTTAGAGGATTTTCCTCCACTTGATTTTGAGCAAATATTTCCAATCAAAAGGGGAGTTTATCAAGAGAGTGTTTAAAAGTGATTCTTGAGTTTTTCCTCCACCATCTCAATCCCTGTTTTCTCACACAACACTTGAGCTTTCCATTGCTATATCTACCTATAGGGATTTGTTGTGAGAGGATTTTAGGTGATCAAGAGTTGTGATCACCAAAGTTCATTTCTTGTACTTTGAGGAGGCGGACGTGTGTGTCCGCGTTGTTTCGGGTTCGGGTGCGAACTCCGTGTTTGAGGTGCGGCCTCGGCAAGCTTGTGGGGCTTGCGTGTGTACGGGACTAGGGAGTCCGAGGGCTTGTAGGTGTTGCGGCACCGGGGAGAGATCCATTGGGATCTTGCATAGTGGAAATGCTTCGTGTGTCAAAGGCGGGGATGTAGAGCAAGTGTGCTCGAACCTCGAAACAAATCCCTTGTGTTTGCGATTGCTCTCTCTCTCTGTCTCTCATTTATATCTTGCATACTTTTATTGTCTATCTTTATATGCTTGATATATTCATTTGTGCTCATTGATATACTTGCTTGGGTTGTTTGCTAACACTTGTATTTAACCAAGAGAGCCAACGCGGCACCTCAACCCATATCCAGGGGAATCTAGAGGAGTTTGTCCAGAGCCCTTCACGGGGAATTCGGCAACACTCTTTGGTTATACGTGGTGTTTAGTGTAAGAGTTTTGTTTAGGTCATAATTGTTTTTAATTCCGCATTATTAGGCATTAAGTGACCATTAGATTAGCCATCACCTATTCACCCCCCCCTCTAGGTGAACTTACATAATGCACCACGTGCTTCTGTACTATGATGCTTGCATGTACTGATGCTTAGCGTATATATGTAAGGGTATTTTCGATCTACATATATGTTGCAGTAATGTCTCTGTACCCACGGGATCAGAATGTTACAGGGTGGTATCAGAGCCTAGGCTCTCATATCCTTAGTACATCCAGATGACAAATTAATAGTGAAAAAATTTGCAACTGAAATGCATGAGTCCTAGTTATACAATCCATAGTTATCTATTTTTTTCTTGATCGTTCTTTCTTCGATTCCTGATTTTTTTTTTATTTTTTTAACTAGTCCGGTTTTCATAGTTTTTATACCAACATAAGATATAGATATACTGGAGGTATAGCGGCAGAGTACTAATTGAAGCTATTATACTATCTCTTCGACCAACTCTAGAAGCTCTGGTATTCTCAGAATTGATCTACAATCGGATTACCTTTCAGAATTCAGTATTCGAGATTCTTTACAGGTATTCTATATTCTTGGCTATATCTTTCAGAGTGATCGATGCCTAGTATTCAGAATTCTTAATTATCGGTCTTCTTTATTTATGCTCAGAATTGTCAGGGTTTTCTTTATCTTCACTATTCTGGTCCATTCTCAAAATAATAGCAAGCATACAACATATCAGGAATACTATTACAGACTTTTCATGAAGTACAACTTCATGCTTCTCAGATAAAGAAGTAATATCGGGTCAGTATTATTTGGCATCGTTCAAAGATTTATACAACAAGAAGTGCAGAAGATGTCTATGTTCCGATTATTGTTCAGTCGACTTGAGAGCGTTACCCTTAGTTATTCATATTTTAATTGGTATAATCCCTATCCCTATCATTTTTGTGTTCATCTTCCCCTTATCGAAATTTTGAGGACGAAATTTTTATAAGGTGGATGGAATGTAACACTCCGATCCTGGGATACATATTTAGATACGTATTTAGATTTTTTGATTTACTTTCCGTATTTGTTTTAGTTTTATGATTATTTATGCGATTGTTTTGCATTGGATACGGATTCGTGAACTCGGAGTCAGTACTAGTCTGAACTGGGGACCTGATCCTAGTGTATTGCTCGATTGATCTTTTCAATAGTTAAATTTGATCAGTTTTAGTTTCAAACATTATTTTCCAATATTTTTGATTTTTCATGATTTTTTTGAAAATTTTTCGAATTAAGTGGCAAAGTCTTTAAAATTGGTGCCGGCCAGTATCGCTGGTCAACTTTAGGATTTTTTTAATTACAAATGGAGTAGAATTTTTGAAATTTGCTTTCACATTATTCCTTAAAATCACATTTTCTATCTTAATATATTTTGAGAGAATTTTCTGAATTTATCAATACTCGGCCGGATTTGGTGTCTATCAGTATCGTTGGTTAATTTCAGAATTTTTAATTTAAACATGATTTTATTTCTGAAAACCTATTTCATCTTATTCTTCAGGGTGATGTTTTCTGCCTCTGGATATTTTTGAGATTTTTTTTTATGGAATAGTCGATATTTTTCGATATTATTATAATATTATTATTTTAAAATCTTTTCATTTCTTTCTTTCTTTTCCTTTTCTTTTTCTTTCCCCCCGCAATCACCCACCTGCCGACCTACTCCCCCCACATGGGGCCTGCCACCCATTATTTCCCCCTCTCATCACTCTCTTTCATTCTCTCTCTTTCTTTTTCTTTTTCTTTTTTTTCTTTCCTTTTTTTTCTTTTCTCTTCTCCTCCTCTCATTCTTCTCTCTCTCTCCCTCTCTTTTTCTCCATTTGGGCAACGACCACCCCAAGCTCGGTGCCAGCGCATCTCTGGTGAACCCCAAGGCTGTCGTCAGTGGGCCTAACTCTGACCAAACCTCTCCACCTCACCCCACTTCCTCTTCCTCTCTCCATCTCCTTCCATCCTCACTTCCATCTTCCAAGTCAACCACCATCATTATGTTCTCCCCTAAAATCTTTTCACCATCACCAACATCAACAGTTCTACTTCTGCTCTTCCTCCTTCTCTTCCAATTTCACCATGCCCCTCCCTAATCTCATCATCTCCACTTAAATTCACCACCACCTCCATCTTATCCAACTACTTCCCCCACTAAATCCACCTCCAACTACATCCCAATCCACCACCACCATCACACTTCTCCACCAACACCACCATCATCCCCACCATGCCCTCTCACAATCATCACCTCCTCCTTTACCAATTTCCAACATCTTACCAATAAACCACCACCTCCTCTCCCTTCCTTGGAGTGGCAGGCGGCCACCCCGACCTGCGCCGGCCACCTGCACTGGCGGCGACCGGCGGCCATGGCCCCCCAACTCTGCCCTATTCGCTCTCTCTGATTCTGGTGTCTCTCTTCTCCTGTTCTCTCTCTGATTCTGTTGTCTCTCACTTTTTCTATTCTTTCTCTAGCTCCCTCTCTTTCTCGCTCTAGGTCTCTTTCTCTCTAGCTCTCTAACTTTTCTCTCTCTAAAAATATCTCTCCCATGGTGAGAGTGGTCGTGCTTGTGCACGTGTTTTAGAGTCAGAGATTTCACGGCTAAGTGATTTAGGCGAGTGTCCTCACCTCGTTTTGGGTTTCTCCGCTTCGTCGGGTCGACTATATATTTTATTCTGTATTTAGCTGTATTTGTATTTGTTCATATGTACACTTGTATTTATATGTAGCTGAGTGCCTAGAACTGTGTGTATAATGTACCTGTGACGAATACTTATACTAGTGTAGTTTCATTCCTGTACATATATACTGCCCGTGATGTTATTACTGCGTGGCCGACTCTTTGTGGTCATTTAGCTTTTGTGCTCTCTACTCAGCCATATGGATTCACCACTCCATGATAGCTTAAATATTATCACGTTATATATATGCTCGTGTGGTACTAATATCTCGTGCAGGTACCCTTGTACAGACTCTGGTTTCTGCCCACTCTCTGGATGGCTACCCAATAAATTTTAGGCCTTGCACTCTTATCAGTTTCATGGTAGCTACCGAGAGTGCGCTTAAACCCTGAGCGTACTCTAGCCTTCGGGCTCTCGCCCACTTCCTCGAAAGAGAAGTGCACTTGCACTGTCAGGTCTCTCATGCTTCGCCTGGTAGGCATGCTAAGCACTCAACGCTTTATCACTTGATTCGCCTAGGTGAAACTCTGTTGGATTTTAAACTCGCTATTTAAGCCGAGTCATTGTAGTAGTTTCGTCAAGCGTTCTAGTGATTAAACACTGTTTGCTGCCCGTGCCTCCAACTTGTTTAGCTCCGCTTGGATGTTCGCTTGCTTGCTAATTGCATGTTTGACAGCTTATCTATTTTTTTGTTAATGGTTGAAGAGTTTGAAATCTTAGTTATGTTTTTTTCTGAGACTGCATAGTTTTTCGGCATTCATACCGATCACTTATATCGATACTGTTTTCTTGTATCGCTTGACATGCTTTCACTTGATGTGTTACCACCTAACATCTTACATGCTACTACTTGACACCTCCCTGTTACGATATCACTTATCACCTGCCACCTGTCATGTCAACACTTGACCTATAATTATTATATTTATAGGAATCATGTACCTATTATCCTGTATTATATACAGTGACCTATATCTTTAGTACTCATGTACTCCTAAATTCCTGAACCTGTCATGCTCCTGCTATTCCCGTAATTTGATAATTACATAATGAATTATAAATAAGACTTGTACCGGGTTTAAGGAAAACTGATGGGTCCTGATTAGTTCTATGTTTATAGTGGTCATATCGTGTCACGCGTGGCTACATTCTTGAGGGATCACCTAGTAGCCACCAGGGATTCTGTAGGGTGTACTGGCACCCCTATTCCTCATGTTTTTTTCTGCCGAGTATGCACAAGCCCTAGACCTATTTCTACGGGATCTGCGATACTCTACTCCTGTTCGGGCGTATAATAACTCCCGGTACCTAGCGGTACGTTCCGGCTCAGGACCGGATACTTCTGGACCATTGTCCCGGGCATATAGGGGACCCATTTTAAACACGGTTCGTCGAACTCCACCAGTTTCTAAATAATTGGCTTTATAAGTTGTAAGTGAAAGTATGTGAAATGGGACACATACTAACACTTGCAACTTAGACGGCCCTAATTATAATAAGATACTAATATACAATTCGTTGTGTTATTTTGTAACTCGAATTGTATATGCTCGGATTACGGTGACATGGGATAAAGGTATATAGATGAGGTTTTCTTGTTTGGGTTATTCCTTCGACGTACTAGTTTCATGGAGCCGTGACCTAAGCTTGAACAATTGATTTTGCTCGTATTCAGTTTTATTCAGTTTTATCAGTTTTATCGGTTTTATGTTAGTTTAGAAGATAACTGGTGTTGCCTTATCTGCTTTACTTACTGTCTCCTTACCAACTCTTATATGCCTGTGCTTATGACACGATTTTCAATACATGCTCTTTTGATTCAGATTTATCGATACACGTGTGCTTGTCCATGCACGCCACTTAGCATTCGCCACATCACTCGCTGGGAGTTCTGACTCCCCTGCACCTGCGTGTTCAGATCTTAGAGCTTGGATCGAGGTGGACTTCTTGGTGATCAGAGTTGCGCAGCGTAGCGTCGTGGATCATCAGTTGGCCATCTGGAGCCCTATCCTTTCAGGCTCCCTTGCTCGTCTCTCGAGTTTTTCTTTTGTAACTCATGAGCACCTTTTGTACTGTTCATAGTTGTATATCTCTTTGTATTTCGCATTTTCGCCTATCAGCGATGTAATATTTTTGTAATATTATATCACATCATGTGATAACTTTGTAATTGTTCTCATATGTTGGAATGTATAATGCACCACGTGCTTCCATACTCTGATTCTTACTTGTACTAATGTTTAGCGTATATATGTGAGGGTTTTTTTGACCTGCGAATATACGTCGCAGTAACGTCTCCGTTACCCACAGGATCGAGGCGTTACACAATGAGTAATAAAATGAGGCCAAGTGGCTGTTTGGTCGAAAAAATGTGAAATAAAATTCTTATTGATTTCCAAGAAAATTTCAACGTATCAAAATTCGATTACAAAAGAGGGGAGAATATTTGAATCTCCTCTGTGTTTAAGACTGGGTTTTTCGTGTGGCGATGAAGAGTGAATCTCGTTCTCCGTTGATGGGCTGAACGACAAGCTTTTCTTGGATCATTTATGGATATAAGATCACTCTAGTTAGACATAACAAGTTTTGGAGTTCTCTTTTGAAGAAGAAAACTTCTTTTTTCTCTCTTTCTTCTCTTGAACACCAAAAGATTCTCCCTTTTACCAAAAAAGCCGACCCCTTTCAATAGCTTTCATGGCTATTTATGGAGTTATACAGGGCTAGAATTGTTCCCTAGAATCCCTCCATAATGGGGATTAGCTCTCCACTTTATGTGGGTGTTAATTGATCTAGTAATGGGGCAGTTACACAGCAAAAACGCAACCCTTGCGGGTTCTTATTCTGTTGTTGACACGCGGGGCTCGCAGGCTCGCTTTTGAGATAAGATGCGGGCTTGGTTGAGCTTCACGTTTGAGTTGGAATGCGAGCTTTGCAGGCTGGCGCTTGAGTTGAGACGCGGGCTTGGTTGAGCTTCCGCATTTGAGTTGGAACGCTGGGCAGACTCAGGCTCGTGTTTACCAACACGAGGTTCATGTTTGAGCTGAAAATGCGACCTTCACATTTGAGTGAGATTCACGTCTGAGGACTTGTCTTTAGTGGTTTTTAGATAGCTTACAAAACCCCTTCCAAAGTTTTCGAAACTCCGCATTGAGTAGGACAGATTTCAGAATACTTTGGACTTCATGTTGATTTGGACTAGTAATCTTTTGAGAAGTCCTGAGCTTGATCTTGTCTGGATTCTGGTCTTTGTGAGTATACTATCGAACTGCTTGATGCCTCCAGGGTAGATCTTTATGAGTGTCTAGATATACAGTCTAGAACTTTTCTGAGTTCTGATTTGTTTATCGGTGTACCATTGAACCGGTAGAGTTGTCAATTGCTTTTGTCAGTGTACTGTTGAGCTGATTGCAGAAGTGGGGACATACTCTGGTGTTGGCAAGAAAAGACGCGGCCTTTATTGATGAACACGTGGGTCTCATCTGTTGAAGATGTGATTCTTGTCTTGTTTTTGAAACGCGGGGATCGTTGGATGTTTCTGAACGCGAGCCTCGCATTAAGCTTTTTGAAATGCGACTCTCTTGAAACGTGGGGATCGCGTTGGAAGCTTACGGATGCGAGCTTCATTTACTTCAAACATGAAGGTCGCATTGGACCATTCTGGGCGCAGATGTTATTAGGAACGCGGGTCTCCTCAGTGCCACGCGTCAGCTCGATTTGAGCTCGAGATATGCGCCGCGTATCTCGGCCGTTGGGAGGTTTATAAAAGACCCGAGTCTTTCAACAGTTAATTCACTTGACTGTTCATCTCTCTCAATCGGACTCACATCTGAAGATCAAAAGCTCTTGAGCTTTCTTAAGAACCCATAAAGTTTCAAGCTTTTTCCCAATCTCATTTGAAAGATTTAACCGTGCAAATGGCTCCAAAAGTGAAGGCTATCGCTTCCTCCTCCAGTGCTGCCGTTGTTGAGACCCAAATGGGTGGTGCTTCTCCTCAGGAAGCCCCTATTTCAGGTAAGAAAGTTCATAAATGGCTTTCACCCTTAGAAACACGAAGAGGCTTTGTCCCTTTAACTTTTTCATGAAGTTTTGAATAGTCGACGCAGACCTCGCAGCTCCGCGTTTGATTCGTGGACATGGCTCTCGCGTTGATGAGCAAAACGCGGGTCTGGTGATCCTTTCGCTTCTTTGTCTTGTCAACGCGACCCTCGCGTCTGTGAATTAAACGCGAGTCTGGCGAGCTCCGCATTTTGAGACTTTTAGGGTTGAGTCTCATTTATGAGACTCGCGTTTAAGTCTCAAGACTTAGAAAAATTTCTTATGAATTTATAAGTTCATAAGTGTGAACTTCAGACGCGGGCTTCATATGAGCATCGCGGTTCATCTCTTTGAACGCGGGTCTCATGTGATTAGCCCGGCATTTAACTTTCAACACTTTAATATTTTTCACTGCTTTTTTCTATCTGATTTCTTCTTTTTACAGTGAAGTATTCTTCTGATCCTTTGGTGAAGAGATGTCATTTTGGCCATATGGGCGGACCAGACTCGAATATTATCTCTAAACTCAGCAGGATTGTACCGGATTCACCGGGAAGAATCGGGAGCGACAAACCAAGTTGAGCCGGGCTAGCTCGCTGACTCTCTAGGAGCTTATCACAGATGGGAGATTTGAATCTAATGCCCGTATATTGTTAAGAAAGCCAGATTTTTTTATTTGAAGATTTTGTCGATGAGGATGCAGAGGCCTTGCTCTTGATAATTCACATGAATCTAATAGCATCTACAAGGCCTTGCTCTTGTAAGAGCCATTAATGGCTCATTATGATGGATTCTAACATCTAACTTGTTAACTTGCTAGCCAAGCTAACTCTCTCTTATTTCATGCTTACTTCTAATGGTTTTGATGATCTAAGATTTGTATTAGCTTGCTCTTGATGCAAGTTTTAAATGTGAGGAACTATCTTATGTGCCATACTTTGCATTGCTTCTTGAAGCCAAGGACTAGTGATGGCCAAGGATCCATGTGAGGCAACTATCACTAAGAGGTTAGCATGATTAATGGAGCATTTAGTAGTTAGTTGTCATGAATCTTTTTCTCTTTTTCTCTTGTTTTCAAACCTTTTTTTAACATAAAAATACTATTTCTATTTCATGTTGTTTTCATCTCTATTTCTTCTACTTCTTCTTTTCTTTTATTTTATTTTTAAAACCATTTTTCAAAACCTCTTCTTATTTTATTTTATTTTATCTTATTCCTATTTTCTTGTTTGATTCCACCGATTCGCAACTACTTCTTATTTATTTTTCACATTGTTATTTTCATCACCTTCTCACCTATCATTTCTGGATTTCTTTTTTTCTTTTTCTCATTTTTTAAACAAAGAAGAAATTATTAACATGACACGTGAATAAGAACCGTTAATGCTTCTATCGCCTCCCGTCCCTGTGGATTCATCCCGGTGAGCCAATACTATAATGGAGTATCGAGGGAACATTAACACACACGCTTTTCATTGAATTTATAAAAACACCCATTTTCGAGTGCAGGTTTCTACTTGATCACCAGGTGATTGGAGAAAGGCAAGAGAGAGGGTGGGATTTAGAGAGAGATTAAGAGAGATTAGAGAGAGGGGGAGAGATATTTGAGGGGGGAGAGAGTTTGAGCGTAGAAGAGGGCTGGAAGAAAGAGAAGAAAAGAAAAGAAATTGAAGAATAAAAGAAAGAAGGAAGAAAATGGGACAAGGGGGATGAATTGTGTAGAAGGTGGGAGTAAAAGAAAAAAAGGAAAGAAAAGTAAAAGGAAAAAGGAAAAGAGAAGAAAAGGGAAAAGAAAAAGAAAAGAAAAGAGAAAGGAAAGGAAAAAGGGAAAAAAGAAAAAAAAAGAAAAGAAAGGGACAATACCCAAGCCAAATTCTGGATTCGGAAAAATACAAATATTTTTTTTATTTGGTTAATTTTTGACTAAATCAGAAAAATCTCCAAAAGTTTCTAAAATAAAAAAAATTATCCTGAAAAACATTATGAAATCAGATTTAAGAAATTCACCCCCTTTATAAATTAAAAATTCAGAAATCAATTGACGATACTGATCGATGCTGGATTTAGGAGATTTTTCAAAATAAATCACAAAAATTCTAGAAAATTTTGATAAGTACACAATATTGAAAATTTGTACCTGAAATGAAAGCATTTTCAGTCTAACTACTAGGAAGGTCAAATATAGTAGTTACATTATATAAAGAAAAGGGATCGGGTCCGATACAAAATAATAATAAAAGAATAATAAAAGAATATAAAATACGAAAAATATAGAAAAACACGAGTGAAAAATTGGGACACGTATCTAAATACATATTCTAAGGAGGGTGTTATAGGTTTGACATTGAAGCATGGCTTAAGGTTCTCATTTGTACATGGACTAAATTTTTAGCCTCTGACCTAGAGCTCGGGGTTTGACCATCCAAGCTTGAGCTAGAGGTTGTTATTTGAGTCTGGACTTAATTTTTGGCCCCCAGCTAGAGCTTGGGTCTGACCATTGAAACCTGAGCTCCAAGTTCTCATTTGAGTCTGGACACAATTTTTAGCCTCCGAGTCGGAGCTCAGGATTTAACCATCGAAGCTTGAGCTCCATGTTCCCATTTGATTTTTGGCCCCCAAATCAGAGCTCAGGGTTTGACCATTGAAGTCTGAGCTTGAGGTTCTTATTTAAGCAGGACCCAATTTTTAGCCTCTGACCCGGAGCGGTGTTAGACCATCGAAGCCTAAGGTCGAGGTTCACATTTGAGCCAGACTCAATTTTTGGCCTCTGAGCTGGAGCTCGGGGTTTGACCATCAGAACTTGAGCTCGAAGTTCTTATTTAAGCTTGGTCTCAATTTTTGGTGACCGAAACGGAGCCAAGGTTTGACAATCGAAGCCTGAGCTCGAGGTTCTTGTTTGAGCCTGGACTACAATCATATGAGAGTTCATTAAACGTGAAATGCATCTTTCATTTTAGTTGCTTTTTCACCATTACAAAATTCTGAGCAATGGAAGAAATAAATTGGCAAAGCTTGCTCATAAAAATATATGGTAGAAAATCAGAGGATTCCATATTCAAGCAATTTGATGGTGCCATGAGATTGTTTTCCCTATTGTTCGTGACTATGATCACTCCATTGCCATCATTTTTCATCTTTGTTCACCACATACTATTAGCCATCACTCTTCTTGGCGAAGGTGCATGGCCCACTAGTGACCTTAGAGCAAGATCTGAAATCCTCCCCCTGACTCTTTACATTTACTTCATCATTTCCTTGAAGTCTTGAAGAGGCTCGAGTGTGGCCAAGACCTCGAACATCTTGGGTTGGTCTTCACCTCATTGTTGATGCACTGTAATGCAAGTGTGGCAACAGAGAGAGTTGGGACGAGGAAGGAGAATGATAAGGAAGGAGGAGGCAGTGGTTGCAGCACTAGAGAAGGAGGAGACGTCATATGCTAAGAAGAGAGGCAAGATGAGAAGAAGAGAACCATCGAGGACGAGGGTGACGACGAGGGCGACGATGAGATCGAGATCGAGAGAGAGGCCAGGGGGTACGTGAGGATGAAGGAATTGAGATTTGTGAGAGAGAGAGAGAGAGAGAGGATAAGGGGATTTGAGATAGAGAGGCTAAAGCACTGATAGAGAGATGGCAACGGATGGGTTCGGAATCGACTTCGAGAATGAGAGAGAATATGGGAGAGTTAGGACGGGGGCATGGGGGAGAGAGAGAGAGAGAGACTAGGGCGGTGACTGGGACGGCGAGGGTGGTGGCAAGAAGGGGTTTGATCGAGACAAGAGAGAAGAGGGAGAGAGAGAGAGAGAGGAGAGGAAGAGACTAGAGAGGAGAATAAGGGGGTGAAAGAGATTGAGCTGTAGGTTTTGATCAAGGCAAAAGAGAAGGTTTTTTTTTTTTGCAAAATTTCGTACCCTCTCACTTATTATAACTCAGCCTCAGATATGGGGCTGGGATTTTGCCATATCAGCGACATAGGAAATAGTTCCTCCTATGTCAGTTGATTTTCTATTTTTCTCATATATATATATATATATATATATATATATATATATATATATATATATATATATATATATATATATATATATATATATATATATATATAGAGAGAGAGAGAGAGAGAGAGAGAGAGAGAAATGTATATCAGCCCGCGGGCTGAGAGTACTCTCTCAGCCTGCGGTGACGTGGCTCAATTTGTCACCTCACTGACTTGCGGCCCGCTTTTAGGAAGAAGTTAAATTACCAAATACCCCTTTCGATAACTTTTCTTATTGTTTATTATTATTTTCCCCCCCTTTTATTTTGCCGCTCTTTATAGGATATAAATTACTTTTCGCCCTATTTCTTTACCTCTTTTTTGAAAGATCTAGTTTCTCCTTTTCAGCCTGCGATAAATTTTTTTGAAAATATAAAATCTTTTCAGATCAATTTTTTCAGCCTGCGATAAAATTCTACTTTATAGTTTAATTTTTTTGTATATAATGTAGTCAGAGTCTTTGGTCGCATTGTACATTTAAACTGCGACCTTAGTCAAAGTCTTTGGTCGCAGTGTACATGGTTAAATGCGACCAAGGTCGCAGTGTTGTTATTGATAAAGATGGCCAGCAACTGCAATCTAGGGTTGCATTACATGGACTGCGACTTTGGTCGCAGTACGTTAAGTAATTAATTTTTTTGTATATAATGTAGTCAGAGTCTTTGGTCGCATTGTACATTTAAACTGCGACCTTAGTCAAAGTCTTTGGTCGCAGTGTACATGGTTAAATGCGACCAAGTCGCAGTGTTGTTATTGATAAAGATGGCCAGCAACTGCAATCTAGGGTTGCATTACATGGTCAGCGACTTTGGTCGCAGTACGTTAAGTAAGTGTTGTTTTATTAAGTGTTGTTTTGGATTAAGTCATTTTTGAATCTAAATGAAAAATGAAAAGTTGTCTGTTGTCTGATGCGACTTGGAGTCACTCCGTGAGACGCGACCTGTCATAAAGATTTTATGAGATCTTTTAACCTCAAGTCTACGTTGACGAACCCGCACCATTCGTTGTTTTCCGAAGCGGTTGTCCACACGTCGGCTCTTCATTGGGTTTAGGCGTTAATGTCTTTTAATGCCAAACCGGCGCTGGCGGTTGGAGACCATTAATGCCGACGATTCTGATTAATGAACCATTAATTATGGTTATTATGGGCTGCCTATAAATAGGTCTCACCCTCTCCCTTTAACAGCCCATAATTAGACTGTCATCATTCGAGAGCAATTGCTCTGAGAATTTCCGCCTTCTTCAGTCTCTAACAGGGGCCTGCCTCCATGGATGAAGATGACCCTATGGACGAACTTGATCGATGTTCGTCCATAAGGGAAGGAGTCATAGACCTCATCGTCCGTAAGAGAATAAGTCATGGTCCTCGTCGTGCGCAAAAGAATAAGTCATGATCCCTGACGAGGACTTAAGCCTCACCGAGATCTGCTCTGACTTGATGCACCAGTCAAGCTTGCTGATAACGGATGGTCAGAGTGGGTATGGCGGCGGGGGATGTGGTGGATATAGTGCTGGGTAGCATACCTTGTGAGGTCTCACAACCTCCTCTCTTACCCCAGAAGTGACATCGAGGAAACTCCATGCTCACTGGATAACCTTCTGGTGAGGAGATGTTCATCAACGAAAGATCGTATCCCGGCACTTTGGAGGGTCAGTTGGAATCGGAGGATTCTGCTGCCACCAGACCTCAAGAAGAAGATTGCTCTTAGTCAACAAGGGCTCTTTTTTTTATGTTTAGTCTTCTTGCTCTTTTGATGTTTAGTCTTCTTTGTACTGCTATATTGTAACACTCAATCTTATTGTATAAGAGAGCGTTTTGTATCATTTTCACATGCCTGGAGATAAATGTCTGGACATAAATAAAAAGACCTCAATAACACCACTGCTCTTAGTCAACAAGGGATCTTTTTGATGTTTAGTCTTCTTTGTACTGCTATATTGTAACACTCAATCTTATTGTATAAGAGATCGTTTTGTATCATTTTCACATGCCTGGAGATAAATGCCTGGACATAAATAAAAAGCATATTTGTTTTTTTAATAAACTACGAACTTGGTCGCAGCCATGCATTGCAAACAAAACAACTATGACCATAGATGACACTGCGACCAAGGTCGCATAAGATACATTGCAAACAGTAACTCTACTGCGACCAGGGTCGACACTGCGACCAAAGACTGCGACTAAGCAACTGCTGCGGTGACGTGTCACCTCGTCGCAGTGTTGTTGTTGATTAAGACTAAAGACCAGCAATAGCGACCAAGATTGCAGATTATTTTTTTAAGACTGCGGCCATCAACTGCGACCAATGTCGCAGTGTTTTTGTTGATTATTTATAAAGACCACCAACTGCGACCAAGGTCGCAGTGATGTTGATTAAGAGTAAAGACCAGCAACTGCGACCAAGGTCGCTGTGTATTTTATTAAGACTAAACACCAACAACTGCGATTAAGGTCGCAGTTTATTTTATTAAGACTACAGTCGTTTATTTTATTAAGACTACGGTCAGAAACTGCGACCAAGGTAGCAGTGTTGTTGTTGGTTAAGACTAAAGTCCAGCAACTGCGACCAAGGTCGCAGTGTATTTATTAAGTCTGCGTCCAGCAACTGCAACCAATGTCGCAACCTTTCATTTTAAAAATTTATAAGGGTGAAGTAATATAATTATTAACTGCGTTGTAACGCCCCGATCCCGCAGGTACGGGGACGTTATGGCGACGTACATACGCGAGGTGGAAACACGCTCATGCGTACGTTAAGCCTCAGTACAGTACATTACCTCCATATAGTCATGAGGTCCAGCATGAAATAAGTACAAGAATACCTGCAGAAAGGGGTCAACGATCATAACCGATATGAAAAATAGAGACAAATAAGATAACAGAAATAAATGCCCAAGATACCTATGAATAGGTCAGATGAGGAATCTTCTATGTCGCTCCAAGGCACTCTCTGCTACTCCGAGAACTCGGATCTCCAATCTGGGCACGCAAACCCAGGGTCGTCAGAAAGCGACCTAGTGAGTGGTAAAATGAAGGAGGCAGTAATATATGCATAATAATACAAGCACGATACTAATATATAATACCTGATGTGGTACAAGTGATATTATATCATAATATTGTAAGCATATATGAAGCAGTGGAAATATATAAACATGTCATCTTTTGGTACCATCACTACCTAGCCGGTTATCATCGGGTCATGACTCTAATCATATCTAGTTTATATAATAAATAATGTTATCTAGCGGTGACGTAAAAGCAGTGAACATGGTAGTGATGTAAATGAACATGCAGGTGGGCATATGCAAAATGAACATGCTACTGTGTTGTGTTTAAATAGCATATAAGTAATTCAAAACAGAATATATGTAATGCAAGGTGTACATGTGCATGAGTAGTATGCCACCATAAGTATCAGGTAGTGTAGCAAAGTCTACAGGTAACATGATAGCGGATACAATAACATGAACAGGAACAGTAACAGGTAAGCAAGATCACAGTGAACATGAACGCAGACAAAATAACAGGAACAGTAACAAGTTAGTATACATGTATCAGGCAAGTTATGTGATTGACACAATAGTAGAAATCAGTACCACCTGATATTTTAATCAATCTCTTCCAGTGTCCCATACCACTGGCAGTTCATACTGGAGCCCGCACTCCAGTCGAACCCATCCAGACATGGCCTACGGGTACCATTATCCAGACGAGAGAGTGACCAAATAACAAGTGTTCCCAACGTCACTATTGTGTATAGTGTTTTATTATGTTAATTGGAAACCCATGGTCGAGGAGTTCTTATCGGGTAATGTATCCCGTGCATACCCGGGATCACGGCCTTAAACGGACCCCTGGCTGCTGAGACCAGGGCCCTCCGCTAAGAGGGGAGCACGAATCAAGTAACGGGAGCTCATGGAGCTAGTGGTAGGTAGCACTACCGTCCCCTGCAGTGGGACTAACAATATGGATCCAGTACATCACCCGATAAGATCTAATCAACCGTCAAGTCTCCCCCATACCCAAGTTAACTTTATGATCTGATATGTCAAATATACAATGTAACAAGTAGCATTACAATATGTGATACGGGTAACATGATAACTGGACCAGAGCTTTGTTGATAGCATAGAACAATATAACGTGAATCAGGAACAATATAACGGGATCAATATAACGGGAACAATATAACGGGAAACGGGATCAATAGATGTGGAAGTCCACATATAGCATATCAACAGCTCTTAAGTCCAGTATCGGGAATATCCATATCAATAACAGGAAACAATCACATAACATGAATACGGTAACATGGAACAATAGTACATGTACTATGAACAGGGATCCATATAGAAAGCATACATGCACGTGCAACAGTGATATGCAGAGAATCTATATAATGATGATCACAATATATGTGATGACGGTAGTCTGTGAAGTAGTGCATATGAGTAACTGATGTGACGTGTCATAGTATCGGTGCAACATGTATAGTAATACCTATGGGCAGTGTCTAATATCATGTACAGTGAACTATCGTATCAGTGTAAGGATGATAACAATAATATGACATGCGGTACTTATCCTTGTACTAGTGGAACATAAATGTGTGGCCATAATCCATGTAACAGTACATGTAATAATGGTAGTCCGTGTATCATATAATATCATGTCCTGTGAATTATAGTAACAGTATCTAGCATGCATGTCTAGTGACAGTGTTGTGTCATCGCGTATCTATGGAACCGTATGCAGGTAACGTTACTGTGATACGATACATGACATGATAGTGTCCAAACATATGGTGACATAGTGTGCCGGATGTCAGTGGTCCATGAACATGACCTAATAAGTATCCAGTGTTACACTCTACGTCTATTACGTATCCGACATATTTAAGTACAGTGTTTATTACAATGTTTTAATATGGTGTACCAATTAGGATTTACCGGTAAGTAATAAAGCAATCAAGTTCAATTAATAGACGAAAAAGATAATTTATAAAATAAAAACACTCACAAACTGGCCATAGGACTGTAGCTCTCTTCCCCACGATCGTAACGGATCCAGAATCGCCTGAATCGGAGTCCGGCAAATACTGAAAAGTAACAGAGGGTTTTCTGTAAATATACCTGTAATGGGTTTCGGATGCGGGTTTGGTTCATAACGGGTCGGGTTTGGATCCAATACCCAAACCCATAACTTAAGTTATTGGGTAATTGGGTTAACGGGTTTGGGGGGATTTAGACCATAACCCAGAAAGAGTTAATGGGTTCGGGTTTACACCCGAACCCATCAACAGAGCAACAGCAGCAGCTATTGCTGCTGCTGTAAGAGTAAGCCGGCCAGCCTTGCTGGCCGGTGGCGGCGGGGGCCCGCCGGCGGCGGTCCCGGCCGCCGGCGGCGCGACTGAGGGTCAGGGAGAGAGAGACAGTGAGGAGAGTAGGAGAGAGAGAGAGAGAAATAGAGAGATAGGGAAGAGGGGAAAAGAGATTTACAGTGAAGAAGAAGAAGAAAGAAGAAGAAGAAGAAGAGGAAGAAGGGGGTGGCGCGGCCGGTAGGGGCGCGCGCCACCGGCGGCGGCTGGGCGCGGCGGCGCCGGGCAGCGGCGGCTGCGGCTGCGGCGCTTGGCTGGGGTCGCCGGAATTGGAGCCGGCGGCGATCAGTGGGAGAGAGAGAAAGTATTGGGGAGAAAGAGAGAGAGAGAAGAGAGATAAGAGATAGAGAGGAGAGAGAAAGTGGGAAGTGAGAGAGAGAATAGATGGGAGAAGAGAGAGGAGGAGGGATTTTAAAGAGGGGAAAGAAGAGAGAGAGAGAAGGCGGTGCGTTGGCGGTGGGAAGTCTCCAGAGAAGGGAAGAAAGGAGAAGAAAGAAAGAAAAAGAAAGATAAAAAAAATATTTAATTATTATTATATTAGCCTTAAATTTGACCAGCCCCGAACAGTGCCTAAAAATTACAAAAAATAGAAAATATTATCCTGAGACGTAATATGAAAATGGTTTGTCGAAACTCAATCCGGTTTGCCAATTAAAAATCCCGGAGTGTCTCGCCGATACGGGCGACACTGGTTTGGCCGGATTTTCGATAAATTCAGAAAAATTCCCAAAAATACCCGAAGTAGATAACATGATTTTAAGACACACGGTGAAAGCTGATTCTCAAAATTCAACTCCGTTTGTAAAATAAAAATCGGAAGGCCGATTATCAATATTGGTCGACACCGACTACGGAGATTTTCCAAAATAATCCAGAAAATTCCAGAAAAATCCTGAAAAATCTCAAATATTAGAAAATGATTTTTGAAACTGAAATCAACTCAATCGGACTACCACGGAGGTCAAATCAATTTTATACGTCGTATCGGGTACTGATACGGTGATACGTACATCAGGGATCGGGTGTGACATGCGTCCATGGTCGCAGTATATTCGTTTAGCGTAAAATATTTAAAATGAAGGTTTGTAACAATTGTACAGCATTTCAACCAAGACATAGTAGTAAAAATGTAATTCACACAATTAACTTTAGAAAACAGATTTATATATATTTAAAAAAAAAACAAAATACAATTTTTTAAACTTCTAATCCTCGTCATCACCATCGTAATGAGAAAGAAGTTTGCGACTTTCGTCGCAGTACTGAAGGAGGTCGCATTGCTATACGATAGCATGTTTCCTCCGGTATTCTTTATTCTGTATAAGTATGCGACCATGGAATATTTTTTACTTTTCAATGCTAGAAGTCGCAGTCGTCATATAAAAGGGGTATTTTTGTCAATTTGTTTTCACGATTGTTTAGGCGGGATTTTTTGATTTTTTTTGGCGCCCACACTCTGCGACCGATGTGTGGCATATATTCAGCCACGTCTCGCAGGCTGAGAAACTCTCTCAGCCTGCAGGCTGAGGTACAGTAAGCCCATATATTATATATATATATATATATATATATATATATATATATATATATATTATATATATTATATATCCTTCCAAAAGGATTTGAGCCCGAATCCTTCCCACTCAATTACTAACATCCGACATTCAAATATAAGATCCACTTTGTTGACGTTAATCTATATTATTTCAAGTATTTATAAACCAAAATCAAGTATTTTGAATACTTTTGTTCCATGCATCAAGTAGGAGAAAAAACGGATGACCTAAATAGTGAGTTGGTTAGCTTAACAGTGTAAATATTTGAAACCTAACAAAATTAGTTTGTAGGGGTTTTTAAATGTTTAGATCATCATCAAATGGCAGGATTGAGAATTTGTATATTTAAAAATATAGATCTAACCAACTCACTACTTTCAACCATCCATTTTACGCCGCTTGATGGATTGGCAAAAGTACTAAAAACACTTGATTTTTAGTTTATAGATACTTTAAATAATATAGATCAACTTAACGGAGTAGATTTTGTATTCAAATGTCGGAGGATTGTATTTGAGTTCGAAGGATTCAGGCTTAAATCCTTTTGGAAGGACAAAAGTCTCTCTCTCTCTCTCTCTCTCTCTCTATATATATATATATATATATATATTATATATATATATATATATATATAATATATATATATATATATATATATATATATAAAGATCCGACGTGAGAGATGAGAAAGGGGCATTAGAACGATCAGATTAGTTTCTGAGTGCTTGAGATTAGAATTGGAGGAAATAAAACTAAAACCCAAAAAATAAATTGATCAATCCAAAACTAGCTTAACCAAACAAAAACTAATCTTAACCACCCAAAAGATAATCTTACGGCTCTTGTGCTTCCTTCTCATCTTCTCACCTAAGATAACTTTCTTACCAGATCGCCACTATATACATATATATATATATATATTATATATATATATATATATATATATATATATATATATATATATATATATATATATATATGTGTATGTATATATGTATACACACATGTATATATGTACACACATGTGTGTGTGTATGTATATGTATATGTATGTATATATGTATAAAAGCTAATTAATAGGCACTGGAATCAAACAAGAACTATCCTTAGTTGCTTATTTGAAAAGTTTTGCTAGCTACTTGTAAACTTTTAACTTTATTGTCAGAATTATAACAAATAAAGCAGAAAGGCATTTCTCTACTGTGATTAGGTGCAAATTGAGGCTCAAACTAACTACTGTTATTGGTTGAACTTTACAATGGTTTTTTTTCATATAAAATAATATCTTTTTCAATTTAATTGTTGCTTATTTTCATCGACTCACCCTAACATCAGTTCTACTTCTCTTCCTAGAACACTACTATTAGTAGGAGTTGTTTTAAATTACAAGGACTTGGGATATATAACAAGTACACTGCAATTTTCCTATATGGAAGTTCCAACACCGCAATGCAATGCATAAATAATGAAATTTATATTAGAAGATATTGATGTTGTAGTATTTGATGGGTTTTACAGACCTGCGATCCAAACTGTAGTATCACTAGTTTAGCATATTGCAGGTGGCTCACTTATCAAACCATGTTCTTTGAATATGTATGAAATAGTTACTTATATTATCATCAGTCATAAGATAATGTTAGTGCAATACATAGAAAATAAAATTTATACTATAAAACTCTTGATCTAGCAATACTGAAGTGTGTTTCGTGAGTACTAAAATGATAGCTAATGTTTATAACCGAAATTGTTTCTAAATCATTATTATCAAGATACCATGTTCCAAGTGGCCACTTAATTAGTAATATCTTTTAGATATGAGAGGCATAATTTCGTATTTATGACATCGCTAGTCATTAGACCTATAAGTCTATTATAAACAATAAAATTTATACAAAAAATTTCTAATGTGGAAGCACATGATAGGTTTCGCGGGCACCCTGTGATCCACTACTTCATAATCAATATCACTAATTTATCATGTTGCAGGTGACCCACTTATCAAATCATCTTTGGATATAAAAGATATAATTATTTACTTATAATATAACTAGTCATCATATATGTTACGATGTTACGTAAATCATAGAATTTATAATAAAGCTCTTGATCTGACAACATGTGAAATGTGTTTCTGTGAGTGCTAGTGATCGTTGGCGTTTACAACCAAAATTGTTTGTAAATCATTAGCATCAAATTATTGTGTTGTGAGTGGTCCTCTTATCAAGCTATATCTTCTAGATACGTGAGACATGGCTTCGTTGACATCGCCAGTCATTAGAACTATTAGTGCATGTTATATAGATAATGACATTATATATAAAAAACTCTTGATATGGCAATACATACTGGTTTCGCAAGAACGAGGGGATCATTACCTCTGTCTGATTAATATAACTAATTTATCATATTTCAAGTAAATCACTTATCAAGTCATATCTTCTGGATATATGAAATATACTTATGATAGCATTAATCACCATACCTGTTAGTGCATTATGTAATGAAGTTCATATTAAAATTTCTTGATATGGAAGTGCGCAACTAGATTTTACAAGCACCAGTGACCACTAGTATTTAGGACCCAAACTGCTTCCATATCAATATCACTAATTTTTCATGTTGAATATCACCCAATTTTTCATGTCGAAGGTAGTTTACTTAGCAAGCCCTATCTTCTATACACACACACACACATACACATATAGTTATTTACTCATGGCATCACTAGTAAATAGACTTGTTAACGTGTTATATTACTATGAAGTATATTATATATTAAAGGCTCTTCATGTTGCAGCACATGATGGGTTTTGTGGGCATCGACAATCGATGTTGTATGCGACACAAACTATTTCCTAATTAATATAATCAATTTATCAAGTCAGAAGTGTTCTAATTATCAAATCGTATCTTCTGAATATATGACATACAATTTTTAACTTGTGATTTTACTAGTTATGAGACTTATTAGTGCACTATATTTTTATTGAAGTTTATGTTGAAAATTCTTGATGTTTCAGCACATGATGGGTTTCGCTGACATTAGTGGCATGTTGGTATTTACGACATAAGCTGTTTCCTAATCACTATCACCATTTATCATGTTAGTGGTCATCTACTTATCAAGTCATGTCTTCTGATATCTGATATACAATTATTCGCTTATGATACAACTAGTTATTAGCCCAATTATTATGTTATGTAAACAGTGAAGTTTATATTGAATGCTCTTGATGTGGGAGAATATTGTGATTAGGTTTCACAAGTACAGTCATTGCCGGTGTCCGCAGTCCAAACAGCTTCGTAGTTAGTATCACCAATTTATCATGTTGTAAGTGGTCCATGTATCAAGCCATATCTTCAGAATATATGAGATATAGTTACGACTTAACATATTTGTAGTTATTAGACCAATTGGTGCAATGTATAATTATGAATTTATATTAAAAGCTTTCAATATGACAACACATGAATATGTTTCACCAGCCTAGCAATTATTGTTGTCTATAACTCAAACTGCTTCTTAATCAGTATTTCCAATTTACCATATTGTAAATAGCTCACTTATCAAGTCATACCTTATAGATATATGAGATGCATACTTAAGATGTTGTTCTTCAGTGGATCTGTTAGTGCATTACATAAATAATGAAGTTTATATTAAAATTGTTAATGTAGCAACATATTACTAAGCTTTGCGAGAACTAACGATTGGTGGTGTTTGTGATATAAACTGCTTCTTATCAATATGACTAATTTACCATGTTACTAGTGGCCCTCTTATTAAGCATATCTTCTGGACACGAGAGTAACTTACTTATTATATCACTAGTCACTACCTGTCATTGCATTATACAAAATTAAAAAGTTCACACTTGATTTTAGTTTAATTTTACATTTTTTTTTCAAATAAAAATATATCTTCTGTAATTTATTTGTAACTTATTGTAATTCATCATGGCCTAACCAATTGTAATATCTTTCTCTCTCTTCCAAGGCCATTATCAATATTAGGAGCAATTTAAATCACATGTACATACTTATGATACTAGGTACTATGCAATTTATAGGATGGATGTGCCAACCCCATAAATGCATTATATTGGTAATGAAGTTTATATTAAAAGTTCTAGATGTGGCAACACCTAATGTATTAACCATCACCAAAATTCTTGGTGCTTGTGACCCAAATTGTTTCACAATTAGTATCACCAATTTATCATGTTGAAGGCAATCTACTTATCAAGTCATTTACCTAGATATAATATATAGTTATTTGCTTATGATAATAATCTTCTGACCTAGTAATATATTATATACACAATAAAGTTTGTATTACAGGTTGTTGATATGGCAACACATGAGTAGGTTCTGCGAGCACCAATGTTTGCTAGCCAAAATGCTCCCAAATCAATATCACCATATCACTTTCTTGCAAGTGGCCTACTTATTATATAGGTATAATTACTTATGACACTGCTAGTCATAAAAAAATATTAGCTAATTATATAAGTAACAAAATTTGCATTAAAACCCCTTGAAGTAGCAACACGTGATGAGTTTTGAGGGGAAAAACAATCATTGGTGTTTGCATTATACAAAGGTACTTATTCATGATATCACTAGTCATTGAATATTTTAATGCATTATATAAAGAATGAAATTTATACTAAACCTTTCGAGTTGGTAGCACGTGACTGACAAGTGCTCCAACCATCACTGGTGTCATGGACCCGAATTGCTTCCAAACCAGTATAATCAATTTTACCATGTTGTAGGTAGCCTACTATCAAGCCCCATCTTCTAAGTATATGAGATATAAATACTTATTTATGACATTACTGGTCATCAAGCTAGTTGTTGCATTATATAAATAATGAAATTTATATTAAAACATCTTGATTTGGCAACACATGATGAGCTTCGGAGAACCAATGATCATTGTTTTTATAACCTAAATTGCTTCCTAATTAGTGTCACCAATTTACCATGTTGCAGATGAATACATGAGATGTTAATTACTTATGACTAATCATTTGATGTGCTAGTGTATTATGTAAGCAATGAAGTTTATACTAAAAACTCTTGTTATGGTAGCATGTAACTATGTTTCGCGAGCTATTGGTCATTGATGTTTGCTGCCTATATTGTTTCCTAATCAGTATCATTAATTTACCATGTTACAGGTATGACTATTGTTGTTAGTTGAATTTTACAATTTAGTTTTTCCGAATAAAAAAAAAATATCTCTATAATTTGTTTGTAACTTACTTTCTTCGTCACGCCTAAATATTATTTTTACTTCTCTATCTAGATCACCATTAATTACTGAGAGTCATTTTAAATCACAAGTACACGTGAAACAAATTCTTTGCAATTTTCGAAGGTAATTCCAACACCTTCATTGCATTGCATAAAATAATGAAGTTCATATTAAAAGCTCTTGATGTAGCAGCACATGATGGACTTCATGTATACCCTGCAATCCTAACTGGTTCATATTCAATGTCTCTGATTTATAGTGTTGTAGATGACCCATAAATCATACCATTTGTATTAGATATATAACATATAAATACTTATAATCTCACTAGTCTTCAGATGTGTTAGTGCATTACATAAATAATAAAATTTATACTAAAATCTCTTGACATGGCAACACCTAAAATGTGTTTCGTGAGTACCAATGATCGTTGATGTCTGCAACAAAAACTATTTCCATATCACTATATATCACCAAATCACCATGATGCAAGTGGTCCCACTTATCAATACATATCTTCTAAATATAGTTTCACACTTATGATACACGAATCATTAGACCTACTTATATAAATAATATAAATAATAAAGCTTATATCAAAAACTCTTGACGGGACAACATGCAATGGGTTTCGCAGACACCAACAATTATTGGTGCCTGCAATTTAAACTATTTCCTAATTAGTTAGTATCACTAATTTACCATGAATAAAATAACCCCCTTAGCAAGTCATATATTCTGGAAATATGAGATACACTTACTTATGATAGCATTAATCTCTAGATCCATTTACTGTATTATGCAAATAATGAAGTTCATATTAAAAATTCTTGACGTGAAAGCACGTGACATAGCTTCAAGAGTGCTAGTGACTGTTGGTGTCTAGGGTTCAACTGCATCTAAATTAGTTTCATTAATTTTCTATCTTACAAGTGGAGTCTATCAAACCATATCTTCTCGATATATGACATGTAGTTACTTACTTATGGCATCAATTGTTATCAAGTCTATTAGTACATTATATTACTAATGAAGTTTATACTAAAATCTCTTTACCTAGTGGTAACACATGATGGGTTTGCAGACATCAATGATCAGTGTTGCGATCCAAGCTACTTCTATTCATATAGCAACTCACAATATTGCATGTGGTCTACTTATCAAGTCATATCTTCTAGATATATGGTGTATAATTACTTCCTCGTGATTTTGCTAGTCACTAGAACTACTAATTTATTAGTGTATTATGCTATATTGAAAGCTCTTCATGTAATAA
This sequence comes from Agave tequilana, assembly GCA_038442645.1. Lineage (NCBI taxonomy): Eukaryota > Viridiplantae > Streptophyta > Magnoliopsida > Asparagales > Asparagaceae > Agave > Agave tequilana. The sequence goes on from JAVJIF010002333.1 coordinate 336,291, forward strand.
TATGTGATTAAGTTTCACGAGTATTTATACGACCCAACCACTCTTAGTCAGTATCACTAATTTACCATATGTTACAATGTATCAACTATATCTTTAAGATATACGAGATATAGTTATTTCTTATGAAATCTCAAGCCATCTGACACATTAGGGAAATATATAAACAATGAATTTATATTAAATGCTCTCAATATGGCAACACATGCTTGGGTTTTGGGAGCACGAGTTATTGCTTGTTTCTACAGCTCAAACTACTTCCTCATTAGTATTAATTATTTATCATGTCACAAGTAACTTACATATCAAGCTATATCTTCTAGATTTATGAGATATAGTTACTACTATAATGTTGCTACACATATGATATGTTAGTTAATTATATAAACGAGGAAGTTTATATTAAATGCTCTTGGTGTAGGCACCGAGTTACTAGATTTTGTGAGAACCAACAGTCACTGGTATTTACAATCTAAACTACTTCCTAATAAGTATATCTAGTTTATTATGTTACTAGTAGGCCCTTTTTTAAAACCATATTCTTTGGATATAAGAGTATAGTATAGTTACTTATAGTGCATGCAGTCACCATATCTCTTATTTCATAACATAAATAAAGAAATTTACAATTGTAGTTAGTTACATTTTACAATTTTATTTTTCTAAATAAAGTAGTATCTTCTGAAAGTTGCTTGTAACTTAATGTACTATGTCATACCTGTCATCTTTATCTCTCTTCCTAAATCACTATCAACTATTAGAAGCAGTTTTAGATCGCAGGGACTAGTGATAGCAACACTGTGCAAGTTTACCAAATGGAGTCCCAACACTTTCAATGCATTATATAAAATAAAAAGTTCATATTAAAAGCTCTTGATTCGACAGCTCCTGGTGGGTTTCATAGGCACCCAATAATTATTGATGATGACCGCTTGTGATCCAAATTCCTTTACAATCAGTATCGCCGATTTGCCAAGTTACACCAAGCCTACTTAAGTCATATTTTATGAGATATAATTACTTACTAATGATATGTCACACAAATAATAAAGTTTATATTACAAGCTTTTGATGTGACAACGTGTGATTGGTTCGAGAGCATTAGTGATTACAGGTGCTTGTGACTCATGCTGCGCTCTCAAATCAATATCACCAAATTACCATATTGCAAACAACCCACTCATCTAATCAAATCTTCCAAAAATATTAGTGAAATATACAAAAAATGAAGTTTTATATTAAAACTCTTGATGCGGCAACACATGATGGGGTTTCATAGGCACTGACGACAATTAGAATCTGTGACCTAATTCCTCCTAATTAGTTTACTAATTTACCAAGTTAAAGTTGCCCACATGTAAGCCCTGCCCCGGGACGGGCTACGGGACGCTATTGCGACATACATACGCAGGACAGAAATATCCTCACGTATGTATACTAAGCATCAGTACAATACAGGTGTTAGAATACAAAAGTACATGATAATATACAATCCCACAGAAAGAGTACAAGTATGTAGCTATCACAGAGTGTGACTGATATAATATTACATGAGTATTACATCACTAAGAGGTGTAAAGTATGATCTACAAAGTATCAAAAGGCTGAAAGATGCTCACGAGCTGCAAAAAAGGGTCCTGCGAGCCTGTCAAAAGAAGGCAGGTCGGGAATAAGTTACGACTGATCCGCTTGCTCCATAAGAACAACCTGATCTTCTGCGGAAGGGTCCACTTTGTTCCAAGCTCTGGGATCTGGTCATGTGTCCAGGTTGTCAGAAACAACCTAACGAGTATGCAAAATAAAGCCAGGTGGGGTGCACAGACAACACACGTG